>CP092877.1:74462791-74525889 GCA_030710605.1 Cordylochernes scorpioides | reverse complement strand
CAGGAATACACAATGGCTGCAAGATATGGCCGCCAGTTTTAAGGCTGCACATTACAATGGTTCATGGAATTGATCAGGAAGATACAATGGCTGCAAGATATGGCCGCCAGTTTTAAGGCTGCACATTACAATGGCTCATGGAATTGATTAGGAAGATACAATTGCTGCAAGATCTGGCCGCCAGTTTTAAGTCTGCACATTACGATGGCTCATGGAATTGATTAGGAAGATACAATTGCTGCAAGATCTGGCCGCCAGTTTTAAGTCTGCACATTACGATGGCTCATGGAATTGATCAGGAAGACGCAATGGCTGCAAGATCTGGTCGCCGGTTTTAAGGCTTCACATTTCGATGGCTCATGGAATTGATCAGGAAGACACAATGGCGGCAAGATCTGGTCGCCGGTTTTAAGGCTTCACATTACGATGGCTCATGGAATTGATCAGGAAGATACAATGGCTGCAAGATCTGGCCGCCGGTTTTAAGGCTGCACATTACGATGGCTCATGGAATTGATTAGGAAGACACAATGGCTGCAAGATCTCTGGTCGCCAGTTTTAAGGCTGCACATTACGATGGCTAATGGAATTGATCAGGAAGATACAATGGCTGCAAGATCTGGCCGCCGGTTTTAAGGCTGCACATTACAATGGCTCATGGAATTGATCAGGAAGATACAATGGCTGCAAGATCTCTGGTCGCCAGTTTTAAGGCTGCACATTACGATGGCTAATGGAATTGATCAGGAAGATACAATGGCTGCAAGATCTCTGGGCGCCAGTTTTAAGGCTGCACATTACGATGGCTAATGGAATTGACCAGGAAGATACAATGGCTGCAAGATCTGGGCGCCAGTTTCAAGGCTGCACATTACAATGGCTCATGGAATTGATCAGGAAGACGCAATGGCTGCAAGATCTCTGGTCGCCAGTTTTAAGGCTGCACATTACAATGGCTCATGGAATTGATCAAGAAGACACAATGGCTGCAAGATATGCCGCCAGTTTTTAGGCTTCACATTATGAAGGCTCATGGAATTGATCAGGAAGACACAATGGCTGCAAGATCTGGCCGCCGATTTTAAGGCTGCACATTACAATGGCTCATGGAATTGATCAGGAAGATACAATGGCTGCAAGATCTCTGGTCGCCAGTTTTAAGGATGCACATTACGATGGCTAATGGAATTGATCAGGAAGATACAATGGCTGCAAGATCTCTGGGCGCCGGTTTTAAGGCTGCACATTACGATGGCTAATGGAATTGATCAGGAAGATACAATGGCTGCAAGATCTGGGCGCCAGTTTTAAGGCTGCACATTACAATGGCTCATGGAATTGATCAGGAAGATACAATGGCTGCAAGATCTCTGGTCGCCAGTTTTAAGGCTGCACATTACAATGGCTCATGGAATTGATCAGGAAGACACAATGGCTGCAAGATTGGCCGCCAGTTTTTAGGCTTCACATTATGAAGGCTCATGGAATTGATCAGGAAGACACAATGGCTGCAAGATCTGTCCGCCGGTTTCAAGGTTGCACATTACGATGGCTCATGGAATTGATCAGGAAGATACAATTGCTGCAAGATCTGGCCGCCAGTTTTAAGTCTGCACATTACGATGGCTCATGGAATTGATCAGGAAGACACAATGGCTGCAAGATCTGGTCGCCGGTTTTAAGACTTCACATTTCGATGGCTCATGGAATTGATCAGGAAGACACAATGGCGGCAAGATCTGGTCGCCGGTTTTAAGGCTTCACATTACGATGGCTCATGGAATTGATCAGGAAGATACAATGGCTGCAAGATCTGGCCGCCGGTTTTAAGGCTGCACATTACGATGGCTCATGGAATTGATTAGGAAGACACAATGGCTGCAAGATCTCTGGTCGCCAGTTTTAAGGCTGCACATTACGATGGCTAATGGAATTGATCAGGAAGATACAATGGCTGCAAGATCTGGCCGCCGGTTTTAAGGCTGCACATTACAATGGCTCATGGAATTGATCAGGAAGATACAATGGCTGCAAGATCTCTGGTCGCCAGTTTTAAGGCTGCACATTACGATGGCTAATGGAATTGATCAGGAAGATACAATGGCTGCAAGATCTCTGGGCGCCAGTTTTAAGGCTGCACATTACGATGGTTAATGGAATTGATCAGGAAGATACAATGGCTGCAAGATCTGGGCGCCAGTTTTAAGGCTGCACATTACAATGGCTCATGGAATTGATCAGGAAGATACAATGGCTGCAAGATCTCTGGTCGCCAGTTTTAAGGTTGCACATTACAATGGCTCATGGAATTGATCAGGAAGACACAATGGCTGCAAGATTGGCCGCCAGTTTTTAGGCTTCACATTATGAAGGCTCATGGAATTGATCAGGAAGACACAATGGCTGCAAGATCTGGCCGCCGGTTTTAAAGCTGCACATTAAAATGGCTCATGGAATTGATCAGGAAGATACAATGGCTGCAAGATCTCTGGTCGCCAGTTTTAAGGCTGCACATTACGATGGCTAATGGAATTGATCAGGAAGATACAATGGCTGCAAGATCTCTGGTCGCCAGTTTTAAGGCTGCACATTACAATGGCTCATGGAATTGATCAGGAAGACACAATGGCTGCAAGATTGGCCGCCAGTTTTTAGGCTTCACATTATGAAGGCTCATGGAATTGATCAGGAAGACACAATGGCTGCAAGATCTGGCCGCCGGTTTCAAGGTTGCACATTACGATGGCTCATGGAATTGATCAGGAAGATTCAATGGCTGCAAGATCTGGCCGCCAGTTTTAAGTCTGCACATTACGATGGCTCATGGAATTGATTAGGAAGATACAATTGCTGCAAGATCTGGCCGCCAGTTTTAAGTCTGCACATTACGATGGCTCATGGAATTGATTAGGAAGATACAATTGCTGCAAGATCTGGCCGCCAGTTTTAAGTCTGCACATTACGATGGCTCATGGAATTGATCAGGAAGACACAATGGCTGCAAGATCTGGTCGCCGGTTTTAAGGCTTCACATTTCGATGGCTCATGGAATTGATCAGGAAGACACAATGGCGGCAAGATCTGGTCGCCGGTTTTAAGGCTTCACATTACGATGGCTCATGGAATTGATCAGGAAGATACAATGGCTGCAAGATCTGGCCGCCGGTTTTAAGGCTGCACATTACGATGGCTCATGGAATTGATTAGGAAGACACAATGGCCGCAAGATCTCTGGTCGCCAGTTTTAAGGCTGCACATTACGATGGCTAATGGAATTGATCAGGAAGATACAATGGCTGCAAGATCTCTGGTCGCCAGTTTTAAGGCTGCACATTACGATGGCTAATGGAATTGATCAGGAAGATACAATGGCTGCAAGATCTCTGGGCGCCAGTTTTAAGGCTGCACATTACGATGGCTAATGGAATTGATCAGGAAGATACAATGGCTGCAAGATCTGGGCGCCAGTTTTAAGGCTGCACATTACAATGGCTCATGGAATTGATCAGGAAGATACAATGGCTGCAAGATCTCTGGTCGCCAGTTTTAAGGCTGCACATTACAATGGCTCATGGAATTGATCAGGAAGACACAATGGCTGCAAGATTGGCCGCCAGTTTTTAGGCTTCACATTATGAAGGCTCATGGAATTGATCAGGAAGACACAATGGCTGCAAGATCTGGCCGCCGGTTTCAAGGTTGCACATTACGATGGCTCATGGAATTGATCAGGAAGATACAATGGCTGCAAGATCTCTGGTCGCCAGTTTTAAGGCTGCACATTACGATGGCTCATGGAATTGATCAGGAAGACACAATGGCTGCAAGATTGGCCGCCAGTTTTTAGGCTTCACATTATGAAGGCTCATGGAATTGATCAGGAAGACACAATGGCTGCAAGATCTGGCCGCCGGTTTCAAGGTTGCACATTACGATGGCTCATGGAATTGATCAGGAAGATACAATGGCTGCAAGATCTCTGGTCGCCAGTTTTAAGGCTGCACATTACGATGGCTCATGGAATTGATCAGGAAGATACAATGGCTGCAAGATCTCTGGGCGCCGGTTTTAAGGCTGCACTTTACAATGGCTCATGGAATTGATCAGGAAGATACAATGGCTGCAAGATCTGGCCGCCGGTTTTAAGGCTGCACATTTCAATGGCTCATGGAATTGATCAGGAAGATACAATGGCTGAAATCTATATAGATCATTGACTCATCATCCTAAAGGCAAGTAGGAATTAAGTATAATCCATTAAGATATCCATGTGTATGACATTAAATAAAAAAACCACAAGTTATTTTTACAAAAAAAAAAACATTTTATTGTATAAAATTTAAAAAAAACAACATCTATTATATATCACAATTATTTTTTTACACAGTATTATGCATATCAAAAATAAACATCAAAAAATCAAATTTGTAACTCCAAACACTGACTGCTCTTATACCCCATAAGGTAGAACAGATTTTGAAAAAAAAAAAAATTCAATATCACAGTATCATATTTGACACAACTATATCACAACAAAACTACAAAAGTTAAATACAGTTAAACCTGTCTATAGCGCCCCCTCTTGGGACTCACCAAAATAGGGTGCTATAGAGAGGGAGGCGCTATTTAGAGGGGGTGCTATAGACAGGTTTAACTGTATATACAGTGGACCCTCGGTTTACGAGCACCTTGGAGTACGAGCTTTTCGCAGTACGAGCAAAATTTTTTTTTTAATTTTACCTCGGATTACGAGTGAAATTTCGCATTACGAGCAACTCGTGATGGTTGCCCGTAATCGTGATGGATGAAAATTCACTGGGATCCCTCCCTTCAGATCAGATTTGGGAAATATGTAAAATGTGGGAAAATGTGCAATTGTTCGTAGCAAGAAGAATTGCCCGAGTTTCAATTATTAAAAATAAGAAATTAGTTTCGCACTACGAGCGTTTTGGAGTACGAGCATGGCTCTGGAACGGATTATGCTCGCAAACCGAGGGTCCACTGTATATTATATTATATAAAAAAGATAAGATTTCTGTTATTTTTTTTAGAATTGTTTTGAGGATTATGCTATGGTGATTGCAGTCGTGGTTAAATTCTTGATAGAATAATAATAAAAATATTGGTTTTGATCAGTAATTGCTTTTATTGTGCTAAAGGAATATATAAAAACATAATTTGGTAAAAAGTACAGCCTGGCTTAAGGCGTAAGAATAAATAAAACAAATTATTATATTTACATAATGTACAAACATGTTTGAGCCGACCAACGGGGAACAATAACAATGAATATTTATAGAGAAAGCGTGACCTCTGGCGGTCGATTTAAACAGAGTATTTGAATCGATGAAATATAATTTTAAATAAAATAACACCCTAATATAACATTTTAAATAATACCTTTATATAACATATATACAGTGGAACCTTCCTTTAGTGGACAACCCACTAGAAGACACCTTTCTATAAAGGACAGTTTTCATTTACAAAATTACTATTTTTACTTTTTAACAACTCTCCGGTAAGAGGACATCTCTCTTCAAAGGACACTTTGGCTCTATAATTAGGTGTCTTTTACAGGGAGGTTCTACTGTATATTATAATTAAAAGATGAATGAGATTTCCTGCTTGAATTTTAGAATTGTTTTGAGGATTATGCTATGGTGATTGCAGTCGTGGCAAAGATCTTGAAAGTATAATACTAAAAATAGTTTTGAGATAAGAGATTGTTTTAATTGAGCTTTAGGAATATATAAAAACATAATTTGGTAAAAGCACTGCCTGGCTTAAGGCGAGTAAACGAGGAAAACAAAAGATTATTTACATAATGTACAAAGATTTGAGCTGGCCATCGGGGAACAACAACAAATTTTTTATAGGGGAAGAGTAATATATAAAAAACAAACCAAATATATATATTTTTTCAAAATAAAATGATAAATTGTGAGAAAAATAGATTAAAAAAAAACAATAAGGTTGAAAACATCAGGCACACTTCCACGGATATCTTTCTGTAAAAAAAAAATTAATTCACAAATCTCTAGCTATCAAAGCTCAGCTTGAAGAGCATGGACTCATGGAATTTGTGTAATATTGTTGTTTTTTATCCCCTTGTGTAAAGATTACACGAATTCCATGAGTTCATGCTCCTCGAGCTGTTTTATGATAAGCATCGGCCTCTCCCAAAGGTCCTGTTTAGTGCATCTAATGCAAGCCAAAATGTGTTCTGGAGCTGCAGGTACCAAACTACATTTTGGGCAAGTGGGGTAGATTTTGTTATTATTTTCTATCTTCAATGGCTTGAGATGGCCTGTTCTAAATCTTGTTAGTGTTGTTTGATGCTGTCTGATGTTCAGAACTCTGTGTAATCTTTGTACAAGGGCTTTCAAGCCTGAAAGCTAGGGAGATAGGAATTAAAATTTAAAATAAAATTTATTAGGAGGAGCTCTGAACATCAGAAATAGACGGCATCAAACAGCACTAACAAGATTTAGAACAGGCCATCTCAAGCCATTGAAGATAGAAAATAATAACAAAATCTACCCCACTTGCCCAAAATGTAGCTTGGCACCTGCAGCTCCAGATCACATTTTGGCTTGCATTAGATGCACTAAACAGGACCTTTGGGAGAGGCCGCTGCTCATCATAAAACAGCTCGAGGAGCATGAACTCATGGAATTCGTGTAATCTTTACACAAGGGGATAAGAAACAACAACAACAACAACAAAAAATTGTTTCCTGATAAGGCACAATTTGGATTATAGATTATAAACTTGAGGTAATAAGACCAAATCCAAATAAATAAATATTGTGTGACATTTCGGTAACAGCATTGTTACCATCTTCAGACAAAAGTATACTGAATGAGAAATTATACCACAGCATGTTTTAAATAGTTACTGTTATCAAGTGTGTAGATATGCAGATAAGATATACATACTTTAAACAGTAACAATTTAAAACATGCTGTGGTATAATTTGTCATTCAATATACTTTTGTCTGAAGATGGTAACAACGCTGTTACCCAAACGTCACACACTATTTATTTGGTGTCTTATTACCTTGTGTTTAAATTGGTGTCCCGATCAGGAGAGATGTCTTTTTCTTTAATTTATCAACATCAGATATCAGTACAGCTTTGTACTATTTCTTTCACCTGTTGAATTAAAGCCAGTCGAATTAAAGAGGTTATATAGTACACTAGAACAACCTCCACACATGAAAGAACATTCCCACTAGAGGACACCTCTCTACAAAGAACAGTTTTAATCACCAATACAGTAGAACAACCTCATGAGAGGACACTCCAAACTTCCATGAAAGGACGCTCCTGCTAGAAGAAACCTCTCTACAAACGACATTTTTCATGGCCAATACAGTAAAACAACCTCCATTAGAGGACACTCCTGCTAGAGGACACCTCTATAAAAAGAACAGTTTTCCTCACCAATACAGTAGAACAACCTCCATTAGAGAACATTCCCGCTAGAGGACACCTCTCTACAAAGGACAGTTTTAATCACCAATACAGTAGAACAACCTCATGAGAGGACACTCCAAACTTCCATGAAACGACACTCCTGCTAGAAGAAACCTCTCTACAAACGACATTTTTCATGGCCAATACAGTAAAACAACCTCCATTAGAGGACACTCCTGCTAGAGGACACCTCTATAAAAGAACAGTTTTCCTCACCAATACAGTAGAACAACCTCCATTAGAGGACATTCCTGCTAGAAGACACCTCTCTACAAAGGAAAGTTTGTTATCACCAATACAGTAGAACAACCTCCATGAGAGGACACTCCCACTAGAGGACACCTCTCTACAAAGGACAGTTTTCATCACCAATACAGTAAAACAACCTCCATTAGAGAAAATTCCTCTCTACAGAGGAAAGTTTTCCTCGCCAAAATTACCATTTTTACTATTTAGCAACTCTCAGTAAAAAGGACACCTCTCCCTAAAAGAACACTTTTGCTTTGCATTTAGGTGTTGTCCTTTACAGGGAGGTAGTTCTACTGTATTAGCAACTCTCCGGTAAGAGGACACCTCTTCATAAAGGACACTTTTTCTCTACAATTAGGTGTCCTTTACAGAGAGGTTCTGCTGTATAAAGAGAAAGGTTTCTGCACATTTCTCTGTCCATTGAAATATTGGTTGAAGTTCTACTGTATCTTATATTTTACTAAAACATCACTATGCATCATTAATAAAATTATTCAAGTATAGGCTGTACTAAATAGGGGAGTCCAACATTAATAAGTTTTCCATTCTCTGGAAAAGCCGAGGGAAAAATCTGAGAAAGATGCTCTCACACAAACTCTAAATTTGTATATAAATATTATCCAAACTTTTAACCCAATATTAAAAATATCTAAAACCATTTTTTAATATACTTTTGAAAAGAAAGGGGGGCAGTAAAATTACAGATTTGACTATATCGCCTTAGAAATACATATAACACACCCCATCATTATTTTAAAAACAATTTTAAAGGTACGTTTTGGAAATTTCCACAAAGAGAGAGAGACTGGTTAGATATCTCCAGGAGTCTCTCATGAGGAGGTCCTAAGTATGTTGAGAGGAGAGGTATGACAAGTATGAGAGGGCTAAAGGTATGTTGAAGTCAGAAGTAGGTTGAGAGGTGAAGAGAAGTTAGAGGAATGTTCATGTTAGAGGAATGTTGAGACATCAGAGGTATGTTCAAGTTAGCAGGGAATGTTGAGGTATCAAAGGTATGTTCAAGTTAGAGGAATGATGTCAAAAGTAGAGGTTGAGATGAGAAGCATGTTCAAGTTAGCAGGGAATGTTGAGGTATCATCAAAAGTATGTTTAAGTTATAAGAATGTTGAGACATCAGAGGTATGTTCAAGTTAGAGGAGAATGTTGAGGTACTAAAGGTATGTTCAAGTTAGAGGAATGTTGTCAAAAGTAGGGGTTGAGATGAGAAGTATGTTCAAGTTAGAGGAATGATGTCAAAAGTAGAGGTTGAGATGAGAAGCATGTTCAAGTTAGCAGGGAATGTTGAGGTATCATCAAAGGTATGTTTAAGTTATAAGAATGTTGAGACATCAGAGGTATGTTCAAGTTAGAGGAGAATGTTGAGGTACTAAAGGTATGTTCAAGTTAGAGGAATGTTGTCAAAAGTAGGGGTTGAGATGAGAAGTATGTTCAAGTTAGAGGAATGATGTCAAAAGTAGAGGTTGAGATGAGAAGCATGTTCAAGTTAGAGGAGAATGATGAGGTACTAAAGGTATGTTCAAGTTAGAGGAGAATGATGAGGTCAGAAGTAGGGGTTGAGATGATAAGCATGTTCAAGTTAGAGGAGAATGTTGAGGTACTAAAGGTATGTTCAAGTTAGAGGAGAATGATGAGGTCAAAAGTAGGGGTTGAGATGAGAAGCATGTTCAAGTTAGAGGAGAATGTTGAGGTACTAAAGGTATGTTCAAGTTAGAGGAATGATGTCAAAAGTAGAGGTTGAGATGAGAAGCATGTTCAACTTAGAGGAGAATGTTGAGGTCAGAAGTAGCTTGAAGGAGGGGTGTCAATGCAGGGGGTGAGATCCAGGTAGACCTGCAGCACACACCAGGAAACAGACCTACTACTGGGACAGTTAGCACAGATATTAAAACACAACTGGATTCATTATCAGATGAGTGAACTAAACTGTTGATTTTCAATTGACACAATTTGGGATTCAATATCACATGGGGCACTTTTTTTCTGAATACAAAATTGCCCCAATTTTCGAGATTCTTGCAAAACTCTGACCCCACCAATGAGTGCAAGTAAACAAAGAGGGCTCTGGCACATTTGTAAATGTAGGTAAATATGTGTAGATATGTAATGCATTTATAGTAAAGGCAGTTGCTAACTTCTACCCACCATGATTATCATGACCTGTAAGATGTGTACTAGGGATACTTTTTTTTTAAAAACCTTTCACTGCCAATGTGTTGTTAGACAGTAACCTAAGAATGAAAATTTTCCCAGGTAACACAGACTAAACATATTGTGGCAAAGAGATCATTTATATTTTAATTTAATTATTCAATGAAAATAGTTATGAAACATATTTATTTTTTTATATTTAAAACACAAGGTAATAAGACCAAATAAATAAATAGTGTGTGATGTTTCGGTAACAGCGTTGTTACCATCTTCAGACAAAAGTACTGAAACTAGTACCTTATCATTTTTATAGACTTCAATGGACCTACAAAGTTATTCATTCAGTACTTTTGTCTGAAGATGGTAACAACGCTGTTACCAAAACGTCACACACTATTTTATTTATTTGGATTTGGTCTATTACCTTATGTTTATAATTTATAATCGAAATTGTACCTTATCATTATTTTATATTTGTAAAATCATCATTTAGTTGCCTAGCTTGCTTGCTCGAAATTCTCTAGCTGTAGATAGTGTTGTTGAGGTTTGTTGATAATTGTCGTGATGACATAATCAATAAATACTTTTACATCTTAAGATATTCCAAGACTAATTTTCTATGCTACAATATTTTGGCATAGAAATAAATGGAGAGACTGTAAATTTCCCCAAGAAGACAACTAGGTAACACTCTATAAAAGTATTGGATGGTTTTGAGAAATGTTAATTGGTCTCAATCCCAATGAATAGAAAACCCCAATTTGTACATCCTGGTGTGGGAGTACAACTAAAGTAGAGGTCAGGCAACATCCTAATGTGATGGTTAACACAGAAGGGAACCAAATGAAAGCCAGAATAAGCTTGTTGTTGTTTCTTATCCCCTTGTGTAAAGATTACACGAATTCCATGAGTTCATGCTCCTCGAGCTGTTTTATGATGAACAGCGGCCTCTCCCAAAGGTCCTGTTTAGTGCATCTAATGCAAGCCAAAATGTGTTCTGGAGCTGCAGGTGCCAAGCTACATTTTGGGCAAGAAGGGTAGATTTTGTTATTATTTTCTATCTTCAATGGCTTGAGATGGCCTGTTCTAAATCTTGTTAGTGTTGTTTGATGCTTTCATCTTCATTCTGGTAATGAAGAAGGACACTCTCTTGTCCTTGGTGGGAGAAATCAAATCGCCAAAAGGCGGAAATTTATTTGGCCAACAGCATAGATGGCAAATGGCAAACCACTTCTGAATCAAGCACTGATGAGAAAGCAATATGGACAAAATATCTAATCTACATAAATCAAATTCTTAAAATTGAAGATACAAGGTAATAAGACCAAATCCAAATAAATAAATTTTATTTGGATATATAACACTATTTATTTATTTGGATTTGGTCTTATTACCTTGTGTTTATAATCTACAATCCAAATTGTGCCTCATCAAAATTGAAGATACTTCGGCCAGTAAATCTTTTTAAGAGATAATAAAAAAGATTCACTGACTAAAGTATCTTCAATTTTAAGAACTATGAATACCTGCCAAGCAACCTCTATCTTTATGATAGATCAAATTGGAGAAAATTTGTACATAGGGTCACCAAAAGTCAAGCTCAACTTGACGGACACTGACAAAAGCAAACAATGTTTACTATATTACGATGCACTAGCGCGCCATCTGTTATCAAATTACAAAACTATTTTAGACACGTAATATTCTTTTTAAAATAAAATAATTTCTACTGCCCTTACTGCAATGGAAAAATTAAATGGGAGGGCCTGGCTCATCAGTGGTGAACCCTCCCAGCGGTTTCGCCAGTTTAATCTACCATACCGCTGGGAGGGTTCACCACTGATGAGCAAGGCACTCCCATTTAATTTTTCCATTGCAGTAAGGGCAGTAGAAGTTGTTTTATTTTAAAAAGAATATTACGCGTCTAAAATAGTTTAGTAATTTGAATGTTTACTATCCTGACACCATCAACTCTAGTTATAAATGTTATGGCTTATTGAACCAGGAGATGTGAGAGAAGAGTTAAAAAACTAGCATGCTGGAGGCATCTGAGTGAAAGCTCAGAATCATCTGGCTGAAGTGTAATTTTAGCCAATTAGATTGACGCTCACACAAGAGGCTATATCCATATCTCTTCAGTAAAAAGGGAAGACTTTTAGAAAAATTGTTGTTAATACAAGACAATAAGACCAAATCAAATAAATAAATAGTGTGTGACATTTGGGTATAACAGCATTGTTACCATCTTCAGACAAAAGTACTGAATGAGGAATTTTACCACAGCCCGTTTTAAATAGTTACTGTTATCTTGTTTCCACACTTGATAACAGTAACTATTTAAAACATGTTGTGGTAAAATTTCTCATTCAGTACTTTTGTCTGAAGATGGTAACAATGCTGTTACTGAAACGTCACACTATTTATTTATTAGGATTTGGTCTTATTACCTTGTGTTTATAATCTATAATCCAAATTGTGTCTTATCAAAAATTGTTGTTGTTATTAACACAAGGTAATAAAACCAAATCTTAATAAATAAATAGTGAGTGACATTTCGGTAACAGCGTTGTTACCATCTTCAGACAAAGGTACTGAATGAGAAAAAATAACACAGCATGATAAGGCACAATTTGGATTATAGATTATAATCTATAATTATAAACGTCACACACTATTTATATATTTGGATTTGGTCTTATTACCTTGTGTTTATAATCTATAATCCAAATTGTGTGCCTTATCAAAAATTGTTATTATTTCTTATTCCCTTGTGTAAAGATTATACAAATTCCATGAGTCCATGCTCCTCAAGCTGTTTGATAATAAGTAGCGGCTTCTCCCAAAGGTCCTGTTTGGTGCATATAATGAAAGCCAAAGTACTTTACCTGGCTGTGGCCGGAGACCTGCTCGAGAATCTTGTCCAAGGTAGAGACCAGGGTGCTGAAGGTGGGTCGGTTCATGGGGTTGGCTTGCCAGCATTCCGCCATCACATCATACCTACCGTACACCACGGGAGTCAGGTAAGATGGTCAGCACAAGTACAGTTATCTACTCAGCTAGAACACTCAGCTGTTGCATAGGTGGGCAGAGCAATTCCACCAGACTACACTCATGGACAAAACTTAAGACTCCATCTTTGCCGGTCCCAAACCCGGATGAAAAAGAAGGAGGGGGAGCAGTAACAAGCTCACTAAAAACCTGGGCTCAGCTGGCCCGGCTGATAGTACCTTGTAAGGGCTCCTGATCCAGGGATACAGGATGAGCAGTGTTTGTACTCCATGTTAGGAGCGGCTGCACATGACGTCAGTTTTTCATGTCGGAGGCGGCCATTTCTTTTGGAGCTAAGTCAGCCTGCCACTGAGTAGTGCTCCCAATCTTAATGACAAAGGCAGACGCATTCTACTTCACCCAGTCATGATGGTTTTCAAAAGTCTCAAGCTCTACAGGCTTGATACCCTAATATGATTGAGTGAAGATAAGAAAGAAGAAGACTTAAGAGAGTCTATGGTTTTGCCGATAGTCTATTTTTTTAAGGAGATAGAGACAATTTTGTTCACACTTAGTTATCTCATGTGTCTTCAATAAAGGTCACTGTGTATCAAATATCTTTTAGAGTCTGAATCCCACTATACATGCTAAAAGGTACAGCTTCCTTTTGACCCTGAGTGTAATAAAATAGTTTCAATTTCTCTTCTTCCCAGCAGAAATATGATTGGTTTTTGGTTTGGTTGCAGCTGGTTTATAAAAATCAAGGTAATTTTGTTCACACTTGGTTATCTCATGTGTCTTCAATAAAGATCACTGTAATATCTTTCAGAATTATTGTCTGAATCCCGATATACATGTTAAAAGGTACTACTTCCTTAAGTTTTGTCCGTGAGTGTAGCTACTCTCTCGATATACAGCATGAAATCTCTTTGTAACAATTTATTTTACAGTAGAACCTCTCTGTAAAGGACAACACCTAAATGTAGAGCAAAAGTATCCTTTAGGGAGAGGTGTCCTTTTACCAGAGAGCAGCTAAATAGTAAAAATGATGATTGTCCATTGGTTAATGTAATCTATCAGGGTAATGAAGACTCACAGGGATGGGTGACAGTTGGGGGGTGGGGACATACGGTAGCCCTGGAGCAACTCTGCCAGCAGCTGGTGGGGGTCAGAGTGGGAGGGATAGGGGGTGGCCCCCAGAGACAACACCTCCCACAGTAGGATGCCAAAGGACCACCTACCACACACTACCAGCTGTGAAGGGAGAGAAATGAGGCTGTAAACATAAGTTTCTTAAGAGGAAAGATTGGTTGGTTTGGTTGGGTTTCAAGAAACACTTGAATACAGACAGTGGAATCTCATACTAAAAGCAATGATCAGGTACAATTGGGATTATAGATTAAAATACAAAGCCGCAAACAATGTTGTTACCAAAATGTCATACACCATTATTTGGATTTATTTTTTTTACCTTGTGTTTATAATCTACTAGCCAAATGACCCGGGCAACGCCCGGGTTTTACCCGATTAAATGCTTTTACCCGATTAAATGCTTTTATTCAAATACTATTCGTTACAATTATAAATTGGCGCCGTGGATGTCATTCTTGTGAAACGTCCCGCTCCAAACTTTGTGTCTGAGAAGCGATATTTTTATAAAGAGATGATCTGGCTTTGTGTCTTCTGCTCGAATGAATGTTTTTCTGTTAGAATTTTGTTCCTGCATACTAAAAATGAACTGGCTTCACACCCGTGGTCTCTGCTTTTTGGAATTTTTCCGGATATAATTTTGTATCTGATAATCAAATATGATACAGCAATATTGTCTTCATCATTTTCTGAATAAAAAACAACTACTTTTTTCCCAGAACCTGTCAATTTATTTTTCTTGACTAAAAATCAGAAAAATATCTTTTCCAGATTTTTCTCTATGTCCTGTTAAAACACGTTTTACATGTCCATTAGGTCATCTGGTATTACCTCCCATCTTCACCGCTAGAGGCGCTGCTTGCGAGCGAAAGGGCAAATTTGCAACGCAATTTGCAAATAACTTGTATACATACTTGTATACTTGTGTACATAGACCATAAATTTGTACATAGACAGGAAAAGCACATATATTTTAATAATATAAATGAGTTTTAAAAATTGTAAAAAAAAAAAAATACATCGGCCGGGAATCGAATTCGGGGCGCCCGCGTGGCAGGCGAGCATTCTACCACTGAACCAAAAGCAAACGGTGACAGAATTGTTGATGACTCTGATACTTGTATATTTTAATACAATAAAACCTCCCTGTAAAGAACACCTAATTGCAAAACCAAAGTGTCCTTTAGGTGAGAGGTCTCTTCTTACCGGAGATTTGCTAAATAGTAAAAATGGTAATTTTGAAAATGAAAACTGTCCTTTGTAGAGAGGTGTCTTTTAGTGTGAGTGTCCTTTTATACTGTAATCCAAATTGTGTCTTATCACAGTTGAATAACTAAAATGTTGAATTAATCAGGGATTCTCAATATACAGTTAAACCTCTCTATAGCGCCCCCCCTCTAAATAGCGCCTTCTTCTCTATAGCGCCCAATTTTAAATATGTAGTATGATGCGATTTACATTAAAAGTGACCTGTCTATAACATCCTATTTTGGGTAGTCCCAAGAGGGGGCGCTATAGACAGGTTTAACTGTATATGGAGTGTAGTACAGTAACCACACCTACACATCACTGAACTGATCAAACTTCTTATCCTGGAGGACATCAGGAGCCATCCACTTGATGGGCAGAGGACCTCTGTGTCTCTGGAGGTAGTAGTCCTGGGAATCGGCCATGGTCCGAGCCAGTCCAAAGTCCGTTATCTTCACTCTTAGCGGGTCCATCATGGACACCAGGACATTGCGGGCGGCCAGGTCGCGGTGTACGCAGCGCTGCGCAGCTAGATACTCCATCCCACGCGCCACTTGGTAAGCCACTGACACAAGGAGCTGTAACTGGAGACCGGTGGTTCTGTTTGATCGCAGCCAGTCGCGCAAGTTTCCTCCTTCTGCCAGCTCAACCACCACCCATAGAGGACCTGCACAAGCTAGGTTATTACTCGGGGAAGACTTCTCTACGGGGGTCGGTGGAAGGCTGGTTAAACCGTTTGGTTTTCGACCACTACGACCCGGGTTCGATTCCCGCATTGGACACTTTTTTCTGTTAAAAAAAAAATGCTCCGATGGCCCCCGATTCTTCCAAAAGTCCAACCCCACAAGCGAGTGCAAGTAACCAAACGGGGCTCTGGCATATTTGTGTGTGCAAAGTCGAACTGCTTTTCACATGTGTAGACATGTGGTGCGCTTACAGTAAAAAGCAGTCACTAACTACCCACCATGATTATCATGGCCTGTACCACGTGTACTAGAGATAAGCAAAAAAAAAAGATAAATTAAGAAAAAAGGGCATCTCCTGATCATGCAACCAAAAGTTGCTGATGGCTTGCACCATCTGTCGGAATAAATTACAAGAATCCGTTGATTTTTAATTATTCCAGAATTGGCCAAATACCCATTTTTGATTAATCAAGATCAAGAAATGCATATGTTTTTTGTTTTTTTTTTGCTTATCCCTAGTACACATGGTACAGGCCATGATAATCATGGTGGGTAGTTAACGACTGCTTTTACTGTAAGCGCACCACATGTCTACACATGTGAAAAGCAGTTCGACTTTGCACTTACAAATGTGCCAGAGCCCCGTTTGGTTACTTGCACTCGCTGGTGGGGTTGGACTTTTGCAAGAATCGGGGACCATTGGAGCATTTTTTTTTTAATCAGAAAAAAAGTGTCCAATGCGAGAATTGAACCCGGGTCGTAGCGGTCAAAAACCAAACGGTTTAACCAGCCTTCCACCAACTCCCCAATGCATATGTGGTTAGCGCTATTCTTTAATAATAAATATTAAAAAATCAACAAATAGTTGATATTTGTACTGACAGATGGCGCAAGCCATCAGCAACTTTTAGTTTGACTTCTACACTTCAAAGTGTTCGAGAGCCCTGTTTTTTTAACTCACCGGTAGGGTTGGACTTTTACAAAAATAAGAATTAATTGGAGTATACCAATACCTTGCTTTGCATCGTTTCATTTTTCATTTTTTTCGAAGTTGCGTCGCTGCTTAATTTTTACTGATTTTCACTGTGCATCGTTAGATTATCGAAGTTGCGTTGTTTTGGATTCGAGTCTTTAATTTTTTTTTTTTTTGAATTTTTTTTTCCTAAAATATGGCAACACCTTTGTTTTTGATTGCGCCTTCACATATTTTCACTTTGCGTTGTTTCAATTTGCGTCGTGTTTTTTTGGAACGTAACCCCTACACAAAGCGAGGTATGGGTGTAATTTCTTTTTGTTCTGAAAAAAGTGTCCAATGCAGGATTCGATCCTGGGATTGTGTTTATAAGATATCAGCAGTTATACCACTCATCCACAGCCCCCCTATAAGGGTAAACTAGAGGAGATGAGGCCACACTTAAGCTGGAGCTTACCGTCAACAGAGCAACATCCCAGCAAGTTAACGATGTTGGGATGGGAACCAATGGCCTTGAAGATCTCCAGTTCCGTGCAGAGATTCATCACCTCCTCATCTGAGTGTTCATCTGGGGTAGAGTGGGGTTGGAGGATTGGATCTGACAAACTCATTGGATTTTTTTACTTACCTTTGACCATCTTTACTGCTGCGGATACCAGGGGCTTCTCTGGGGACTCATGGTGGAGTGTGGCACCGTACACCTGGCCAAAGCATCCCTCTCCCAGCAGACAAGTTAGCTGGACCCTGCAACACTCTGTCTACTTCAACAACAGACAGTACCCTGTCTTTAAACACATCCCTCTCCTAGCAAACATGTTAGCTGGACCCTGCAACACTCTGACAACTTCAACAACAGACAGTACCCTGTCTTTAAACACATCCCTCTCCTAGCAAACATGTTAGCTGGACCCTGCAACACTCTGTCTACTTCAACAACAGACAGTACCCTGTCTTTAAACACATCCCTCTCCTAGCAAACATGTTAGCTGGACCCTGCAACACTCTGTCTACTTCAACAACAGACAGTACCCTGTCTTTAAACACATCCCTCTCCTAGCAAACATGTTAGCTGGACCCTGCAACACTCTGACAACTTCAACAACAGACAGTTTAACTGGGTCCACCCTGTCTTTAAACACATCCCTCTCCTAGCAGACATGCGAGCTGGACCTTGCAACACTCTTTCAACAGACAATTTAACTGGATCCTGTGACACCCTTCCTTTAAACACATCCCTTCTTCTGATAAATAGTTAGTTGAATCCTGAAATATGCTGTTTTAAACACATATCTCAGAATGACAAGTTAGCTTTTTTTCAAACACACAGATCTCTCACAAGCTCCAATATACTTCAAGGCCTAACTGACCTTGTCTTTGTTGTTTGCGGAAGAGCATTGCTCGATGCAAATATTTGAATGTAATTCTACTGTCCTATAAGCTTATGTCCATAGTTTTCTTGGAAACCATTTCTGAGATTCCACCCTACAGTGCTGCGTATATAAGCAGAATCGTCCAATACAGTATTAGAGCTCTGAGAAGCGGTCTGGTGGATTAAATTGGCGAAACCGCTGGGAGGGTTCACCACTGATGAGCCAAGCCCTCCCAATATATTTTTTTCATCGCAGTAAGGATAGTAGAAGTTTGTATTATGTATAAAAGAAACATTCGTGCTTTTAAATCCTTTCATTTTATACTTCAATTTGTCCTAAGTAAACCCATATTTAAAGTGCCCCCACATTACTGGCCTACTGGGATCATTTAATTGTCCCCCATTACAAATACACAAGCTTGAGGAGCATGAACTCATGGAATTTGTGTAATCTTTACACAAGGGGATAATAAAACAACAACAAATACACTCATGGAAAAAAACTTAAGGTAGTTGTACTTTTTAGCATGCATATTGGGATTCACACAATAACTCTGAAAGATATTACAGTGACTTTTATTGAAGACATAAAAGATAACCAAGTGTGAACAAAGCTGCCTCTATCTCCTTCAAAAAATAGATGATCGGTTGACACCAAAGACTTTCCACTTCCTTAAGTTTTGTCCATGAGTATATATAAATTATGAAATCATATAAAACAATTAAGTAAAAAAAAAGTGAAGAGGACCCACCGCTCTCTAGGAATCTCCCACTGGTCCTGAGAGGGAAGGTCATACTCGTAAAATGGCTTCTTGGTCTTCTCCACCTTCATCTTGATGAGCTCCACCCCTATCCTTGGCGCTATGTCCTCCGTCTGAAAAAATACACATTGTTGAGTAACTTAATTTTTTTTATTGATAAGGCACAATTTGGATTATAGATTATAAACACAAGGTAATAAGACCAAATCCAAATAAATAAATAGTGTGTGACATTTCGGTAACAGCGTTGTTACCATCTTCAGACAAAAGTACTGAATTTATTTATTTATTTGGATTTGGTCTTATTACCTTGTGTTTAATTTTTTTATAAGAATGAGCCATACCCCCTACCTATTTCAATCTTTTTATTTATTTATTTGCTTATCCCTAGTACACATCGTACAGGCCATAATAATCATGGTGGGTAGTTAGCGACTTCTTTTACTGTAAGTGCACCACATGTCTACTACACATGTAAAAAGAAGCAGTTTGACTTTGCACTTACAAATGTGCCAGAGCCCCGTTTGATGACTTGCACTCGCTGGTAGGGTTTGATTTTTGCAATATTCAGGGCAGCCATTGGAGTATTTTATTTAATTAGAGAAAAAAATGTCAAATGTGGGATACGATCCCTGGTTGTAGCAGTTGAAACCCAATGGTTTAGACCACCCTTCCACCGACCCCATATTTCAATCTTAATTCATTGATGTTAAAGGGCTGTAGCAGCAGACACCATCAACAAGCTCTACACAGACTTGATACCCTTTATATCTTCTTCTTCTTTACTTTACTCAATCATATTATGGTATCAAGCTTGTAAAGCTTTGCTTATCCCTAGTACACGTGGTACAGGCCATGATAATCATGGTGGGTAGAAGTAGGTGACTACTTTTACTGTAAGTACACCACATGTCTACATATATGAAAAGCAGTTCGACTTTGCATTTACCAATGTGCCAGATATAATTGTTTTTAATGAAGAAAGATATATACAGTAAAACCCCTCTATAGTGAACCCC
Organism: Cordylochernes scorpioides; assembly: GCA_030710605.1. Taxonomy (NCBI): domain Eukaryota; kingdom Metazoa; phylum Arthropoda; class Arachnida; order Pseudoscorpiones; family Chernetidae; genus Cordylochernes; species Cordylochernes scorpioides. Next base: position 74,505,799 of record CP092877.1, on the reverse strand, counting down.
AATGGGACAGAGCTTTTGGTTCACTATAGCCACGGTTTGGCTTTTTTTTTTTTACTTTTCAAAATTTTTAGACCGTATAATTAAAGGACAGCCATACACACAAGAAGAGGCTTCCTCTTAATAGTGGTCACTTTGTTTTAATTCCCTTAATTGACTAATTTCCTTATATTAATACTGAAAAATATTAGAAATCATTAGATGATAGGTTCTTCTTATCATTAACATACATGTACCTCTATGTCTAATTTAAAAATCAAGACAAATCCTAGGCAAAGTTTATTAAATATATATTCAAAGATATAAAATGATTTTTTAAAACATCATTATCACATTATATAATACATTGTTTACTTGGAAAAATGGCTCTAACACCTTGTTGCTTCAAAGCATTCTTCAAGCATTGCACCATTCAAATAAAGTTAGTGTTTTTCTTCCATTTCATTTTTCCACATATTCTTCTAGGTCTAGATTTCGTTTTTTTTTTTTTTTTTTTTTAACCTGTCAGGCAAAACATTGCTGACTTTAAAATCACCATAGTTAATGGTATAAAAATAGTTTTTGTTTCATCACGGGACCATTTATTTGGATTTTTTTTTAGCCCTAAAACGTGCGATCGCGGCAAAAGTTGAGGTTGATTCCTCTTTGTAACAATTTTAAATAGCTTTATATTTTATCTTTTATAATAGAAAAGTTATATTTTCTTATTTTAATATGTTCTTAACATTTTGCCTGTGTTGTTTCACTTTGAAAAGTTCTGAAAATGGCCTTTTTTTTTTTTTTTTTTTTTTAAGAAATAACGCTTTTGTTTTTAAAATGCCTTTGTTTTCTTCATTTTGGAAGCCATTTGTATTTTTATATTTCAAATTTAATGGATGCAAATATATTCTATTTAATAAAAAGTATAATGTGTTAAAATTTATACAACATCAGCAAAAATAAAGTGCAAAATTCAAAACAAACAATGCTGCTAAATTTATTGTTTTGAAATCGCGATCCGCGAGCTGAAACATGCTCAAAATTTGGTTGTTTTAATTTTTTTTTTTAAATTACAATTCTAAGTTCGTTATAAGCATAGTATTTTAAATAGATTTTATTATTTTGGGACCGAAAATAGGTTCGTTATAGGGGTAGTTTGTTATTCTAAAAATCGCAAAGTTCGTTATAACGATGGTATTTTCAATGGAATGGAATTGGGAATCGGCGTGGGTTCGTTATATCCAGGGTTCGTATTAGCGGGGTTTTACTGTATCTCTATAAAATATTTATTTATTTAACAAAGTGCAACATACATAATATTATAAATATTCTATATTTTACATATTTTAAAAACAATAATAACATTGGTCAATGGTCAAATCTATTTAAAAGCATTTATATTACACCAGAGAGCCTGTTCTTATTCACCTTGTGTCTCTAATCTATAAATCCAAATTGTGCCTAATCAAGTATGTGAAAAGACGGACTAACCTGGTGATAAATTGTGATTTTCTTCTTGAGGACCAGGACTTTACGTGGACCTCGCCATACCATAGCCTGCCAAGCCAGGAGAGGCACCAGTAATATGGCTAGAAGTCCCCAGTGCCAGGGGACTGAGGGTCCAGGAGATTGTTGGCGGAGGGAGTCCAGTTGGATGCTGCTAGGGGGCTCCACCTTCAGATACATGACATGGACACTAGGTCCCTGGGGATTTTGTGCCATACACTGATAGAAGCCGGTGTCCTGGAGGCCGGTGGAGTTGAACCGTAGCACGGAGAGGAGGTAGTCTTCCTTCTTCTCTGTAGGCTGGGCCTGGGTACCATACACACAGTTGGTCAGCCACTCTTCTGTGACAGCATTCCTGTAACTCAACCATCTCTCAACTCATCCTTTGCTGATCTCAAGCCCGGATGACAAAGGAGGAGGGGGAGCAGTAACAAGCTTGCTAAAAAACCTGGGCTCAGCTGGCCCAGGTGATAGTACCCTGTAAAGACTCCTGATCCAGTGATACAGGATGTGTCTGTACTTCATGTTAGGAGTGGCTGTACATGGCATCTGTTCTCATGTCAGAGGCGGCCATTTCATTTCAAGTCAGCCTGCTACTGAGTAGTGCTCCCAGTCTTAATGACAAAGGCAGATAATTCTAATTCACCCAATCATTACGGATGTCAACTCTACAGTCTTGATAACCTGATATGATTGAGTGGAGATAAGAAAGAAGAACCATCTCTCATAATACAACCAACCTGAAACCAACTCTGAACCTCAGACAGCACCAAACAACACTAACCAAATTTAGAACAGGCCATTTTGGCTTGAATTAGATGCACTAAACAGGACCTTTGGGAGAGGCCGCTGCTCATCATAAAACAGCTCAAGGAGCATGAACTCATGGAATTCGTGTAATCTTTACACAAGGGGATAAGAAACAACAACAACAGAAAAGGCCATCTCAAGCCATTGAAGATTGAGAAAATACCAACAAAATCTACCTCACTTGCCCAAAATGTAGCTTGGCACCTGCAGCTCCAGAACACATTTTGGCTTGCATTATATGTACTAATAATATATTAAAAAAAAAAAAAAAAAACATTTGGGCTTGGGACTGGTAAAGGCGGAGCTAGAATTTGAGCTGACACTAGCTACCAATAGCAATGTCCTCCAATGTTGGGGACAGGTGATTAGGAGATGGAGAATTACCTGAAGAAGATACCCACTGGAAGAGTTGATCACTCTGGCCCAGAGGATGGAGGTACGAGGACCTGACAGCACCTTACAATCCAACTCTACGGGATCTCCTTCTGTCACTGTGTAGTTCACAGGGTGTTTCAAAATGTGGGGCTTGTGGTTATCTGCCTCTGGACACATCCCAACAAGGACAGTAGTAGTTTGGTGTGTAGAGGAAACATTCATGCTTTAATGCTATCATTTCATACACTCATAGACAAAACTTAAGAAAGTGGAAAGTCAAGAATATCACTGGTCATCTATTTTTTTTAAGACAGAGGCAATTTTTTTCATACTTTGGTTATCTCGTAAGTCTTCAATAAAGGTCACTGTAATATCTTTCAGAGTTATTGTCTGAATCTTGATATACATGCTAAAAGGTACAACTTCCTTAAGTTTTGTCCATGAGTGTATATACACTTGGTTATCTCATGTGTATTCAATAAAGGTCACTGTAATATCTTTCAGAGTTATTGTCTGAATCTTGATATACATGGTAAAAGGTACAACTTCCTTAAGTTTTGTCCATGAGTGTATATACACTCGGTTATCTCGTGTGTCTTCAATAAAGGTCACTGTAATATCTTTCAGAGTTATTGTCTGAATCTTGATATACATGCTAAAAGGTACAACTTCCTTAAGTTTTGTCTATGAGAGGGTAGATCAAAACATTCATCTCTCTTTTATTTAAAGAGCTGATTATCACTCTATGCTTATTCATAAGTGAGTACATTCTCACAAGAACAACAACCATGTTCAAATTAGGTAACTGTTTTCATTCCTTGATAAAGCACAATTTGGAATATATATTAAAAGAAAATAAGACCTAATCCAAATAATTTATTAGTGTGTGACATTTCGGCAACAACATTGTCACCATCATCAGACAAAAGAATAAATGAGAAAAATATTACAGCAAGTTCTTAAATAGTACTGTTATCAAGTGTTTAAACAAGATAACAGATAAGGAAAATAGTTTTTTAAATCAACTTGAAATATTCTTCTTCGAATTAAAAGTGGATTTTTTTTATATATATACAATTAAAGGCATATCTGTAAATATCATTTATATTTCCCCTTTCTTCCAAATATATATTATAAACACAAGGTAATAAGACCAAATTCTATTTATTTATTTGGATTTGATCTTATTACCTTGTTCTTTTATTCCTTGTTGTTGATGGAATGGGGTGCAAGGGTGCAGCTTTTGTTAATCAAGGCACCATGATCCAGGCACACTTTGGTGAAAGTCTGACTTTGGCTGTAATCAGAGGCCAACCCTAACACAGCGCCTTTGCTGCCGACTCTAACATGAGTACAGATGCAGCTCCTCTGGGTCACTTAGAGGAACCCTTGCTGAGGTCTATCAACCGGGTCATTTGAACTCAGGATTTTTAAAGAGGTCTTTCTCCTCTCTTTCTAACAATGCTACTGTTGGTCCGTGACTGCTTATTGGTCAGTGTAATTCTGCTTGTTTCACAGCTGGCCTTCATATCTGAAAGTGGTTCCCCTATCCACCACCTGGAGTAGCCCTATAGCAGTCAACTCTGCCAAGGGGCTTTCATTCCTTAGAATGAATTCATTAGAGTATTTATAGTAAAGACCAATTTCCCCCAGGTTTAACCTAGGTGCTTCGGTATCCCACTACAGGTAAAATGGGTCCTCATTTCAGTAAGTACAGTAGAATTTTTTTTTTTTTAAGAATCATACGCATCGAAATAGTTCAATTTTTTATAGAAAGGTTTTGGATACAAGAAAATATGACCTAATCCAAATAATTTAATAGTGTGTGACATTTCGGTAACAGCATTGTCACCATCATCAGACAAAGGAATAAATCTTTTGTCTATCTGATCTAATTCTTTTGTCTGATGATGGTAACGATGCTGTTACAGAAACATTACACACTATTAAAAGATTTTGGATTAGGTCTTACTGTTTAATCCAAATTGTGCTTTATCATTATAGAAAGGTTTGTTTGTTAAAATGACAAAAGTACTACTCACCATAGATCTCCAGAGTGAAGTTTCTACGGATTGAGCCCAGGGCATTAGAGACGAGGCATTCGTAGATTCCAGCATCTTCCAGAGTTACTTCCTCCAGGGTCAACTTCCACTTTTTCAACACCTGCACATCCACATTAATTATGGTACAGTAGAACCTCCAAGAAGGACACTGTTATTTTGCTATTTAAATAATTTTCTAGAAATTTATATCAAACAAAAGAAGTCTGCACTTATAAAAGAAAAAAAAAAGTTTATTTCTCTTCCTTAAGAATATTTACATGCAAGCCAAGCAAAACTAAAATTAAAATTAAAATTGAACGAACAAAATTTACATATCTCTTGATAGAATGAATTTACCTTTTCTTGGTCAAAAAACAATAGAAAAATAAATAAATAATATTCAATTATTATCTAATATTCAATCACTCATATTTAATTATTTTTTTAAGTTCATCCACATCAACTCCCCCTTTTTTAAGATAGCAATACTCATTAAGGTACATATCTATCCGGTGGTCTCCTCTCTCGTAGTGGATATCTCCGGGAAGGTGTAGATTCAGTCGGTGGTCCAGGTGTAGATTCTGCTACTATTGTAGCAGGAGTCAGGGGACTTGACGTCTGAGGCCTTGGGTAGCTTATTCCTTCTTCTGATGACGAAACATCCTTTCTCTCCATACTTCTCCTCATATAGTTAGTGTGTACTTTCCTTTCTATTCCATCAGTTTCTATCATACAGCTGTTGCTTCCCACTATTCTCTTTACAATCCCAAACATCCATTTCGGCTTTCCTCTTTCCATCCATCTGTATCTTACTCTATCATTTATTTTGTAGCTATTGTTCTGTTTTTTATTTTTCAATCTCCCCACTCTTACTGATTTCTTGCTCAACATGGAAATCTTCGTTCTAATCTCGCGATTTAAAAATATTCCAGCAGGGGATTTTTCCGTTCTAGTCAAAGGACTCAATCTATATGCATATAAAGCCTTAATCAAAGCAAACTCAAGGGGTAATTCTCTTTCCTCCGAAATAATTCTTTTCATAGCTTTTTTTATCTCTCTTACAGACACTTCCGCTAGTCCGTTGCTCTCCGGATGGTAAGCGGGGCTAAACATCGCATGTATGCCATTTCTTTCGAAAAATGTCTTTATTTCATAACTTCTAAACGGGGGCCCATTATCCATTACCGCCACCTCCGGGATACCATATCTCGCTAAACATTCTCTCAAAAAGTCTATGCAGAATCCCGCCGATGTATTTGGAACCATTTGACATTCTATCCAATTAGAATGCGCATCCACCAATATCAAAAAAGTTTTTCCCGCAAAATAGAAATAGTCAAGATGAATTCTCTTCCAAACTTTGTTTGGTGGAGTCCACTCGGTAAATTCCTGTTTTGGCAGCTTTGATGTGTTTTCCATACAAGTGCTACAGCTTTTAGACAGTTTCTCAATTTGCTCCTCCATTCCCGGCCAATAGACAGAACTTCTGGCCAGAGTTTTCATTTTATTTACTCCAATATGATTTTCATGGATGATTTTCAAAACATATTCTCTTAAGGAATCGGGGATGATCATTCTATTTCCGAAAAATAGGCAATTTCTTACTATTGTTATCTCGTTTTTAATTCTATTATAAGGTTTTATATCTACCTCTGAGTCAACATCATACTTATCGTACTTGATTAACTTATATAGTTTTCTAAGAGTTGGATCTTCTTGGGTTTTGTACGATACCAAGACGTAATCTAATATCGAATTTTCTATTAATAATATTTCTCCCATTTCCTCTTCCTTCTCCCCTTTTTCAGGATTTGGAAATCTTGAAAGAAAATCTGCAAGAGGTATTTCAGTTCCCTTAGTATATTTAATTTCAAAATTAAAATTTGATATTGAGAGTGACCATCTATGTAATCTATTTGCCACTAAGGCTGGTAAATTATTTTTATCGCCAAAAATGGCTAGTAATGGTTTGTGATCTGTATTAATAATACATTTTCTTCCGTAAAGGAATTGTTTTAGCCTGTTTAAGGTAAAGAATATTGATAACCCTTCTTTTTCTATTTGGGAATATTTCTTTTCTGTGTCATTTAGTGTTCTTGAAACAAAAGTAATTGGTTTCTCAGTGCCGTTTACAATATGGGAAATATATCCTCCAATACCATAATTTGATGCATCACAAGTAACATAAAGAGGTAAATCTTGCGAATAATGCGTCAAACAAGTTTTTGTACTAATCAAATTTTTACATTTTTCGAAAGCCTGATCATGTTCATTTTTCCAATTCCAATTATAACTTCTTTTCAATAGAGAGAATAAAGGATTTGCATGTATGGATAAATTTCTAACGAATTTACTGTAGAATGACAACATGCCCAAGAAAGATTTCAATTCTGAAATGTTACTCGGTTTAGGACATTTTTTTATACTGTCCAATTTATCCTCAAGGGGATAGATTCCATTTTTATTTATTCTATGTCCCAAATAATTGATTTCATCAACAAAAAACAAAGATTTTCTTTATTAATTGAAAAATTAAAATCCGATAATTTATTCATGACTGTTTCAATATCTGAAATATGCTCATTTACATCAGACGATGCTATAAGAATATCGTCTAAATATATTATTACATTTTTAAGACCGGAAAAAATATTGTCCATAGTTCTTTGGAAAATAGTCGCTCCGGACTTGATATCGAAGGGCAGCCTTTTATATTTAAAAAGGCCTTTATGGGTAGAAATAACTGTTAATTTTTGAGATTCCTCGTCTAGAAGTATCTGATGATATGCGCTTGAAAGATCAATTTTACTAAATATACTTTTACCAAAAAATGAATGTAAAACATTATCGATGTTCGGTATCGGATACTTAACATCCTCGATAAATGGATTTAAGGTTCTTTTAAAGTCCGCACAAATTCTAATTTTGCCGTTTTTCTTAGGGACGCATACTAGCGGTGAAGCTATTGGGCTATCCACTATATTTTCAATAATATCATTATTCAATAAAAATAATAGTTCTTCTTCAATTAAATTTCTAATAGCAAAGGGAGCAGGTCTAAATTTATAAAATTTTGGTGCAAAATTATTTTTTACATTAATGTGTACGGAAATATCTTTTATTGGCAAGACTATATCTTCGAAAAGTTTATAATATTTATTAAAAATAAAATTAGTATCAAAATTATTATTTTGTTGGACATTAATTTGTACCATATCAAAATATACTATCCAGTCTTTTCCTATGAGAAATTTATTATTTTCAATATTTGTTACTATTAAGTTTAAATGGCCTATTTTATTTTTATATCTTACTTTTACTTTACATTCTCCAATAGAGGAAATGCCCTTTCCTTGATAATCGGTTAAATAACATTTAGACGGAAATAATTTAACATGTTCAAAATATTTTAAAAATAGATCTTTTGACATAGTTGTTAAAGCCGCACCAGTGTCAATTTCTGCTAAGAATTTTATGTCGAAGACATACAAAATACTCTCAAATTTATTAGTCAGATATTCTATATTATTGATGGACTCACCATTATTTCCCGAAAATGATTCTCCGTGGGCAGACGCTTCACTCTTTCTTGGTTGAAAATATCCATTCTTAGATTTTGAATGACAAACAGTCGATATATGTCCCAATTGTTTACAAGAATAGCAGAAAGAATTTCTAAAAAAACATCTGTCCGAATGATGATTCATCTTTCCACAATGCTTGCATTTAGAATGTAATTTGTTTATTTCTTTAGTTTCAGCATAAGACTTCATTTTCAACACATTACAATCTACCGATTCTATTGTGGTAGCAATATTTACTGCCATATTAAAAGTGAGCTCAGGCTCTTGCAGTAATCTTTTCAAAATAACTTGATTAGAAACTCCTGCAATGAATTTATCCCTTAGGTGTTCTTCAATATTTAAGCCATAATTACATTTATTAGCTTGTTTTTTTAATTTAAGGACATATTCTTCTATTTTTTCGCCATGTTCCTGAATCAATTGGCTGAACTCATATCTTTCAAAAATGATATTTAGCTTAGGTGTAAAATGAGTAAGTAGAACACTAACAATTTCTTCGAATTCTAATGCACAAACATCTCTAGGTGAGATCAATTCTTTCAGAATACCATAAGTATTTGGTCCAATAGACATAATAAAAAAAGGAACAATCTTCTTACCTTCAATTTCATTCACAAAAATGTACTGTTTGAATCGTTGAATATAATTTTCAAAAGGTTCTTCTTTCATTACATAAGGTTCGAACGAAAGTCTCGTCGCCATTGTTATTTTGCTATTTAAATAATTTTCTAGAAATTTATATCAAACAAAAGAAGTCTGCACTTATAAAAGAAAAAAAAAAGTTTATTTCTCTTCCTTAAGAATATTTACATGCAAGCCAAGCAAAACTAAAATTAAAATTGAACGAACAAAATTTACATATCTCTTGATAGAATGAATTTACCTTTTCTTGGTCAAAAAACAATAGAAAAATAAATAAATTAATATTCAATTATTATCTAATATTCAATCACTCATATTTAATTATTTTTTTAAGTTCATCCACATCAGACACTTGCGCTAGAAGACACCTCTCTATAAACTGTGTGACCTTTTCAAATTTTCTAATCAGAGGCGATTCGTTGCTCTTCAACGGGCAAATCCAAAAACAAATGAAGAGAGTTTGGGTTATAAAAACTATTATATTTTCATTCAGTTGATAAAACTATTATATTTGCTTCTGGTAAGTTAGATGTGCTTGGACCTGAAAGGAAATGTGTTTCCTAATTGTTCTTCATTAATCTCTGAATATGTTATGTAATCTTGTATTTCAGAAGCATGTAGCAATGCATATTGTTCATTGAGAAATTTAGAGATTAATTGGCATTTTATGTTTGATTCCCAGAGCAATATTATAGCTGTAATATATGCTCTGATAAAGTATCTTGTGAAGAGAAAATTTTTATAATATAGTCTGTGTGTGATCTACGCCCAATAATATTTCTCTTCATTTATTGTTTGGATTTTCCCATTGAAGAAAAAAATTTTGCTTGAAAGGTTTCCACACCTCAAAATAAAGAAATTCTAATGATCTAGTTTTCCTTATTTGAATATTTCTGGGGGTAACTATCATAAACAATAATTGGTTCATGATAAAACACAATTTGGATTATAGGAACAAGAAAATAAAACTTAATCCAAATAATTTAATTAGTGTGTGATATTTCGGTAACAGCGTTGTTACCATCATCAGACAATAAATGAGAAAAAAATATCACAGCTTGTTCTTAAATAGTTACTGTTATCAAGTATGTCTGACACTGATCAACAAATAGTGTGTGATGTTTTGGTAACAGCATCGCTACCATCATCAGACAAAAGAATTAGATAAACAAAAGATTTATTCTTTTGTCTGATGATGGTAACAACGCTGTTACCGAAACGTCACACACTATTAATTTATTTGGATTAGGTCTTATGTCAATCAGTGTGAGACACTTGATAACAGTAACTATTTGATAACTTGCTGTGATATTTTTTTCTCATTTATGATGGTAACAACGCTGTTACCGAAACGTCACACACTATTAATTTATTTGGATTAGGTCTTATGTCAATCAGTGTGAGACACTTGATAACAGTAACTATTTAAGAACTTGCTGTGATATTTTTTTCTCATTTCTTGTCTGATGATGGTAACAACGCTGTTACTGAAACGTCACACACTATCAAATTTGGATTAAGTCTTATTTTCTTGTATACAATAATCGATTCAGTTATGGACTCACAGTTCTGGAGTACCGGCGGCGAATGTCCCGGCTATCCTTTGTCCAGGATATGGTGGGCTGTGGAAGTCCCCAGGCCGGACAAGCCAGTGTGATCTCGTGGCCCACCACCTTCACTCTGAGATTGGAGTAATCCTCTCCATCGGTGAACACTGGAGCTGAACCTGGTACATAGGTTAAAGATTGAGGTTTCCGGCATTCATATTTCTTTAAATACATAGACATGTGGCGACCACACTTTGCTTCAGCGAGCGCGAACTGGGACAAAGCTTCACTGAACATACGGGCAGTAGTGTGACGGCCTCAGCAACCACGATCCTGACTACGCATGTGCAAGCATCTGGGACACTCTGGCCATTCGCGTCGTAAACAACAAGGCTTGATCCCAACGGCCGTTACTTCTTTTCTCTTTATATATTTCTGGCTTTAAATAAATTAATTTAAATTATAAAAAATAATTATAATTTTATCAGCGCGGCCTTTCCACAAACCACACCAACACCCACGCAACCATACCACAGACACTTTGGCTAGTTAAAGTTTTATTTTGTAAGTGCACCCGGGTTCAATTCCCACATTGGGCACTTTTTTCTGATAAAAAAAAAAAATGCTCCAATGGTCCCCCGATTCTTACAAAAGTTCAATCCCACCAGTGAGTGCAAGTAACCAAACGTGGCTCCGGTACATTTGTAAGTGCAAAGTCGAACTGATTTTCACATGTGTAGACATGTGGTGTACTTACAGTAAAAGCAGTCGCCTAATTCTACCCACCATGATTATCATGGCCTGTACCACGTGTACTAGGAATAATAATAATAACCAATATCCAGTAGAATGTTAGTAGTAGGTATAATTTTGAAGAGCAGACACCATCAACAAGCTCTACAAGCTTGATACCCTAATATGATTGAGTGGATATAAGAAAGAAGACAATCTTAAAGAGAAAATAACATATGTACCATTTTTATTCCTTTTTATTCCTAATTTGTCTGATGATGGTAACAACGCTGTTACCAAAACGTCACATACTATTAATTTATTTGGATTAGGTCTTATTTTCTTTTATTATATGCTAAGAGAAAGTTGGAATTGAACCCGAGTTCTGTAAGTTAATGAGAGGCTATATATTTGTTGTAGGTTCAAATCTTGTTTCTTCAACATGCTGCTTACTGAGACCTAACTAAAGTCTTCTATCACCTCTTTACCATTTCTATCACCTCTGTTACCAAAACATCACACACTATTTGTTGATCAGTGTGAAACACTTGATAACAGTAACTATTTAAGAACAAGCTGTGATATTTTTTCTCATTTATTGTCTGATGATGGTAACAATGCTGTTACCGAAATGTCACACACTAATTAAATTATTTGGATTAAGTTTTATTTTCTTGTTCCTATAATCCAATTAGTTAAAAATTAGACAATTCGGCCAGTTAAAGTTTAATTTTCTCAATGTTTCAACAAAAATCTTTTTGTCTTCATCCTTGTAACGCCTTGCCAAATGCTTTATTTTTATTTCTCCTGACGAAGACAAAAGATTTTTGTTGAAACTTTGAGAAAATAAAACTTTTTTTACACAAATTACAGATACACGTATTTATACAAATTTGGCCTTAAATACCCATTTCTTGATTTCTCAGGAAGCCTCTAGGACCAAATTGTTGGTGTTTGAGGTACAGTCTGTACCATGTTTACAAAGGCCAACAGACAGAAACATTAGAAAGAAGGAATCATATATCGCCGCAACTCTTTTTTATTCTAATTTGTCGAAATCCGCAAAACGTTTACCATGAAGACAGAAACATGTTTGTAATTGGCTTTTCTTGATTTTGTTCCACTAGATGATGATCTGCCATCTAAAAGCTTATGGTCAGGATATGCTTATTTTATTTTTAACATATACAGTAGAACCTCTCTGTAAAGGACACCAAGTTGCAGAGATAGTGTCCTTTATAGAGAGGTGTCCTCTTACAGGAAAGTTGCTATTTAGTTAAAATGGTAGAGAGGTGTCCTCAAGCATGAGTGTCCTCTCCTGGTGGTTTTACTGTATATATAATCAATTTTCATACAATCTGTATAAAAACTCCTTTGTAGAGAGGTGTCCTCTTACCAGAGAGTTGCTAAATAGTAAAAATGGTAATTTTGGCAATGAAAATTGTCCTTTGTAGAGGTGTCCTCTTACCAGAGAATTGATAATTAGCAAAAATGATCATTTTGGCAATGAAAACTGTCCTTTGTAGAGAGGTGTCCTCTTACCGGAGAATTGCTACTTAGCAAAAATGATAATTTTGGCAATGAAAACTGTTCTTTGTAGAGAGGTGTCCCCTTACCGGAGAATTGCTATTTAGTAAAAATGATAATTTTGGCAATGAAAACTGTCCTTTGTAGGAAGATGTCCTCTTACCGGAGAATTGCTTTTTAGTAAAAATGATAATTTTGGCAATGAAAACTGTCCTTTGTAGAGAGATGTCCTCTTACCGGAGAATTGCTTTTTAGTAAAAATGATAATTTTGGCAATGAAAAGTGTCCTTTGTAGAGAGGTGTCCTCTTACCGGAGAATTGCTATTTAGTAAAAATGGTAATTTTGGCAATGAAAACTGTCCTTTGTAGAGAGGTGTCCTCTTACCGGAGAATTGCTATTTAGTAAAAATGGTAAATTTGGCAATGAAAACTGTCCTTTGTAGAGAGGTGTCCTCTTACCAGAGAATTGCTATTTAGTAAAAATGGTAATTTTGGCAATGAAAACTGTCCTTTGTAGAGAGGTATCCTCTTACTGGAGAGTTGCTAAATAGTAAAAATGGTAATTTTGGAAATTAAAACTGTCCTTTGTAGAGAGGTATCCTCTAGCGTGAGTATCCTTTCCTGGTGGTTCTACTGTATATATATTCAATTTTCATACAATTTATGGAAGATGAGACAGAGTAATGAGAGGAAAATTTACCTGAGGAATTGTGGTAGGCCAGTACTTGCCAGGAAAGAAGAAGAAATGAGACAATTCTGCAAAAATCACAAAGAGGTGATAGAAGACTTTAGTTAGGTCTCAGTAAGCAGCAGGTTGAAGAAATGAGATTTAAACCTACAACAAATATGAGGCCTCTCATTAACTTACAGAACTCGGGTTCAATTCCAACTTTCTCTTAGCATATAATAAAAGAAAATAAGACCTAATCCAAATAAATTAATAGTATGTGACGTTTTGGTAACAGCGTTGTTACCATCATCAGACAAATATAATAAAATCGAATTATGGTAACAATGCTGTTACTGAAACATCTCATTAACTCTTAGAACTAATGTTCAATTCCAACTTTCTCTTACCATATAGTACAAGAAAATAAGACCTAATCCAAATAATTTATTAGTGTGTGACGTTTCGGCAATAACATTGTCACCATCATCAGACAAAAGAATAAATGAAAAAAAAAAAAAAAAATTTTTTCTGATGATGGTGACAATGTTGTTGCCGAAACATTACACACTAATAAATTATTTGGATTAGGTCTTATTTTCTTGTATAAAAATTAAACAATTATCTACTACCCTTACTGCAATGAAAAATTAATGGGAGATCATCAGTGGTGAACCCTCCCAGCAGTTTCACCAGTTTAATCTACCATACCGCTGTTATATTACATTTTTCGGTTTTCCTTTTATATTGATACTGATCTCTTGGAAATGGTATTTTGAATGAAATTATTTTTAAAAGAATCATACACATCTATAATATCCTGAAGATAGAAGTTGACTGGCCGGCATTCATATTTCTGTAAAAAATAGATATTTAGGCCAAGTTAGAGTTTTTTATTTTTCTCAACGTTTTGACAAAAATATTTTGTCTTTGTCAGGAGAAATAAATAAAAATAAAGCATTTGGCAAGGTGTTAAACCTCAGAACAATTTTTAACGCCTTGCCAAATGCTTTATTTTTATTTACTTCTCCTGACGAAGACAAAAGATTTTTGTCGAAATGTTGAGAAAAATAAAAAACTCTAACTGGCCAAAGTGTCTATCTTCTTCTTCTTTCTTATCTCCACTCAATCACACTAAGGTATCAAGCTTGTAAAGCTTGAGATTTTTGATGGTGTCTGCTGGGGAAGAGTAGAGCTCATCAATGGATGAGTCAATACAGTGTCTATTTTTCATAGAAATACGTCTATAATAGTTTCAAATTCTCATAGCAGATGATGCACTAATATATCATATTATAATTGTTCTAATCTAGGGTATTGATATACTTGGTGTCACATTTCCACTAGTGATCCACAGAAATGAGTATCATCAAACTAAAAAAACTTTATACAAATGATAAGGCACAATTTGGAATATCTATATATATATATAAAAATGAATGTTTGTATGTTCGGTATACAAATTCGCAGTAGTTCACTAATTCAAACCAAAATTTCCATACATAGGTAAAAATATACGGGGAAGACGATAGGCTATTTTAAAAAATATATAAATCAATTATTAAAACTATATATTTTTAGTCAGAAAATGATGATGACGATATTGCTGTATCATGTTTGATTATCAGATACAAAATTATATCGGGAAAAATTCCAAAAAGCAGAGACCACGGGTGAAACCAGTTCATTATTTTGTACGCAGGAACAAAATTCTAACAGAAAAACATTCATTCGAGCAGAAAACAAAAGCCAGATCATCTTTCTATAAAAATATCGCTTCTCAGACACAAAGTTTGGAGCGGGACGTTTCACAAAAGTGACATCCACGGTGCCAATTTATAATTGTAACGAATAGTATTTGAATAAAAGCATTTAATCAGGTAAAACCCGGGCGTTGCCCGGGTCATTCGGCTAGTAGATTATAAACACAAGGTAATAAGACCAAATCCAAATAAATAAATAGTGTGTGACGCTTCAGTAACAGCGTTATCATCTTCAGACAAAAGTACTGAATGAGAAATTATACCACAGCATGAGGGTGTCTTATCTACTATCTTGTTTACACATTTGATAACAGTAACTATTTAAAACATGCTGTGATATCATTTCTCATTCAGTGCTTTTGTCTGAAGATGGTAACAACGCTCTTACTGAAACGTCACACACTATTTATTTGGATTTGGTCTTATTACCTTGTGTTTATAATCTATAATCCAAAGTAACACACAAATTGTAGACAATGAGGTGGGTTCCAACCAACCATATTATCTCTGCAGAAGGCTAAAAGTTAGGCCAAAGTGCATCATATGTATAACAGGTATTGTCTCAATTGGTTCATCTTAATCTAAATAAAAAGCAGAAGAACAAACCTGATCACCATCATCTGGCTTGTCATCTTCTGAGAATCTGTACAAAGCACAACAGTTAGATCGAGAAATTAATAAAAATTTGTGATAATCAAAGCATTATATACGTTTGTGTGAACGTGAAACTATTTTAAGAATGCTATAAAATATAAATATTTTTAAATGTCCTGTTTATATAGATATGCTTCTCTTATATTGTCATTTTTAGAGATGTCTTACAACATATGAATATATTTATTTCAATAGAGAACCTAGTTATCATATTAAGTGGGGAAGTAGGGTTAGGTTTGAAGTGGACTTAAGTCAATTGTTTAGGCAATTTTCTACAGCATACGAATCCTTAATTACCTCAAAAGAGCTAAGTAAAGATTATCTTAACAGTTTTAACATATGCATAATAATAATATATTTAATATAAAACTTTCTGTGATGTATTTTTCTAGGATAAGAAATATGTTGATAACTTAAACACATACAAGTTATACTGTCAAACTACAACAACGCTAAAATCCCCATTTCAAAACTAGCTCGGTTGGTTTATAAACAAAGTTTACTTTCATGTAAATAATCTGTGAAATTTTGAAATGATTTGTAAAAAAAAAATTGTATTATATATATGATGCTGTATAATATTGGGATATGAATATATTTTGATTAATTATTTTTAAAAATTTACAAACAAAGTTAGTCGTTTTGATCACGCGATTTTTATTATTATTACTATTATTATTAATTCTAATCATGCACAGACCTTTTTACCTTTATAAGTCTTTTGTTGTTGTTGTTATTATTTTATTTTTAGAACTAAAAATGTAGAATGTTTATTTTTGGCCTTACTTCCTACAAGTTCTGACTTACCAATTCCCTCTCTCTCTCAGGTAGCTTTGTATGTTTTGTCCATGAGCTGGTAAATATTTTTATTAAATCTATTTTTATTGTCTATGAATCTCTCGATAAAGTGAACATTTTTCCCGGTCCCTGTGTGCCGTGTCATCCTGAATTTTGTCTTTCCTAATTTTCTACATTACAAAATCATCGTTTTATCTAGTGAACATTTTTTCCCGTCCCTTGAAAATACTCGATAAGTTTAATAAAATCAATATTAATTGGTTCCCTCGGTAATTGGAAGTTAAAGGAATAGTATCTTCGCCTTGGAATTGTATCATTATTCTTGTCTCAAATTGCCGTGTCATCCTGAGATAATCTTACTTTTGATAAATAATCTTTAAGATAATAAACTTAGTGATAATAAAACTTATAGATAAAAACTTGTTATCATCGTCGCAATGGTGGCGCTGCTTGCGAGTTAAATCTACAAATAACTCTAAGGATATTCAAGATATTCAAGAAATTATTTTTCAAAAACCTTCCCGGGGATATACCTAATAATATCCCAAAATTTCACGGCGATTGGATGTATGGTTTTTGAATCTATAGAGTACAGACAGATAGACAGAGAGACAGACATTCAATTTTATATATATACTCCGCCCGTGTTTTACTCGAGGGAAGTTGTTTTCTTGGCCGACTGTTTTACATATGGTGTTATCTTAAAATTGCTTGTTTTGAATATTTTTTCAGATTTGGATTAATAGCTAGTATGTAAAAAAATTAACTCTCTTGAAATTTAATTTTGTATTTTATATAAATAAAATTAACTCTGTTGATTTTTTTGTATTTAATCGATAACAGCGAAGTTACGCATGTTAATGTTAGGAAAAATATTTTGATGTTAAGCAAAACCTGCTCCATCTCGTTTTACATAAATGTTGAAAATTTGGTCGAAATTGATGCATTGTAACGAAAGTTTTTAGCGAACACCACTTATGAAATTTCCATTTTATTAATATAGATAAAGGTTTATTTCTTTCTCGTGATCTAGTATAATTTTTTATTATTGGGTAATTTGTTCTGTGTTTTGGGAAGATGAAACTGTTTGAGAGATCTATTGTTGATGCTTATATGTTTTAATTAAGGTATTTTGTACTTTTTCTGTTTTAATTATATATACTTTTTATGTCTGTGGCATTTTTTCACTCCAAGATTCTTGATTTGGTCTATTTCTCTCCAGGTTACTGCTTCTGTTGTTACTTCTTCCTCTAACACCACATTCTGGTAAGTCTCTCGTGTCCCCCCACTAGTGGTAAGGTTGAGAGATATTGCCAGAGAGAAAGGAGATCCACGTGAGTAGTCGTTCTCAGAAGGGCTTTGGGCTGTCTTCAGGGTAGGGGCGCAGAGGTGAAGAAACAGAGCCAGGGTAGATGATCTACGGCTGAAGAAGCGGCGTCGTCATGAAGAACCAGAGGAGAAATACGCGACAAAATATTTAATATTTATAAAGTCTTCATTGGTGGCGCCCACCAAGATGGACCGCCAGAGTTCTTTTTCCACAGAGGATGTGTATAGTTCAAATTTCTGGCCTGACGATATATAATCTACTTTACTTGTGGCTTTAAACGATGGTGTATCTAATTCTGATGCACTTCAAAAAATCTCTAATAAGGAAATATTAAAAACATTAAGAATAATATAATTATAAACGCAGAAAATATCTGTAATTATAAAAGTTCTATTTACAATGAGATCTAACTTTCCATATCAGAGTATAATATTAAGAGTGACTCCCCTAAAGTTTATCAAACTTAAAAATAAAAATGGGTAATGAGATATACACCTATTTTTTTGAGCGATGTTATACACAAGACAGAATATTTGTAAAACAATGCCAAATAGTTTTGAATTTAATTCGAAACACAAAACAAAAGACTGCCAAAGCATTAAAATATGTAAAATATGCGGTGTACAGGGTAGCCACAACTGTACTGAAACAACAAATTGTCACAATCATTTTGTTGGGACACCTCGTGACCATAATATGCCAAAGTAACCCAGAACCCCACCTAACCTAACCATATCCCACATATGTCCATCTAAGCCACAAACCTCTGGTGATTGCGAGGTGTTGTGATGGAGCCTGAAGCCACCTTTAGCCCTGGCAGCACTGAGCCAGAGACCGAGATCCCCTTCCTGTAATCAAGTCACCTGACCTGTGGTGGATGACCTGGCCCCACCAACACCAGGATAGTCCAAGATGGACTCAGACACCCCTCCCTGGTGATTAAGTCACCTGACCTGTGGTGGATGACCTGGCCCCACCAACACCAGGATAGTCCAAGATGGACTCAGACACCCCTTCCTGGTGGTCAAGACACCTGACCTATGGTGGATGACCTGGCCCCACCAACACCAAGCTAGCCTGAGATGGACTCAGACACCCCTTCCTGGTGGTCAAGACACCTGACCTATGGTGGATGACCTGGCCCCACCAACACCAAGCTAGCCTGAGATGGACTCAGACACCCCTTCCTGTTGGTCGAGCCACATGTCCGATGGTGGCCGACTTGACCACAAGCCAGTCCAAGATGGACCCAGACGCCCCTCCCCTGTAGTCAAGCCACCGACCTATGGTGCTTGACCTGACTCCACCACGAGCCCTGAACCTTTCCCAAGCTGACCCCAAGATGCCCAGATCCTACAATATTAATTGTTTTTTTTTTATTCAATATTTTTGTATTTTTATTTTATTTTTTGTGAATATTTCTTTAATAATTTTATATTTAATTTATTTTTATTATTTTTTTTTAAGATGCCTTTTTAATTTTTTTTTATTTTCATAGAGAGAAAGGCGATGATAGCTTGGGGGGGTGAGGTCAGCAACACTGGGACAAGGAAGCGGGAGATTGATATTTACATGCTGGAAGATTGACATTTTTGATTGACATTGGGATTTTTATATTTCTTTTTATTAAGAAAAACTAGATTTTTTTTTCCGAGAAGAAAAGAAGACTTGGAGTTGCGGAGGGCGAAGGCCGCTAGCTGCGGCCTTGGCTGCCCATTTTTTTGAATGGTGGACATGGGTGGCTGGGATGAAGAGGTAGGTCGGGGTTAATGGGACTTTGGCACGATAGGCCTTTTTTTTATTTTCTTTTTGTATAAAGTTTGAAACTCCTCCCTTTTAACCTTATTTACAGTTTTTTTTTTTAATATATATACATTTTTAAATTATATATATGTGTGTGATTTCATTAATTAATATAATAAATAAAAAATGTTGTACATTGAAAGATTTTATTAGTAAAAATAAAAATTTGTCTAATCAAAAAGATTGATTGGTTAATTTCCCCATCAACATAATTGCTAGCCGGCACAGCTTTAGGTCTCTACATGTGCCATAGATGAATAAATTTGTGGTCTGGTTTTCTGCAGCCACTGGCGCCCCAATATATGGACATGTAGAGATCTGGAAATACTAAAAATTTATGAAATGCTCACGAACTCATCAATGTCGCCCGCCGCGGGGCTCGAATTTAGTATATGTTTCTTCCCCTATACTTTAGAAATATATACCTAATGAAAAGCCATACTATTTTTAAGTATTGGTGAAGTAGTCCACGCATCCTGAGATTAATTAAGAATCAATACCCAGGGAAATTAGACTAATAAAATATTTTTCAATGTACACAGAATTATTATTTTTAGGTAGATATTTATATATATAACTTGTAATTTTTTTTTAAGCAAGTTTGTGTTTTTAATTATTTAAAGTGATAAAAATTATCCAATATCCACTCTGTAGTAAGTAAACAAATCTAATGCTTCTTCTAAAAAAAACTATTGTTTTGTTGAGTTTACTTTTCGTGTTTTAATAAACATTTATATTTAATACTTTAAACTATTTATGGTATAATTATATATGGGAGTTAGGTAAATAACAACCGTTATTTTTATTTACAATATTATAGCTTCGTCGATTGGTATATTTAATGCTGTGTTTTGTAATTTTGAAGAATGTAGCGTATGTAACAATGTAAGAATGTAACAATGTAAGAACAAAATTGGGCTTAGACGAAATTCGAGCCATGATGGCAGCTTAGTTTAAATTTAGGACTCGGTGCAGAAAAACAACATCTGGAGTCACCAGATGTGCTGGAACCAAATATAATTTTGGCGCTAGAAATGGGAAACACTGACGTCAGACAATAGTTAATTAAAATTAATTACCATTTTCTTTCTTTTATACAGAGAATACACGTTTATATTTTCAAATATTATTGAAAATACACTAATAATAAACCTGTTTCATACATTTATTATATACAATATTTTATTTAAATTCTTTTCTGTTTGTAACATTTAGATGTTTTAAAATATATTTACTTAGAAGAAAATATGATGTTAATAATTTTTAATTTACTTTAATATGGAAACTATGACAGTGTCATATATAATAAACATATAACAGATGTCAATTTCAAATGACTTTATGTAAGAAATTGGCAGGGAGGTTTTCCTATTATATGGTTACATATACCCAGATCTAATAATCTAATTCATGAAATACATTTCATTAAGTTTACCTATATTTATAAACCAGTTCATAGTTAAACCAATTAGAAGTTTATTTATTTTTAGGCCTAAATGCCTTTTTTATTTTTTTTCATCTTTATTGGTTGAAACAATTTTCTAAGGCAATTTATTGAATGAAAAGGCATGTTTTCTTTTCAAGTGTTTGAAATAACAAAAGCTATAATTATTATTATCTTAATGAGGTAT
The DNA here is from genome assembly GCA_030710605.1 of Cordylochernes scorpioides. Taxonomy (NCBI): domain Eukaryota; kingdom Metazoa; phylum Arthropoda; class Arachnida; order Pseudoscorpiones; family Chernetidae; genus Cordylochernes; species Cordylochernes scorpioides. The sequence continues at coordinate 74,484,412 of CP092877.1, read as the reverse complement.
TTCAGGAATATTGCATATGAGTGTATGAAAAAAATTACATTCTTGACATTCTTTTTGGTTAATAATGATTTTCACTTATAGAAGTGTTAGCATGCCAATGGTCTGCCCTAGGGGTACATGCTGACCTACATGATGAAGCTTTTCATAGTATAAAGGAAATATTTACATGGTATGAACAGGTTAAATTTAGAGTAAAAGGTTTTTATATTTAATTTTTTTTAGGGTAATTTCTAGATTTTTTGAACTTTTTTTTTTGTGTGTAAATTTATCAAAATGTAAGAGCATTTGTGCATCCTTTTTTTTTTTCAAACTCAGCCTTTGTTTTTTTTTTAGTAATTTTATAAACTTTTATTTTAGTATAGATTTAAGACCTACTTTTATGATTAAAGAGATATCCATTTCTTCAACTAGGAGTTAAGATTTTGTGTCTCGGACAGTGAAGCACCTAAAAGACGAGATTTAGGCTCTCTTGGTATCCATCACTGTGAGCAATCTTTATGAAGCAATGTTGAATTAGTTGGATAGTCAGTGTAGTAGTTGCTTTTTTTAATAGGATTCTAGGATTTATAATATGGTCTAATTTGAGGATTTTTCCTTTTTTTTTTCTTTGTTGTTTTCTCTTTGTCGCTTATTGTAAACACAGGACGGATGGGATACAGACCCTCTAGATAGCTTTTACAGTAAATGATAATATTTTTTCTTAGGTTAAATAGATAGGATTAGATGAATGTTTGAAGATAGGATTTCTATTTTTCTTATGAACCTTGCACATTTTTTTTTTTTATGATGGATTACTATTTTGGGTACCGAATGACCAAATTGGTGGTAATTATTACAAGTTTATTTTCTTTTGTGAGTTTATGGAGGTGGACCATAACTAGGATTTTGGAGTGTGTACGGAGAATCATCTCAATAGAATGAGAAGCTTAGAGATTTCAATCTTTTTTTTTTAAACCTTTTTTGTTTTTTTTTTAAGGTAAAAGCTTCATTAGGATTTTTTTTTCTATACAAACTATTTCTTGTTAAAACCCGAGTTTCAAAGACCAATGAGAATAATGTATACCATTGTGAATTAACTATTTAGTGTAAATCTGAAATTTTAGTTATTATCAGGAGTAATAGGTGAAGGAAGGTGTAGGAAATCACAACTTAGAGGGGGGCTATGTCTAAAACAACAAACCTAATAGACATCCTATGGCTTGTGTTGGGTAATTTAGAAAAGAAACCCTATAATCCCTGGCCTTCAGGTAGTAGCTTTGAAATAGGTTTCTAATGAGGACATGAAAGGTCAATCTTTCAGAGTAAAGTTGTGAAGTATAGGGACCCTAAGCCAGGGGTAGAAGTTAAGTAGGCCCAGACCGTAGTCGATCCTTGGAAAGCACTTGAGAATGTTAGTGTTGGGTAGTGAATCATAAACCCTATAAATCCATCTTTCAATAGAGTGTTGAGGTCGGACTACTGCAAAGGGGACAGACGCACGATGAAGTAAGAAGATAGTGACTTCACCCACGGTGGCTAGGGGAGTGACTCAATCCGCTTTTATGAGGTGTCACGTTTAATGGTCCTTTATTCACCATTATAATTTGTGTGTGTCTTTATAGAATTGTCGTGAAAAGTCGCTTAGTGTCAAGGCAAGGGCAGTTTTTGAAGTTACACTGATTCTTTTTTTTTGGTAGGTTAGCTTCCAGATTATTTAGAATTGTTAACAATTATTGTTAACAATCATTTATCGAGTATAAAGTGTTAGTATATATAGAGCTTGTACAGAGGCATTTTCTTTGAGTAACCTAGGGCTTTAGTTCCCAATTTGTTTTAATTAGAAAACTTTATTTGATTTCACATTAGTCCTGGAATTTAGAAATTGTTAGGGTTTATTTGATAGAGATTATTGAGTGTTTTGGCGTCTATAGCAGCTTTTAACTTTAGAATGAATGCCCACAGTGACTGAATTTTTTTTTGTATGAATGTGAAGTGGAATAAATGATGAGAAGGTTAAAAACTAGTATACTGTTAGACCAAAATTACTTTAGAGCGTGTTAGGGAATTTAATAGGTTCAATTTTCAATTTTGATTTCTTTATTTGTTAGGAACGATAGCCTCACAGGACTGTAAAAACTCTATTGTTAGGAAAGGTATTCGCTCCATTTTGTTAGGTCTCCCCTTTCGGGAGTATAAAATTTTAATTTCTATTACTAGGGTAATCAAGTACTCTTTGTTATTTATATCAACTTGAATTTTAAGAGTCGTAGATAATGATCATATCTTGATTCTCAGACTGGAAGGTTGTGGGAGGTTATGATCAGACCAGGAAACCCACAAAACTTCTCCTCATTAGAGGAAACGAAGAGGTATAGATTGAATTTTATGCAGGATGGGGGATTTGTTTTAGCCATGCCGTATAGCCTGGGGTATAACGGCGCGACCTTGGGTAACCGATCTGACACCGTAGTTTCGACGTTTTTAGCGTGGCTGGAGCGAGGGTGTTCCAGACGGGAGGTCCTGTAAGATTGGCAAGTAGGCAGAGATTGCCCAGTTATTCTAGACGAAGTGTTTCCGTCTATTGAATTTTTTTTGGTACCAGTTTGATCCCCCATAGCTAGCGGAAGTTTCTTCTAATAAAGGATTCGCCCTGCCATACGTTTTGTTGGAATGAATTCGAGCATAAGACCGATTCGAGAAGCAGAATAAGTAATTATTAGGACCTTCAACGAGTTTAGACTCGTTCCATGTTAGGATAAGATTTTAAAGTATTAGTTAACTATAATGACCGCGAACGAGACGCCAGAACAAGCCAGTGAGTCAAAGTTTTAGAAGTGTTGTATTGAGGACAGTAGAATTAAGAGCAGTTATACAGGGAGTAGAATTCTGAAGGAATTTGTAAAAGAACCAAAATTTCAGATTGATAAAAATTCAAACCTATAAGATGTAGATTTATAGGATTCAGGTCAATGAATAGAGAGTATATTAGTAGACGAAAGTAATATGAATTTCTTGGAAGGGGGAGGTAGCTGAACTGTACACACCCCAGAGGCAAGGTAAACGGAGCACACACTGGATGTCAAGGGAGAGAGTCCCATGATTCCTTTCTTCTGACTGCTCTGGGAGCAGCAGTTGTGTTGAGACCATGTGAAGGTCTTTGTCCTCCGCCTGAAAGCCCCGAAGGTGTGAGAAGCTCTAGCTTTGGGCAGCTAGAGGACAAATGGTATAATCCCATGTAAACTAACAAGTACCTGAGTGTCAGTTTGTGATTATAGATTTGGTCTTGAACCTTGAATACCGGTTCAAAAGAATTTTTTTTTTAAGGTTTATTATAAAAAAGTAGGGTAATTTTTGTGTGTGTTTTAAGGTCATTAAAAAAAAAAAAAGGAGGTATATATACCTTAAGGTTAAGCTATAGGTTTGGTTTAATATTTCGCGAAGCAGGATTTTTTTTTTTAACAAAGGATGTTTTCAGTTATGTATGGCCATGCGAGGTCAATGTACCGAATAATTTAGGTAGACAACTAGTCTAACCATGTAAAAGGTTTCAGTTCAATTTTTAATCAAAGATTCAATTGGTTTTAACAGAATGAGTTGTGTGTGGGATCAAAGTGTTTTAAATTACTGATTTGAATTACCCTATTAAATATTAGTAGAAAGAAGCGCATTAGATTTGAATTTGTCCTTTCCCCCCTGATACCTTTATGTATTTTAGGACTTTTTTTTTTGGCTGTTACATTGTGAAAAATGCATATATTGGATAATTATTATTATTTGAAAAGGAAAATGAATTGCATTTGCATACGTGTATACCATAATATTTTTTTTAATTTGTAGATTTATGATTTTAGAATTTTTGAGTTTTTTTTTTTTTTTCATCACTTCACCCTAGCACCCAGGGTGGATTTGAGTGATTAATTAATATTTGAGTATAGATATACTATTTTTTGTAGTAAATATTTTCTTTTATGTAATTTTTTTTATTTTATTAAGTTTCCTCACTCGGTGTTGGAAATTAATTTTCCTTTTTATTTAGTAAAATTAATTTTTTGGCAGGGAGGATTGTTGGGACACCTCGTGACCATAATATGCCAAAGTAACCCAGAACCCCACCTAACCTAACCATATCCCACATATGTCCATCTAAGCCACAAACCTCTGGTGATTGCGAGGTGTTGTGATGGAGCCTGAAGCCACCTTTAGCCCTGGCAGCACTGAGCCAGAGACCGAGATCCCCTTCCTGTAATCAAGTCACCTGACCTGTGGTGGATGACCTGGCCCCACCAACACCAGGATAGTCCAAGATGGACTCAGACACCCCTCCCTGGTGATTAAGTCACCTGACCTGTGGTGGATGACCTGGCCCCACCAACACCAGGATAGTCCAAGATGGACTCAGACACCCCTTCCTGGTGGTCAAGACACCTGACCTATGGTGGATGACCTGGCCCCACCAACACCAAGCTAGCCTGAGATGGACTCAGACACCCCTTCCTGGTGGTCAAGACACCTGACCTATGGTGGATGACCTGGCCCCACCAACACCAAGCTATCCTGAGATGGACTCAGACACCCCTTCCTGTTGGTCGAGCCACATGTCCGATGGTGGCCGACTTGACCACAAGCCAGTCCAAGATGGACCCAGACGCCCCTCCCCTGTAGTCAAGCCACCGACCTATGGTGCTTGACCTGACTCCACCACGAGCCCTGAACCTTTCCCAAGCTGACCCCAAGATGCCCAGATCCTACAATATTAATTGTTTTTTTTTTATTCAATATTTTTGTATTTTTATTTTATTTTTTGTGAATATTTCTTTAATAATTTTATATTTAATTTATTTTTATTATTTTTTTTTAAGATGCCTTTTTAATTTTTTTTTATTTTCATAGAGAGAAAGGCGATGATAGCTTGGGGGGGTGAGGTCAGCAACACTGGGACAAGGAAGCGGGAGATTGATATTTACATGCTGGAAGATTGACATTTTTGATTGACATTGGGATTTTTATATTTCTTTTTATTAAGAAAAACTAGATTTTTTTTTCCGAGAAGAAAAGAAGACTTGGAGTTGCGGAGGGCGAAGGCCGCTAGCTGCGGCCTTGGCTGCCCATTTTTTTGAATGGTGGACATGGGTGGCTGGGATGAAGAGGTAGGTCGGGGTTAATGGGACTTTGGCACGATAGGCCTTTTTTTTATTTTCTTTTTGTATAAAGTTTGAAACTCCTCCCTTTTAACCTTATTTACAGTTTTTTTTTTTTAATATATATACATTTTTAAATTATATATATGTGTGTGATTTCATTAATTAATATAATAAATAAAAAATGTTGTACATTGAAAGATTTTATTAGTAAAAATAAAAATTTGTCTAATCAAAAAGATTGATTGGTTAATTTCCCCATCAACATAATTGCTAGCCGGCACAGCTTTAGGTCTCTACATGTGCCATAGATGAATAAATTTGTGGTCTGGTTTTCTGCAGCCACTGGCGCCCCAATATATGGACATGTAGAGATCTGGAAATACTAAAAATTTATGAAATGCTCACGAACTCATCAATTTTAAGCACCCTAAATAATGAAAAAAAAAACTTTTTATACAAACCATAAATTAAATTCAAGTGAATGTCCAATTTGCAAACCGCAAATAGACAGACTTATCCAAAGGACACAATATTCACAAATACACGAGGGAAATGATGTATCAAATATAATTTAAAATTTAATCTTAAGTATATTAATATCCTATATGATTGAAAATGTGAGATGTGTTCAACAATATGTAAGAAAAGGTTTTACTGCGATAAATGAACTATAACATGTTTATTTTTGCATCCAAATAATATTTTTTACACATTATAACACTTATAACACAATATCCATATATCACAAAAAAGTAATGCTGGCCTAGGTAAACTACCCAAAAAAAATCTAATTATAAAAAAATAGAATTTATATATATCCCTATTAAAGATTAAAGAAAAAAATTACTTACATTTCCCCAATTCACAACTTTTGCCCATCGCCAAGCCTCCCCAATTTCCTTCCTTGCTCCCCCTGGTGGCCGCTTTCCAAACTCCCCCCCCCCCCGCCTATGCTCTCCCAGGGTGACCACATCATAACAGAAAAAAATAAATCTTTGTCTGGTTACCCTCAGTGATAGGTAGAGAAAAAAATATATATCTAGGTGAAATATATATAAATTATATATATGTCATAATTTGTATATACCAAGATGTAACCCCACCACAATATATGCAATGTATGATCCAAAAAGTTTTAATAAAAGTTAGGCCTCGCGAAACTGAGAGAACAGCCATTACCAGGATTTCATTATCCAGGAAGTAAAGGTTATTACCCAGGAACTATAAAACTAAGTTCAAAGACCTTCTTCTTCCTGGAGGATGGTAATCATGAAAAAGACCAATATCCAATCAGAGTTCAGCAGGAGTAGCTAACAACCAACCAAATGTAACCACGTAGACGATGTCAACCAATGAGAGGCATAGAGAGTTAACGAGGAAAATCTCGGACTCAAAGTTAGGAAGTAGGGAGCTCGACCTGACGAGGAGCAAGACGTGCTAACCCCTTCTCTCACCAAGGTAATATATGTTCAGTATGTGATAGTCAAGTGCCCCATTAGTCTCTCAAAACCTTCTCTCCCTTAATCGCGAGGTCCTATTTTTAATCCCATCCTGTGTTCCTTCTCGTTATTTCCCCTGTGAAAAAACCTACCATCTCGACCAAACGACTGCGCCATCAATCACCACAAGCCACCAACCCTACAGTAAGTCAACAGGGTCTTACATAGGAAGAACAAACAAAAAAGGGTCCAAACAAACCAATTCAAACCAAATCGAATAATAATTATATATATATATATATACTGAAATAAAATCTAACATTATATCCCCATTACAAATTAATTAGATAATTCTTGAGAATTATCTAAATCAATATATTCTAATTTGGAAAAGAATAATTAATTTATCAATTCCCATGAATCATAAAACCAATTTGTAAAATAATCTTAAAATCATTTAATAAATAATTCAGATGAATTATTTAGAATCTACTCCTACTATTAAACAAAAAAAAGCCTAGGCCAACATAAAAAAATATTTACATAATAGAACAAAATAAGGCATGGTTAGAAATTTGTATGGTGTAATTTGACGTCCCTCAGGCCTTTAAAAGGTTCTTCTCAGACTGTAGGATGCATAAGCCACTGGATTTCAGGCCACTTGATAAGTCAGCGCATGATGTGCCAGTGGTCTGCAGAATCCGGTCAGGGGTATCCTGCACATCCAGCCGAGAACCTTGTTTCCTTAAATTCACTCATAATGTTTTCATTGTTGGGTCTGAGTCCAAAGTGGACCCAACAGATGTGATGGCTGGCGTTTACTGAACTCAAGATGGTACTTGTAGTAGGTAGCCTTCGCCACACTAGTGAGCTTCATTGCCACGGGATGGGGGCCGACGCCGAAGAGCCAAGCCATCCAGGGGCACTTCGCAGGAGGGGAACACCTCCAGGAGCAGGGGTCGCCAACTTCAGTAACTGTGGGAGAGAGAGTTATTGAAAGGCACCAGGAGGATTTATTTCTTGGAAGATTTTCCAGAGATGCTAGATTAAAGTTGAAGAGGAGGATGGGTCTGGTATTGGTAGACTGGGTGGAGGAGATGAGAAAACCATCATCCACTCTACAGTTGAGATAGATTTATATCTATTTTGTGTAATATTTATAAGTTTTTTTAAATATTCGAAATATAACTATAACATATATGTACCCTAAACAGTTTAACATATATATTTTATAAAGTATAGATAGAAATTTTGCAGGGAGGATACTGATGTTGTGTCCAATGAAGAGCCACAGATGTTTCCAGTATCTCTATTACAGCAGTCGCAATGTCCTCTATCTTGGGTGTGTGAGGTTACTGTTCTGGGCCCATGAGGATACTTATCTAAAAAACAATAAAGATCGCCTTTCCCATCAAAATATGTTAAAACTAAAATAAAACACCATTCATTAACAGTCTTCGCAGACAAGCGGACTCTGGATGACAACAAAGCCACAACACCAGTTTGACAAATTTGATATAAATAGTTCCTTTTATATTTTGGTCATAGAATTTGACTAGCTACCTACATTTCCATTGTCACATATTGAATATTTAATTTAATCCCTTGTTGATGTCATAAAATCAAAACTTGCTGTAAATATAAAAGTAATATTAAAGTCAATAATAATCAGTAGCCAAGTTGGCGCATATATAAACAAAAGGAATAACTCTTTTAGATATAATCGGCTCGAGGGATTTTTTTCCATTTTGGTTAGCAGCCCCGTAAAATAAAGATATTTTCTCTCTTTTAGATATATGTTGTTTAGTTTGTAATACAATAAATACATTAAGTTTTAGTCTGCTTAATGTTGTTGTTAGTTTTTTAATTAACTACGAAGACAAGTTAATGTCACATGGTGGCAGCGGTAATCGCATAAATTAATAATTAAAATAATTTAGTGTTCGTGTCAAAATGGCTGACCAATTCTTAAAGCCGCCTAAGCCTTTGGAGCAATCATCAAAAGAAGCATGGGACGAGTGGATAGAAGCATTTATATGGTACGAAAAAGCTGTACAATTAGAAAAGAAACCACAAGAAGTCCAAGTAGCGATCTTTATGGCTTCGATTGGACAATTGGCCCAGAAAATTTATAAAACGTTCAAGTTGAATGAAGGTGAATAAAATAAGTTACAAGAACTCAAGGGTAAGTTTAATGAATACTTTCCCCCCAAATTAAATTATACTGTAGAAAGGTATCGGCTTAATAATATAAAGCAGTGTAATGAGCCTTTTAAAGAATTCCTAACTAAGGTTAAATTACAAGCAAAAAAATGTAAATTTGATCAAATGGAGGATGAACTAATTAAGGATAGAATAGTTGTTGGTATACAAAATAATGATGTTCGAGAAAAATTACTTTCTGATCCAGATCTGAATATAACTAAAGCAATTCAAATATGTGTAACTGCTGAAAATGCTAACACACAACTAAGAGAGATTAAAGATAGGAACGAAAGTGAGCCATCCATTTCCACAATCGAAAGAAAAATTAGTAGAGATTTCTCACAGAAAGCCTTTAATCCTAGAGATACCACAAGCTTTAAGAAACTTATAAATAATTGTACACGCTGTGGAGCTAAACATGAAATAAAAAAATGCCCAGCATATGGTAAAGTATGCCATAAATGTAAAAAGGCTAACCATTTTTCAAAATTATGCAAAACTGCCAAAAGGGAAAGAGTGGTAAACCTTGTAGAAGATACTGAGGTGGAATCGGATGAATTTTCTCTCTCAATAAATGAAATAAAGACCCGAAATGGACAAGAGTGGTTGGAAAGAGTAACGTTCAAAGGATATCAAACAGTTGATTTTAAATTGGACACTGGAGCTCAGTGCAATGTCATACCTTTGACACTCTCTAAAAAACTTAAACTAAAAATTAATTCAAGTAGAGTAAGGAAGTTATTAACTTACTCTGGTGAATCTATAAGGGTAATGGGCGAGACAAATGTTACTTGCACAATAAAAAGTAAAAAAGGCAGTAGTTCTCAGATTTATAATATCAGAAAAAGGAATAACTCCGATTCTGGGAAGAGATGCCTGCTCACAGTTAGGCTTGATCTACAGGGTTGATGAAGTCTGTCCAGAAATGGAATTTGAAGAATTGTTTAAAGGTATAGGGCTTATAAGGAACTATAAATATAAAGCTGACTTTTCGGAAATTCCAAAAAATTTGCCTATTAAACCTGCTCGCAAGATACCTTTTGCAATTAAAGCTAATGTCAAGAAGGAACTTGATGAAATGGAAGCATTGGGCATAATCAAAAAAGTGAATCACCCCACTCCCATCTCCAGTCATATGGTAATAGTTCGCAAGGACGGAAAGATAAGGATATGTCTTGATCCTTCAGACTTAAACAAGATTTTGTTACGAAGAGAGTTTCCTCTCAAACGACTGGAGGACATTTCAGTCACCTTGCACAAGTCCAAATACTTCACCAAACTGGATTTAAAGAAAATCTTTTGGCAACTCCCAGTTGATGAAGAAACACAACCATACTTAACTTTTTCAACACCATGGGGAAGATACTCATTCTTACTGGTACCATTTGGTATTAAAACTGCCCCAGAAATAATGCAACAAATTATGACTGATTTACTAAGTATTATTACTTGAGTAGAAAACTACTATTACTTGAGTAGAAAACTCAATGGATGATATCCTGATCCATGCACCTGACCTGGATACATTGAGAAAGAGAACTTATGAGGTTCTTTCTTTGCTTAAATCAACTGGAATCAAATTAAACAAAGAAAAATGTGTCTTCGAAAGAGAACAAGTTAAATTTTTGGGACATTTGATATCAAAAGCAGGAATACAAATAGACCCTGGAAAGGTCAAAGCAATAAATGATATCCAGAGTCCTAGAAATCGCAAGGAGCTTCAGCGCTTACTTGGTATGATACAATACTTGCAGAGTTTCATACCTAATGCATCGGAAAAGACCAGCAACATGAGGATGCTCCTTAAGAAAAATGTTGTTTGGAACTGGGACCCTTCCCTTGATAATGATCTAGAAGAAATTAAAATTGCATTAAAGAAGGCACCTGCTTTGAAAATCCTAAATCCAAATGCGGCACTGACAATGTCAGTTGATGCTAGTTCGCATGCGGTTGGAGCTGTACTTATGCAGGACAACCGTCCTATTGCCTTTGCTTCAGCAACACTAATTGACTACCAGCGCAACTATCCCCAGATTGAGAAAGAGGCCTTAGCAATAAAATTTGGATGCCGAAAGTTTCATGAATACATTTTTGGTAGACCTATCTTGGTAGAAACTGACCATAAGCCTCTCGAAACCATTTTTAAGAAATGCTTGAGCAAATCGCCGCTCCGTTTGCAGAGAATATTATTAGAGCTACAGCCCTATGATCTAAAGGTAAAATATGTTAGAGGTAAAGATATGTTTATAGCTGATTTACTAAGCAGGGATTGTGTTGAAGAAGAAAATTTTGAAAACGAGCATCTAGAAATTCTTCTATGTATTTCTATGCCACAAAGCCTAACAAAGAATGAACTGGTGACGGCAACAGAAACTGATCCAGAACTATCGCAACTAAAGTCACTTCTAATAAATGGATGGCCGGAACACAAGTCTGGAGTTCCAATTGAATGCAGATTATATTGGCCCTTCAGAGAAGAAATCTCTTTGCATGAAGGCTTAATATTCAAAGGACTCCGCATAATATATATATATATATATATATATATATATATATATATATATATATATATATATATATATGTAATATAATCCAAAGTTATTACACTGCAATATTTGATGTATTACACTGTTGTAGAATTCTGTCGACTTAACCGTTCTGTGACAATATCGTTGCGGAATTTCTTGTTGTTCGATTTGAATGGTGAGGATTGGTTGAAACGCAGTCGTTGAGTGGCAAGTGAAGCATACAGTTAGGAATAATCAGGACACGTGATGGGGTTTGAAAATAAAAGGCAACTGGGTTGGAGGAAAGAAAGCTTGAGGAGGCGGAGCGGGTTTTGATTGTTAATTATCTGATCACATGGTGGTGATTGTACTTAGCTATGGGATGAGCAGAGGGAGAGAGGTCCAGAGCAGATGTCACCTTGTTGGAAGCCAAATCTCTACTGACAATTCTTGTCTTTCGATTTAACACCACGAGTTGTCTTCCTTCCCATTGGTCGAAGGATGGAACGTGCCCGTTTTTCTATTGGTTGACCTATTTAGTTATTCCTTCCTAATTGGACCGGCGGCTTTCTTTGGTGAAAGATATGCCCGGCCTGATAGGAAGTGTCGGGTGTTAGTTCGACTCTATTTACTTCCGCGTTATCAAAATACGTCCGGTCCTGTCCGGAAATATTGGGCGTCTCTATACTAATATAACTTCTGCGGATACCAGATACGTCCGGGCTTTGCGAGGAAGTATTGACTGTACAAGTTATTTATACTTGTGCCCGCTTTTAGCCTGCTTCCTATGTCTTGTTGCCACTTTCTTTCCTCCAGTTACCTTATTCTTTATTAAATCTTTGAAAATCATACATTGTACATGCATAGTGGGTCGGGGGTGCATACAATTATATACAAATTATGACAGATGCGCCCCATACATGTGAAGAATTCAAGAAGGGGTTAGCCTGAGAGAATTCTGTAAAGTGAAAAATAATTTTGTGGGAAAATTAGTTGTGGGTATTGAGAGTTTATATACAAGCATTGGTGGCGATATAAGAAGTAAAATAGAATGGTGTTGATGATATAGGTTGAGTATAATTAATAGAAATCAAAAAATTTTTTAATTGTAAGAAATCAAAATGAATGCTATGGTACATAGTGGATTAAAAAGAAAAGAAAATGCGCCTAACTGATTTCTACTCGAAATTGGAAATAAAAACGAGGGAGTTCTATTAGGGCTTTTGAGAAATCAAAAATTAAAAATAAAAGTTGGAAGAAATCAAAGTAAATGCTTGGTTGCATGGTGAGAAAAAAAAAATGCTTTGTTGCATGGTGAAAAAAAAGAAAAATGCCTAACTAATTTTTTGCTCGAATTTTGGGAAAAGAAATCGAGGAAATTTCATAAGGTCTTTTGAGAAATCAAAAATAAAAATAAAAATAAAAAGTTGGAAGAAATCAAAGTGAATGCTTGATGCATGGTGAAAAAAAAAAAGGAAAAATGCCTAACCATATTCTCGCTCGAAATTGGGAATGGAAATCGAGGGATTTTTATTAGGTCTTTTGAGAAATCAAAAAATAAAAATAAAAATAAAAGTTGGAAGAAATCAAAGTGAATGCTTGATGCATGGTGAAAAAAAAATGCTTTGTTGCATGGTGAAAAAAAAATGAAAAATGCCTAACCATATTCTCGCTCGGAATTGGGAATGGAAATCGAGGGATTTTTATTAGGTCTTTTGAGAAATCAAAAAATAAAAATAAAGGTTGGAAGAAATCAAAGAAAAATAAAAAGTTGGAAGAAATCAAAGTGAATGCTTGGTTGCATGGTGGGAAAAAAAATGTTTTGTTGCATGGTGGAAAAAAGAAATAGGGGAAAAAAAGAATGTTTTTGTAAATCAAAATAAAATATAATATCCAATTTTAAAAGAAAACCAATGAGTTCTCGTTGATTTGAAATTATGATAATATAAACTAATTGGTAAAAAAATGATAATTAATGATTAAAAGTGATAATAAGTTGAATAAATTGATAAATTGATTATATTTTTAAATTTTAATTGAGAGAAAATAATGAAAATGATTAATATGAACAATAAGGTGTATTGTTTTGAACCCTTTTGTATCTACATGCTCTGATCTAAATGTTTTAATTGCTCAATTATGCCCTATAAATTTTTTAATTGCTCAATTATGCCCTATAAATTTTTTGTCTTTGTGTGTGTTGTGGAAAATGTTAGAAGTCTGTTGTGTAAGAAATGTGTGTGCGTGTACCTTGTTTGATTTTCGAATGACAGTCGATTTGATTGACATTGTAAAAGTCGATGCGCAGGCTTGAATTGGAATCCAAAATCGGTGGCATAGAGAGGTTCCCAGTTGACCTCAATTTAGCTGCTGGTCGAGGGATGGTAATTGGAGATCGGAAACGAGGCGCTCCCCTTTGTTTGCATAGGCCGAATTTATCGTCGCGGAACTACGCTTCCTGTCGCGGCGTCTCAAAATTCTCACTTCCTGCCGTCTAATTTATTTTGAGTGCGACTCGCATCTTGTTTTTGGAGTGTGACTTCTCCGACATTGGTTGGTCATCCTTCAGTTACTTCTATCTCCTCGGAATCTACTTAGATTTTCTGCAAAAATGTTTCCTAAAATTATGAGAAGTTTTATAAATGTTTGTCCACAATGAAAAATTGCTTGTCCAAGATTAAAAACTGCCTCTTGTAGTTCGAAAATTTTATGAGCGGGCATGGTATAGATAAACAAATAATTAATGAATAAAATTGGGATACATTTGTATGGTAGAACTAACAAACAAAGGATGAAAATCAGATGAAAGATAGGGTATTGCCCCAAGTTCTCCCATATTTTTGTAAATGGGGACTCTGAAATATTTGTTCGAACCTTATTAATTGTAGAATTTAAATGATTGGTAGGTTCGCAGTTCTCCTGTTTGATCGTTAATGGTTTTATTAGCGATATGTCGGTGGTAATTGATTTAGGTTGAGCTGTGTGATCGTTCTGACGTGGGTGGTGTAATTTTGGCATTGTTTGTGTTGTGTGTACGCTGTGCTTTATGTACGAATTCTGTTTTGCTTTGGGGCCTGTGTCGGTATTTTTACGTGAAGGTTGGTTGTATTCATCGATTCTTCTAGCGAATCGGCAGGTGGGGCAGGTTTTTACCTGTTTTGCGATGTCTTGTGTCATGTTCTGCCAATAATATTGTGACGAGATGAGTCTCGTCATCTTGGAGATGTTTGGATGGTGGTGTTGTGCGTGTACGGACTTAAGAAGTCTGGTTGTAAGTGAACTTGGGACTATAGTTTTAAGTACTCCTTTTCGGGAGACGGTGCGCAGTTTATTGTGATCCATAGTCACGCGAGATTTTCCCGGTGGAGAAGACTGTTGGCTCTGTATGAGTGGCGCATCTAGAAAGCCACAAAATGGGATACGAGTTACAACGCCCGTTTCATATTGTTGTACTCCATTTATGCTACGGACCTCATATTCGTATCTTGACAGTCTTAACCTCCATCGAAACAATCTGCCTGACGGGGCTTTGATCTCTTTCAACCACTGCAATGCAGGATGGTCAGAAAGTATTGTAAACTTTCTGCCCATTAGACAGGCGCGGAAGTTATCCACACTTTCCACAATGGCTAGGCATTGTAGTTCCAAGTCTGAATAATTTCGCTCGTGACCACGCAGAGAGCGGCTGAAATGTTGAACTGGGTATGTCTTCCCATCAGGGTAGACTTGTTTAAGAATGCCTGCAATGCCGAATGTTGAGGTGTTACAGTACACCTGGCATGGCAGACCTTCTTGGTAAAGGTATAATGTGGGGTGTGTGGTAAGGCTTTCTTTCAGGTTAGTGAACGCTTTCTGGCATTCGTCACTCCAGATCCACACGACATCCTTTTTTAGAAGGTTGACAAGTGGCGTCCGCAAGCGGGCGTGGTCCGGAATGAACTCTTTATAGGCGTTCACAGCTTTTAGGAAAGATCGCAATGTTTTTCGATTGTGTGGTTGTTTGGTGGCGTGAATTTTTTCTATGTTTTGTGTAGACGGGATGATTGTATTATTCTTAACGATTGTGCATCCGCTTGTTGGTTGTTGTTGTCTTTTGGCGCGCGTGTTGCGTTTGTTGTGCGGGTTGTGCGTGTTTGTTGCGTGGTGACGTATGGGTGCGTGTATGTTGTGAGGTACATTTGCGTAATTATGGCGTGGCGAAGTATGGTCATGTGTGGATTTTGTGTGGTAAGTGGGTGAGCTGTGTCGGTGTACGGACACTTTTTTGGGCATTATTGGAATTGTAGGTTGAAGTCGTGGTGGCTTTATATGTTGTGGGCATGAAAAGTTGCGTGGTGTGAGATTAGAATGGTGGCATGTAAATATTTGAGGTTTGGGCAATGAATGCAGGCAAGGGTTTCCATGTGTGAAAGCTTTGTGTGCTGTACGAGTCCTCTGGGACAGGTTTTGGTCTAGCCCGTGCTTGCATTCATTTGGTACATGTTTATATACATGGTTAAAGGGGTAGGTAGGGTTAGATAAGAGTTCAAAGTCAATTCTTGACGCCATAGGAGGGGTGCCTACCTTAGTCTCGAAAAGTCTGCTCGGCTGGGGTGTCTCTGGCTTGACTTGGTTGTTGTGGACTCGGGACTGGTGATTTTGGGACTGCTTGCACCGTCCGCGAAGTGGAAGTGAAGTCCGGTACTGGAATGTCGTTTCGGGATCGTTTGCACTGTCCCGGTTTGTGCGGATTACTTTCAAGTGCGGGGTACGGGTACGGCATGGCGGTGGATGACTCCTCGGTGGTCGGTGTCCGGTCTCGGTGACACTTGCCTGGGGTGGTGGCACGTGCGTCGGCTGCCGCGCTCATCTCGCCTTTCGGTCGGCGGGGGGTGTGGGCTGCTCCGGGGGTGGCGCTACGGAACGTCGTTTGTAGTTGAGTGGATCTTGCTCCTTGAAGTGCGGCGGTCAGCTGCAAAATTATTGTCGCCAGGGTGTGTTTTGTCGCTTCGCTCGTTGCCAGTTTCTTCCCTCTTTCTTTCGTAGGGTTGTCCGTTTTTACGCCTATGGGATCCTGATTTAATTCCATCTCTTTATCCTGTCGACTCTATGTAATATAATCCAAAGTTATTACACTGCAATATTTGATGTATTACACTGTTGTAGAATTCTGTCGACTTAACCGTTCTGTGACAATATCGTTGCGGAATTTCTTGTTGTTCGATTTGAATGGTGAGGATTGGTTGAAACGCAGTCGTTGAGTGGCAAGTGAAGCATACAGTTAGGAATAATCAGGACACGTGATGGGGTTTGAAAATAAAAGGCAACTGGGTTGGAGGAAAGAAAGCTTGAGGAGGCGGAGAGGGTTTTGATTGTTAATTATCTGATCACATGGTGGTGATTGTACTTAGCTATGGGATGAGCAGAGGGAGAGAGGTCCAGAGCAGATGTCACCTTGTTGGAAGCCAAATCTCTACTGACAATTCTTGTCTTTCGATTTAACACCACGAGTTGTCTTCCTTCCCATTGGTCGAAGGATGGAACGTGCCCGTTTTTCTATTGGTTGACCTATTTAGTTATTCCTTCCTAGTTGGACCGGCGGCTTTCTTTGGTGAAAGATATGCCCGGCCTGATAGGAAGTGTCGGGTGTTAGTTCGACTCTATTTACTTCCGCGTTATCAAAATACGTCCGGTCCTGTCCGGAAATATTGGGCGTCTCTATACTAATATAACTTCTGCGGATACCAGATACGTCCGGGCTTTGCGAGGAAGTATTGACTGTACAAGTTATTTATACTTGTGCCCGCTTTTAGCCTGCTTCCTATGTCTTGTTGCCACTTTCTTTCCTCCAGTTACCTTATTCTTTATTAAATCTTTGAAAATCATACATTGTACATGCATAGTGGGTCGGGGGTGCATACAATTATATACAAATTATGACATATATATATATATATATATATGTAATATTATAAAGAATATTGTCTAATAAATAATTATGTACCATGTTGGATATAATGTATTCTGTATGGATTCAAATAAAGATGGCAGTCAAAGGACGTGGAGATGGAAGAAGTAGAAGAGAAAAGAACGACAGATCCAAGTCGTGTATCTAGGTCACTTAGAACAAAGAGGCCCTCATATTCCAGAGTTGAATGTCCTGAGAGATTGGGATGTTAGGCAAAGCTCCTTCCCGACCAAAATTCACCATCATGGCCGACAGAGACAGGGACCAATCAAAGGTCAAGCAGGGTCCCACATGACCCAAGCCGGGGGGTGGGGCAACCGCAGTTCGGTCGGTGTAACGTGTGTGTCAAGACATGTGTGTGCATCTTCTAAAAGTAGTGCCTCGAGGTCCAAGATGTGAGTCATCTCAATCCAATTTAATCGTGAAAATCCTTCCATCTCCTCTCCCGAGCCGCCAATGATTAATATTCCGAGGTGTTTTGTGATTCATTAATCGATATAGTGTGCCGATTTTTCATCCACCGCCATCGATAACGACTGCCCAAACATACAAAAACCCCATCCACTCCCGAGGATTCTCAGGACAAAGCACTATATCACAGTGAAGTCGACAAGCATTCATTTTTTTATATCACAGAGAGTCGACAGGATGGACGAGAAAAACGAAACGCAAGACGCGGAGGAATACACCGCAGAGGGAGAAAACAACCCCGCCGTAAGTACTCCCAAAATAGAACCACCCCCTCCGTCGGCAGAGTTGCCGGCCGTCTTGGCACGCCTCGCGGCGTGTTTATCTGCCCTTCAGACCACCAGCGACCGCGTGACCCATCGGACGGAGATAGAAGTCCAGAGCTTCGACGGGACCTACCCAGCCGCCCAGTTCTTTCGGACATATGACCAGAAAACAGACTGGGAGGGTCTCACCAACACGGAAAAAGTGCTCCGCCTACCCCGTTACCTGAACAACAAACCGCTAGAACACTTCAGGAGGCTTCGGATGGAGACCCAACATTACATCCAGGTGAGACAGACCTTCCTGGATCTCTATCCGGAGACCAATGAGGCCACGTATGCCCAATACTTCTCCATGAAGCTGGCCGGACAGCCCAACCTGGAAGAATACTATCGGAATAAGACCGCGCTGGGTCTACAACTGGGCCTCCCACAAGAGGTCATCTTGGAGACGCTCACCGAGGGGCTGCCACCCTCCGACCAGCGCCTCGTCCGCATTGTGCCGCCAGAGAACCTAGGTGCATGGTTCCGGCTGGTGCAGCGGATCCGCGGCAGCGGCGCACCATCTCCAAGGCACCCAGACGAGCACGCACCACCCCTACTGGGCCCCTACGCACCGGTGCGACCTAGTCCAAGAACAGTGCCAACCAGGTCGACCCCGCCAACAGACTGCCGTTTTTGTGGTGGACTACACTGGCACTCTGAGTGTCGTCTCAGACAAGCCCCGCAGTTGCCCCGTGCCTCCGGAGACGCACGAGCAGCGCGCTCCGCGCAACTAGCGGAACAACGGCCGCGAGCCCAGCCCCATCACCAAGCGTCACGCGCACAAGCCACTGGGATAACCAAGGGAGCCCCAGACCAGCAGCCAGCAGGTAGGCCTACTGACCAGGCCTTTCGTCAACCTGACAATTAGTCTGCCAATCTCCCATGGACTGTCCCTACCATTCCTGATAGACACGGGTGCGTCCGTTAACCTAGTGTCATGTGCCATATATAAAAATTTAAAGAATAATTTCCCTGACCTAAATTTAATAACTAAAAAAATAGTAAATTTACAGACAATAGATGGCCACGTGCCAACAATAGGCCAGATTACCTTCCCCCTGTCCATTCATGCCATAACCCAAAACGAAGTATTCCACGTGGTGGACGCCCCTCTACCATTTGGAATACTTGGTATTAATACCCTCCGTAAATTCAAATTAAAAATCGATTTTGCACATGGCACTATGTACCAACTCGACGCACCTTTGTCGCCCCTGACCTACCACTTTGCTGTGTTGCCCGAAAGGTGCACATATTGGGAATGCCAGGCGGACCTATGCAAGGCCCACACTATTTTTCCGCCTTCCGCCAACAATACCCAATATGCGCATTTTTCGGACAACACGTCCACAACCCAGGGACTCACCCAACCACCGCACCATGTCCAATCAAAGAACTTTTTTAGAGCCAACTGCTCTTATTATAGGGTCAAGGTACCAGAACAACCACCCAATGCCAACCTCTCACACCCCACCAAGGTCCAAACGGATCACCTTCACCATACACCCAAACATCCCCATTCCACACACCATTCCATGTACCACACACACCACCCATTATCACCAGAACACCTCCCAGGGATCCCCATAGACAATCAACCGCAGCCACCGTATCCACCTCAATTCCCGGCGCTATTGCGCCAATACCAACACGTGTTCTCCCGGAACAAATTCGCGGTCCCATGCCTAAAGGTTCCCCCAGTAAGAATCGCCACCAACTCCGACAAAGTCGTCACCATCCGCCCATATAGGGTACCGATATGCGACCAACGGGAAATACGCAGTCAGATCCGACAGATGTTGGATAATGACATCATTGAGCCGTCCTACTCCCCTTTCTCTAGCCCGGTCACCCTAGTGACCAAGCGAGACAAGACCAAAAGGTTTTGTATCGACTATAGGAAGGTGAACGAGGTCATAAGCTCCGATGTCCATCCACTCCCGAGGATCGAAGATATACTGGACCGTCTCGCGCGGGCCAAGTATTTCTCGACTGCCGACGTCTCCTCCGCATATTGGCAAGTGCCGATACACCCTGATTCTCGACCACTGTTGGCCTTCGCCACGATAGACGGGTTGTATCAGCCCACCCGATTGCCTTTCGGACTTAAGACCAGTCCACAGATCTATGAAAGGGCAATCAATCAGGTCCTGCAGGGGCACGGACTTGATTGTGTGGCGCACTATTTTGACGACTTTGTCATATATTCGGAGACACTGGAGGAACACCAAGAACACCTGCGCAGGTTTTTCGCGTTCTGCGACGCCGAGAACTTGCAACTCAACCTCACCAAATGCGAGTTTTTTAGGCAGACCATCGAATTTCTGGGGTACACAATCACCGCTGGTACCACCACCCCACTTATCCGCAATACCGACGTAATCCACGCTATCCCACCCCCGAACAATCGCAAAACGCTGCAATCCTTCTTAGGCGCCGTGAACGTCTATAATAAGTTCATCCCGGACTATGCCCGTTTGCGGACCCCACTCAACAACCTTCTCAAGAAGGATGTGACGTGGGACTGGGATGACAAATGCCAAAAGGCGTTCACCAGCCTGAAGGAAAGCCTCACACAACACCCCGTATTGCACCTCTACAAGGATGAACTACCATGCCAGGTATATTGCGATGCATCAACACTTGGCATTGCAGGCGTCCTCAAACAAGTCCACTCCGCTGGGAAGGCCTACCCAGTCCAATATTTCAGCCGCGCTCTGCGTGTACACGAGCGGAACTACACCATCTCCGAACTAGAATGCCTCGCCATTGTCGAGAGCGTGGAGAAGTTCCGTGTGTATCTAATGGGCAGAAAATTCACCATATTTTCTGACCATCACGCACTGCAGTGGCTGAAGACGATCAAAAACCCGTCAGGCAGATTATTCCGATGGAGTTTGAGGTTATCGTGTTACGAATACGAAGTCCGCTACATAAAAGGATCACTACAACATGAAGCGGACCTCCTATCCCGTAACCCGTTTTGTGGATTCTTAGACGCCACCATCATTAAGAACCACCAACTCACTCCTTCGGGAGAATCTAAACTGACCATTGATCGAAACGGACTGCAAACCCTAAAGCGTAGAGGTGTAACCAAAATTGTCGTCCCTGACGCCCTCGTTCCCGACCTACTAACAAAGGTGCACAGTCGGTACAACCACCCGGGCATATCCCAGATGACCAGGCTCATCTCTCCCCAGTACTACTGGAAGGGGATGTCAGAAGACATCTCCAAAACCACCAAAGCCTGCGCCATCTGTCAGTCAACAAAACCCCCTCGAGGTCCCACGTTTGGGGAACTAGGACAACTTCCTGTGGCCACTCAGCCTTTTGATCTGGTCGCCCTCGACACCATAGCTGGACTTGCCAAATATGGTAACGCCAAAGCTTACCTCCACGTTGTGGTGGATCACTTTTCGCGCTACACGTGGACCTTCCCCTCAAAATCTACCAGCATCACCACCTATCAACAGGTGATAAAGCGAGTGTTGCAGGACGGCTCTCCGAAACGCCTACTCACGGATAGAGCGCCTGCGTTCACCTCACCAAAGTTCAGGAAGTTCCTGATTAACAGGAACATCCATCCCCTGCTCACCACCAGTAACAACCCCCAAGCTAATGGTC
>CP092877.1:74386012-74462691 GCA_030710605.1 Cordylochernes scorpioides | reverse complement strand
ACCTTGAACTTATTTTTTCAAGGTCACGACCTTGAAATTTTGACGATGACCTTGAAAATATTTGCATTGATTATTATTTTGAATCTTATTTTTTTGCGATTATTTACATGTGTATTCTAAATTCTTTGACTTTGAAACAACTTCTTGGATGTTGATCATGAAAATCTACTTCCTTAAATCATATTTTAAAAACCTATTCTCTTCCTGATGGAATATTAATATATTTTCTTTGTTACGTCACCTTTTCTCACGGATCATGACCTTGAACTTCTTTCTCATTGAAAAAGTTTTTTTTTTTCTTCTATGAAATGGCAATTTTGAACACAAAACAAGATAATTACCTTAATAATCCATGTCTCATATTTCGAATAAAGATTCTACTTGATTGATATTCATGAAGAATCTACCATAATGATGTTATCGGGGATTTTATTTTTAACCTAAATTAGAAAATCTATCTTTTTCGTAACTTTGAAACCTCTTTATTGATCTTGACATAGAGACTTCTTTGATTATCACTGTGAAAGTTTTTATTTTTTTATTATGATGAGACATCTCGTGCGTTTATGTTTTTGACACCATTGTACACTTTACGTTTTGTCCATGAATATAATATCATTAGATGTTAGATATATGTTTAGATAAATCGCAATTTTCATATATGTACTTTTCTGCATATTAGAAATATATTTTTGCGCTATTTTTATACATATATAATTGAAACCTATTTGTAAAGGTTATACTGCAATGATAAAAAATTGAAAGAGGAAGGCATGGCTCATCAGTATTGAACCCTCCCAGCGGTTTCGCCATTTTAATCTCCAGATCGCTTTAATATTGGAATTAGTATATAGCCTGAATTTGCTGTTAAATACAGGTTAATAGATTTCAAATATAAATATCTACGAAAAAAGCGCTAAATATATTTCTAATTTTCAACGATAGAGGTCGCTGAGTTGTTGATGAGGATAATTTATGTATAATATTATTGGAAGGTTTTATTTAATCCATTCTTTCTTGCCACCAACCGATTGAACCAACATTCAAATTCTAAAGGAAATCATTAACCAAAGAAGATAAGCCTAACGTATTAATGATTTTGAGAAGGAATCTAAAAAAACGCTGTCAAAATAGGCTCAAGTAGGATTTATTTTCTGACATAAATCCTCCCTTTGAATGATTTCTTTTTAGAACTTTTCTAGAATATATCCCAGGAGAAGAAAAAAATAAGATAAAAATAACAAATTCTTTAATGGAAAGGTATTAGAATAAATGTAGTAAAGACGTATAAGTAATTCAATGTTTATAATGCTGTGAAAGTTGCTAATAATCTACATAGAAATGTGGATAATGGGATTGAAGAAAAGTTCAATTTCTTTAAATATATATTGATATGCTATTTATCATTTCCCTCTCGAAATTATAATTAATTAGCAAATGAAAAAGTTACATTGATGGACAAAACTTAAGGAAGTGGAAAGTTATTGATGTCGGCGGTCGTCTGATTATTAAAGGAGACAGAGACAAATTTGTTCATACTTGGTTATCTCGTGTGTCTCCACTAAAGGTACTGTGATGCTTTAGCGCGCCATCTGTTATGAAAATTCGAAACTATTATAGAAGCGTATGGAGGGGCAGTAGAAATTGTCTTATTTTAAAAAGAATCATACGCGTTTATAATAGTTTGGAATTTTCATAAAGGTCACTGTGTATCAAATATCTTTCAACTGAATCCCGATATACATGCTGAAATGTACAACTTTCTTATGTTTTGTCCATATAAATTATAATTAATAAGGACAATTGAAATTCACACTAATGGACAAAATTTAAGGAAGTTGAAATTCTTTGATATCGCCGATAATCTGATTTTTAAAGAAGACAGAGGCAATTTTTTTCATACTTAGTTATCTAGTTTGTCTTCAATAAAGCTCACTGTAATATCTTTCAGAGTTATTGTCTTAATCCCCATATACATGCTAAAAGGCACAACTTCCTTAAGTTTTGTCTATGAGTGTATATACACCTGGTTATCTCGTGTGTCTTCAATAAAAGTCACTGTAATATCTTTCAGAGTTATTGTCTGAATCCCGATATACATGCTAAAGGTACAACTTCCTTAAGTTCTGTCCATGAGTGTATATACACTTGGTTATCTCGTGTATCTTCAATAAAGGTCACTGTAATTTCTTACAGAGTTATTGTCTGAATCCCGATATACATGTTAAAGGTACAACTTCCTTAAGTTTTGTCCATGAGTGTATATACACTTGGTTATCTCGTGTGTCTTCAATAAAGGTCACTGTAATATCTTTCAGAGTTATTGTCTGAATCCCGATATACATGCTAAAAGGTACAATTTCCTTAAGTTTTGTCCATGAGTGTATATACACTTGGTTATCTCGTGTGTCTTCAATAAAGGTCAATGTAATATCTTTCAGAGTTATTGTCTCAATCCCGATATACATGCTAAAAGGTACAATTTCCTTAAGTTTTGTCCATAAGTGTATATACACTTGGTTATCTCGTGTGTCTTCAATAAAGGTCACTGTAATATCTTTCAGAGTTATTGTCTCAATCCCATTATACATGCTAAAAGGTACAACTTCCTTAAGTTTTGTCCATGAGTGTATATACACTTGGTTATCTCGTGTGTCTTCAATAAAGGTCACTGTAATATCTTTCATAGTTATTGTCTCAATCCCATTATACATGCTAAAAGGTACAACTTCCTTAAGTTTTGTCCATTAGTTTATATGTTCTTAATAAGAGAACTAGGTTTGTATATTGTATTATAACTAAGGCTGTTTATTTTATGAATAATTTTAGGTTTCATAAGAATGCAACATAAGGTTGCAATACTGTAATACTGTAAATAACTACCTTGTGATTTCTTCTATCTGCTTATGTTGTTGCTTATTTGTTTAATGTATATGTTTATTCAATGCTCTTTTTCTTAATTGTTTATTTTCTTTTTGACACTTCTGTTACCTACTCTACTACAATTATTGTAAATTGTTTTCACGCGCAATTATCCAGATCGGATATAGCGTGTCTTGTTTGTAACTGGTAAATAAAAAAATAAGGTTGCAAGAGGAAGATAATCAGGTACATAGAGAGGTGGGTATCTTCCCATTTAATTGTAAATCAGAACAATACACTATGCATCACCCTTAGTAAAAAACCTTGCTAGTGATAATAAAATATACATTTTGTACTATGTTAAGTTGGTGTAGTATTATCATTTATTCAGTACGCCAACTCCGCCTTTGCCGGTCCCAAGCCCGGATGAAAGAGAAGGAAGTGAACAGTAACAAGCTCACTATAAAATCTGGGCTCAGCTGGCCCGGCTGAGAGTATCCTGTAAGGGCTCCTGATCCAGGGATAAAGGATTGGCAGCGTTTGTACTCCATGTTAGGAGCAGCTGCACATGGCGTCTGTTCATCATGTCAGAGGCTGCCATTTCTTTTGGAGCTAAGTCGGCCTGCTACTGAGTAGTACTCCCAGTCTTAATGACAAAGGTAGATGCATTCTACTTCACCCAGTCATGATGGTTTCAAGGTATATAAGCTTGATGCCCTGATATGTTTGAGTGGAGATAAGAAAGAAAAAGAAGATTCAGTACACCTAGGTTCCTGGAGTCACGTACAGAATTCCCTAACTACCCGTAGTATCCTACTGACATATATCTTCTTCTCAATAGATTTAAATTTCCTATACATTAATTAAACAATTAAAAAGATTTTCAGTGATGAGTTTTTTTTATTATTTTAAAACCATCTCAAGCTTTCAGGAATCGCTGCCTTTCTAACAGGAGAACATATACGTTATATTAACGTTATGTGGCGATGAGTTTGTTGTTAACACACATTAATATGAAAATATAGTACAAATGTGATATTGTACTGGGATAAGGTGCATAATTATGAAAAAAGGCATCTCCTTATCGTGCAACTGAAAGTTGCTGATGGCTTGCGTCCGTGGTTAGCTTTTCTTGATTAATCAAGAATGGGTATTTGGTCAATTCTGGAATAATTAAAAATCATCGAGAATAGTTGATATTTATTCCGATAGATGGCGCAAGCCATCAGCAACTTTCAGTTGCACGATAAGGAGATGCCCTTTTTACACATTAATATGTTTTAATACCTTGATAAAGGTTAGCGTTCAGCCAACTGAAATATTGGTATGTTGAGAATTAAAATGTATATATCTGTGAATATTTATTGTTTATTATTAATCTTTTTTTAAAATTCTATTTGACCATTGACCACGTGTCATGCAAATGTATAAATTGTAAGATTGTAAAAATAAAATCCAGATTATCTCAGTGTGCTTGCTTGTGCTTCCGTGGTGTCGTTGAACGGAAAAGAATTAACGAGGTAGGCGGCAGTAGAGTGGAGCCTTATAGGAGCAGAAAACAGTCCTCTAAGTGGAGCTAACAGGTAAAATAAATTATATTTTGATCCAATATATGCCTTTTTTATTTAAAGATTTAAATATACAATGAATAAAACGACACCT
Organism: Cordylochernes scorpioides; assembly: GCA_030710605.1. Taxonomy (NCBI): domain Eukaryota; kingdom Metazoa; phylum Arthropoda; class Arachnida; order Pseudoscorpiones; family Chernetidae; genus Cordylochernes; species Cordylochernes scorpioides. Next base: position 74,458,167 of record CP092877.1, on the reverse strand, counting down.
GATGATAAACTTGTTTGTTTTCCATAAGGCGAAGTTTAATTATTGTACATGTTCTCCCGTAGAATGAAAAAGATGCCTGAAACCTTGTAACAGTTTTAAAATAAAAATTAACTCTTATTAATTGTGAAAATACGAAACTATTATAGACGCGTAAGATTCTTTTTGAAATTAAACAATCTCTACTGTCCTTACTGCAATGGAAAAATTAATGGAAGGACCTAGCTCATCAGTGGTGAACCCTCCCAGCGGTTTCGCCAGTTTAATCTACCATAACGCTGTTATATTTTATTTTTCGATCTTCCTATTATAATGATACTAATGCTAGACTCTTGCAATGGGTATTTTAGATGAACTATGGACATAAGCTTTGAGGACAACAGTATTACATACATTTATAAATATACAATATTTTGTTTGCGGAAGAGCATTGCTCGATGCAAATATTTGAATGTAATTCTACTGTCCTATAACCTATGTCCATAGTTTTCTTGAAAACCATTTCTGAGATTCCATCCTTTAGTGCTAAGTATATAATCAAAATCGTCCAATTCAGTATTAGAGCTCTGAGAAGCGGCCTGGTGGATTAAATTGGCGAAACCCCTGGGAGGGTTCACCACTGATGAGCCAAGCCCTTCCAATATATTTTTTTCATCGCAGTAAGGACAGTAGAAGTTTGTATTATGTATAAAAGAAACATTCGTTTATTTAAATCCTTTCATTTTATAATATTTTGTATTATGTATAAAGTATTTGTATCATGTATTATTATATTAAGAAAAAGTAATCTTCTTATCGTGCAACTAAAATTTGCTGATGGCTAACGCCAGTCTTTAAAGAAAAAAAGAATCATACGCGTCTAAAATATTTTCAAATTTTCATAACAGATGGCGCGCTAGTGCAACATCTTATTAGTTGTGTTTACAATATTAGTATAAGTTCAATTTATGAGGTAGCGTCAGGCAGATTTCTTTCTTGGGAAATTTTCTAAGGATACTGTACTATGGTTAGTAATCCTTAGGATGGTGGCCATCAGGAATCTTCAGTATTGGTGTAGTACAAGTATGTTTAACAAGGGTGAGTAGAAAAGTAAGGTCTCCTATTTTTTTTTTCGTGGAAAAACACATTTAATTACAACTTTTTATACATCATTGGAAAGGTTGGACACTTTGCTATTTTTCTACATAGTCGCCTTGATGCTCAATCACTTTTTTCATCCTGTCAACCAACTTTGTAATTCCGGTGTTGTACCACTCTCCCGCCGCCTCTTTGAGCCACTTGTCGACCCACCTGGCGGACACCTTTCTGTAGCCGAGGGTCTCAGACACAATCTTGTGCACGGAGAAGTGGCTGCAATCTTCATTCAGGCCATCCTCGATCTCTTCAAGGGTTATCCGCCGGTTTGCGCGCACCATTTCGTCGATTCGAGCCACGGTTGATTCCGGCAAACTCGGCCGCCCAGACCGCTGTTCATCGTGGACGTTTATCCGCCCCTCGTTAAACTCCCGGCACCATTTCTGCGCATTTTGATGTCCACACACTTCTCACCATACACTTCCACTAACTGACGGTGAATTTCGACCGAAGAATTATTTTTCGCATTTAAAAAGCTGCTCAACAAGTGGCTCAAAGAGGCGGCGGGAGAGTGGTACAACACCGGAATTACAAAGTTGGTTGACAAGATGAAAAGAGTGATTGAGCATCAAGGCGACTATGTAGAAAAATAGCAAAGTGTCCAACCTTTCCAATGATGTATAAAAAGTTGTGATAAAATGTGTTTTTCTATGAAAAAAAATAGGAGACCTTACTTTTCTACTCATCCTCGTACATACAGTACTACAGAAAATATGCGAAATAAACTCTGAGAGAAAACTGACAAAAACTATAACAAGACTTAGAACAAAACACTATAAAGGAATGACAATACATCCAGATGGCACAAGAACTTATAGAGCATGCAACAACTGTCCTGGTGTCGAACTAACACCTACCACATATTCTCATGTCCAGCAATGGCCGCAGCCTTGCAGAAAATTGACATAGACCCAGAACAGCAGCTTTACACACCCAAGATAGTGGATATTGCTGCTGCTGTGATGGAGATGCATGGAGACATCTGAGACTCTTCTTTGGACACAACAACAACAACAACATACAGTGCTTGTATAAAATTACTCGAGATCAACAAGGATTAACTAAAGTACGGCTGTACTGTTTGCAGAAGACGTCAACCTTGGTCCTTTAGATAAACACTTATAGACGGACCTAATCCTTTCCTATAAGAACTTCTAAATATGGCTGCAGATTCCCACATTGATTATTTCCTTTTGACATACAAGATAATGGTTGATGTACAGTCTCTTCTTGAGACTTATCTATATACTTTCCCGATAGAGCGACATTTTCATGATGAATCATTACTCTTCACAATTCATAATTCATCCCTAAGGATAGAAATAGTTGTTATTTCTCTTTAAAATAAATTACGATTTTTTTCGTTCAAAAGAAACATTTGCGGTAAAACTTGTTAAACGTTCTTTTACAATTATAAACCGCATTATATTGTATTATAAATACATAGTTTATATACAAGGCTTTTCTTTGATTTAAACTAAATCACGTGGGTATGCGATCCACTCACGCTATACAAGACCAAAGCGAGAAACCATTTAAAGAAAATATTTATAACTGTAAATACGGACTACTTAAAATTATATCCATTATTCCTGTAGAAGGGCAGCTTACGCCCGAAAGCTCGAATTTATTTTTCAAATAAAGAAACTTATCCTTTTTGAATCTTTTCGTTATTATAAAAATACATAGTTTGTTTATTTATTTGGATTTGAGCATCTTACTTTATTCATACAAGTTCTTTGTAAATTTCTGGAAGATCAATTTTTCTATTTATAATCTGTTTATTTATTGTAGAAGACCAACATTCTAAAAACCAATCTGCAATGGTTTTCTGTTATATTGTGATATATAATTGATGCTTTTTCAAATTTATATGATTATTTATTCTATTTGTTATTAGAGAATAAATATTATTTTTTTAATATTACGATGAAATCATCAAGTAAACCATAGAGTTATGGGTCAAAGTCCGCTGAGACCTAGGTCGCCGTGCGGTTTGGGAATGAGGCATATCTCGCTGCGCCGCATGGATGAAGGCAGAGCACCGAAAGTCTGGAAAGCTTCAAAGATCTGTTGAAGCGCCGGCGCGAAGATGTCTTCAAATCCGCGGATCAGTTCGCAGGGCAGCTCGTCCTGTCAGAAATTTAATTCAAATCTATAGCTAGAGGGCCTGAAAAACCTACTAAAGGAGAAAACACGATACAATAAAAGATATTTTCGGCTACATGAACTCAGTAGAATTTAGTTTAAATATATACGGATAAAAGATTACATGAGGAGCTTATTTTTCGATTATTGCGAGCTTTCAAACCTTTCGAACCTTAACCAAAGTTAGTATATTCATGCTATCCATGCCTGTAGAAGAACCGAAGGGTTCGAAAGCTCGCAATAAATCGAAAAAGAAGCTCCTCATGTAATCTTTTATTCGTATATATATAAACAATAAAATATATCAAAAAAGAAGCTAATTTATGAAGACTTTCACCTTGGCATAGATATAAGGGATTCTTTTATTGAACAATTTCATTATTTTGATTATAAATAAATGTTCTTCCCTGATTTTTATAATATTATAAAATAAATAAAGCTTCCAGGGCTTAAGTTTCTTGTGCAACTTTATTAACGTGATACTTCTGTTGAAGGACTGACAAGTCCGAAAGCTTGAAAATAAAAGGTTGAACAAGAAACTTAGCTCTGGAATCTTTATTTATTTTATAATTTCTCAATATATTTCTCTCTATACATTTTTAATTAGCAAAGGCTACGGTTTTTTAAATATACAGTAGAACCTCCATGAGAGGACATTCACGCTAGAGAACACCTATCTATAAAGGACAGTTTTCATTTGCAAAATTATCATTTTTACTATTTAGTAACTCTCCTGTAAGAAGCCATCTCTCCCTAAAGGACACTTTGGCTCTACAATTAGGTGTTGTCCTTTATTAAGAGGTTATACGGTATTATTATATGAAAATATTAAAATATATTTGCATAAAATAATGTTTTGAATACTATTTGATGATATTTTTTATGCTATTTGATGTTTATAATTTTCCCTCAAATACCCTTTACTTGTATGCCTTTATACACAAATGAACAAAACTTTAGGAAGTGGAAATTCGTCTATATTTTATTATACATTATTTTGTGAAGGAGACAGAGACAATTTTGTTCACACCTGGTTATATCGTGTATCTTCAATAAAGTTCGCTGTAATATATTTCAGAGTTATTGTCTGAATCCTGATATACATGCTAAAAGATACAACTTCCTTTTAGTTTTGTCCGTGAGTGTATATACACTTGGTTATCTCGTGTGAATTCAATAAAGGTCACTGTAATATCTTTCAGAGTTATTGTCTGAATCCCGATATACATGGTTAAAGGTACATTCCTTAAGTTTTGTCAATGAGTATATATACACTTGATTATCTCATGTGTCTTCAATAAAGGTCACTGTTATATCTTTCAGAGTTATTGTCTGAATCCCGATATACATGGTTAAAGGTACAGCTTTCTCAAGTTTTGTCCATGAGAGTATATATATAAATGTCTAGCACAAACATCAGTTTTATTTATGATCAGTGTTCAACTAGTTAAATATTCTAGAACTATAGTTAAATAAAATTAGAACTAGTTATATATTAATATTATAGTTTGAAGATTTCCATACACTTATATTCCATTCTATTTTCTAAAATGGTTTTGTATTCAAAACAAACTGAGTTTAATGCATTATATATCAAGATTCCGAGAATAAAATTTCAAATTTTCTGAAAGTTTTCGCCAATGTTGAGCCAAAATATCCTAAATAATTTCCCCATTGTTTATTAGAAAATATAAAAATATTTCTTGAAAATAAAGATACTTCGGCCAGTAAATCTTTTAATTATCTCAACGTTTCAACAAGAATCCTTTGTCCTTGTTAGAAGCAAACAAATATTAAAACATTTAGCAAGGCAATAAATTTATTGAAATTAATATATAGAGAATCATTTTTAACGCTTTGCCAAATGTTTGCTCCTGATGAAGACAAAATATTTTTGTCGAAACGTTGAGGTAATAAAAAGATTTACTGGCCGAAGTATCTTTAATTTGAAGAACTATGAATGCCGACCAGGCAGCCTCTATCTTTATGATAACAATAATTATAAATCTATATATATATATAAATGAATGTTTGTATGTTTGTTTGTTTGTTTGTTTGTATGTATGTCCTGTATACAAATTCGCAGTAGTTCACTAATTCAAACCAAAATTTCCATATATAGGTAAAAAAAATACGGGGAAGACGATAGGATATTTTAAAAAATATATAAATCAATTATTAAAACTATATATTCAAATTATTCTACTTAGCTCGCGAGCAGCGCCTCTAGCGGTAAAGATGGAAAGTAATATCAGCTGACCTAATGTACATGTAAAGTTTGGAGCGGGACGTTTCACAAGAGTGACATCCACGGCGTCAATTTATAATTGTAACGAATAGTGTTTGAATAAAACATTTAATCGGGTAAACCCGGGCGTTGCCCGGGTCATTCGTCTAGTATTAAATAAAAATAACACTTTAAAACAATCAATTCTTTATTTTATTACAATATAGGGAAAAAACAAATAAACATATCCCTACACAAATAAATAACTTATTACAAGGCGATAACATTACATCTATGTATATGAAATGGAAGCATAAAACACGAATGCTTTTCTCATCGCAGTAAGGACAGTAGAATTTTGTTTTATATTAAAAAATCCTTTATGATTAAATGCTTTCATTTCTTAACTTATTAGATACCTACTATTTTTTAAATACCGCTATGAGGCAATGTAACTATTTGCTTAGATTTTTTACTGATAGGTGCAACGTAAAAAACATGTGTATTTAGTAAGTTTTTTCTATTTAGTTCCATTGTTGTTTTTATATGTATACTTAGGTGTTTATTGGTAGAATACGAATGGTCTTTTTATTTCTTAGATGGTACTTTTTATAAGATCTTTTGTGTTGATCTTGTGATGTTCCTTTTTGTCTTATTTTCCATCCTTCGGCCTGTCTGAGGTTCAAGCCCCTACTAGCAACTAAACTACCACTGGCAGGGTCGTTTTAGAACCATTCTTTTCATCAAGGTGAATGAAACATAAAAGATTATCGTCTGATTTTTTTACACCAAAAAATTAAGGTATTAAGATTGTCGTTTGGCGTCCAATATTAGTTGTATAAACAGCATTCCAAAAATATCCAACAATTCGAGAAAATATATTTTTCTAAAATATGAATTTTCAAATTTTTAAAACACAAAATACAATGGTCTTCTTTTCGTGTGTTTTTTTTTTCAATGAGACAGAGGCAATTTTGTTCACACTTTGTTATCTGGTATGTCTTCAATAAAGGTCACTGTAATATCTTTCAGAGTTATAGTCTGAATCCCGATATACATACTAAAATGTACAACTTCTTTATGTTTTGTCCATGAGTTTATATACACTTGGTTATCTCGTGTGTCTTCAATAAAGGTCACTGTAATATCTTTCAGAGTTATTGTCTGAATCCCGATATACATGTTAAAAGGTACAACTTCCTTATGTTTTATCCCTGAGTGTATTTATACAAATATGGAAGACAATTCGACTTTTGCACTTACAAGTGGGTTAGAGGCCCATTGGTTACTTGCAATTGCTGGTGGTATTATAATTTTTAAACAATCGGGAGGTATTGAAGCAATTATTTTTCGAAAAAAAGTGTCAAAGATGGGATTCGATCCCAGTTCTTGGCTGTCGAAAACCGACGGTCTATATAATTTCTCCATCATATCCCTGTTTCATTTCCCAATACTCGAATATATAACGTTATTATATAACATTTATATCATTTTTTATTCCTAGTTTATACATGTAAATATGTTATACTTGATATGATCAAATCACTCATCAAAAATATTTACAACTAAAGGGCACCTTTCCCGTCGATATAAACGTCAGAATCTAACGCCATCTATTGACCGTCGCCGCAACTAGCGACCTCGGGTCGGTGACAAAGCCACAACACCAACTTTGGCAAACTGAGAAGCGTCCACCTAGAATCCATGGTTTCGGGCTAATGGCCCTCGTCAGTCTAGGGCGGACTTTATTCCATGAGATCCACACAGGATCTAATGGAATCCTCACAATCTACCAAAGAGGTCTATTGCTGGCAATGTGGCGAGAGAGGCGACCATTGCTTCTATGGATTGATTTCCTCCCGGCAATTTTCCATCTACATGTAAATATGTTATAGTTTATATAAACAAATCACTCTTCAACAATAGAACAAATAATGGTCGCCTCTACCATCAAAATAAACATCAAAAACCAGACACCATACAACTCTTACAATCTTTCCTATTTTCACACCAAAAAATTCAACTTTTTATTAGTTTTCACACCAAATATATTCGATCACAGGCTAATATGATATTCATCATTAAATGATGATTTATAAGATGTCCATAAGAAAAGAATTTATCTTCCCATCAAACTGTTCGTTTGGTAAATGATTAATTCTACCTAGATAGGAAGTTTTCCTTCCTTCCTAAAAATTAATAATACCACAGCGTAATCTCTCTGTGAAATAATATTTCAACAATATTTATTGCTTCTTCTGTATAAGAAAATATCTTTAAAAATTTTAATGAATTTTATTTTATCAAAATTTATAATTCTTTATTGAGATACAGTTAAACCTGTCTTTTTTTTTTTTTTTTTTTTAGCGCTTTCTTATACTACTATAAATAATATTGAAAAGGGACGGGCTTGGCTCATCAGTGAAGAACCTTCCCAGCGGTTTCGCCATTTTACAATCTAGACCACTTTATTATTGTATTCGACTGAATTTCTTATATACCTTTCATGGGTTATATGGGAATACAGTAAATTGGAGTTTTAAAATAACTGTGGATATATGTTTGACTAGAACTGAAGATATAAATACAGTTAAACCTTGCTATATCGCCCCCTCTTAGGACTCACCAAAATAGGGTGCTATATACAGGTTACTTTTAATATAAAATGTTTACATTTTAATATTGTCAAGTAGCTCCATCCAGATGGGACACCTATCAATCATCCCTGGACCCCGGGGGGGACCACAGGTGTGAGGGGTTCTCGGAAGCTGATCTGTAAATAAGGAAAACGGGACGGTGGCTGACGCCATTCATTAGGATTATCTTTAACTTGGGGTAAGTTGTGCTTTCTCTCTCTCCCTATAAATACCCCTTATAATAAATTAATTATTCCCAAATTTGCCCTTGCTTTATTTATCTCCGCGACAATATTTAAAATCGGGTGTTATAGAGAGGGAGGCTCTATTTAGAGGGAGCGTTATAGACAGGTTTAACTGTATATTGTCATATATTATATAAGTGTACTATGTGGATATCAAATTTCGATTATCATAACTATTTCATAAGATTATAAACTTATAAGGAGCTTCTTCTATAGAACATGTTTATTCTGCTAGCTCTCGAACGACATCGTTCTTTAACGTGGGTAAAGACGTCTTTACACCCGTTGAAGAAGGAATTGGTTCGAAAGCTAGCGAAATAAACATGTTTTATAGAAAAATCTCCTTTTTTAAGTTTATAATCTTATAATACAAGGGTACTATATACAGTTAAACCTGTCTATAACGCCCCCTCTTGGGACTCACCAAAATAGGGTGCTGTAGAAAGGGGGTGCTATAGACAGGTCACTTTTAATGTAAATCGCATCGTACTACGTATTTAAAATCGGGCGTAATATAGAGAGGGAGGCGTTATTTAGAGGGGAAGCTATAGATAGGTTTAACTGTATATAAAAACCGAGCGGGACTTAAAGCTTGTAAGAGACACAATTTTTCGAAACTGACTGAATAAGCATAAGGAAATGTTGTCTTATCTAGAAATATTACTTTTTATTTTTAATTTACTTTTTTATTTACTAACGGATAATAGAAGGTTAATAGAAAAAAAGTGGGTCAGGTGTTGATATTAACCCATTTCTTGGTTTTTCAGGAACAGCCTACTCCACGCTGAAGAGCGCCAACAGCGCGAAACGCGTTCGTGGATGGCTTTTCTTGATTTATCAAGAAATTGGGTTTGCCAAATATCAGGGAACAGGTTAAATCAATGTTTAGTTGAATTCTGTTCCATCAGATGGCGCTCTGCCTTCTGAAAAGTACATATGCTCCTGGTCAGGATATGCCTTTTGTTTTTAATAATTAATTATATCAGATGGATTTTACTTTTATTTGATTTTAAATCATTTGTATTTACTATTATTAAAGACACTTGAATTTTCTTCTATTTGAATTATGCAATACTTGTGGGTTTACTATTATTATATACTACGACACGGGAACGAATCCCGCTTTGAACATTTTTTTATGATAAAAAAGAAAATGCTCCAATGAACCCTGGTTCTTGCTACGTCCAACCCCACCAACGAGTGCAAGTAACCAAACAGGGCTCTGTCACATTTGTAAGTGCAAAATCGAACTGCTTTTCACATATGTAGATATGTGGTGCACTTACAGTCGCAGTCGCCAACTTCTACCCACCATGATTATCATGGCCTGTACCACGTGTACTAGGGATAAGCAAAAAAAAAATTATTATTATTACCTTGAATTTTAAACCATTTGGATTTTATATTACTTGGGTTTACTCATATTATATATACTTTGATTACAAAACATTATTTTTATTTTACATTAGTTGTGGGTTTACTAATTTATACATTTGATTTTTAATTCATTTGCATTTCATAATACTTGGGTTTTCTTATTATTCACTCGAAATTTAATCTTTTTTTTTTTTAAGATTTGAAAAAAAAAATGCTCCAATGGCACCCGATTCATGCAAAAGTCCAACCCCACCAGAGAGTGCAAGTAACCAAACAGGGCTCTGTCACATTTGTAAGTGCAAAATCGAACTGCTTTTCACATATGTAGATATGTGGTGTACTTACAGTAAAGGCAGTCGCCAAACTTCTACCCACCATGATTATCATGGCCTGTACCACGTGTACTAGGGATAATAATAGAAATATATGGTATATGTTATAATATAAAAAAGAGATTTTCTGCTTGAATTTAGATCATATTGAGGATAATGCCATGGAATTATTTTCTGGTTCTTTTTAGTACTAAATGGTATTGGTAATGCAGTCGTGACAAGAATCATGAAAGTATAATAATAAAAATAGTAAAGATTAGAAATCGCTTTAATTACGCTAAAGGAATATATATATAAAAATAATTTGATAAAAGTACTGCCTGGCTTAAGGCGTAAGAATAAAAAAGAAAAGCTTATTTACATAATGTACAAAAGTTTTGAGCCGGCCAACGGCGAACAACAACAATGAGTTTTTCTAGGGTAAGCATGACCTCTGGCGGTCGATTTAACCGAGTATTTGTATCTATTAAATATATTTTAAAATAAATTAATATTTTAATATAACATTTTAAATAATACCTTTATATAACATATATATTCTTTTCTCTTATAGATCCAGTAAAATAATTATTTTCTCATATGTTTAAACTTGATTTTTATTTGATGGAATTTACCCATGTCATATGAATTTAATCATTTCTAGACCCCATATATTAAAAATAGTTTTAAAATGTCAAAAGGAATTTTTAAAACAATTTTTCATGTAAATTGAAAATTTGGTTTCAAATATATATATAGTTCTATGATGAAGTATTTCAGCCATAGAATATATAAATATATTTAAATTTTAAAAGTATCAATAAAAATCAATATGGTCAAAACAAAATAAATTTTATATTTTAAAATTTTAATTTTGAATATTCTGTCATTTTTCGCGTTGTCTGAAGGGACAAAATAAATAAGGCAAAAGGTAAAAATCTTAAAACTTTTAGATTTTTACTTAAATTGCATTATAAGCATTTTTAAAAAAGATCGTTTGGGAAGCAAATCTCAAAGCAGGATATCGTCTGAATTGTATTTCTTCTGTATTCGTCGACGGAAATTGAATTTTTTTTTTCTTTTTTAGATTTTATAGCGATTTTGCTTGGTACGAATTTTACCCCTTTTTTATCAATCTTTTGTGGATTCTATTTACACATATGATATTTCACCGGAATAAAAAAAAATGGCTATACGCTATTGAAAATATATGATAGCAAAATATTCCATTCTATTATATATGATATTAAATAACCGCATATATATAAATATTTGTTGTTCTATTTACAAACAATGTGGTGGATTTCAAATATTTATTCTTTTTGTGTATAGTTAAATATAGAAGCACAGGGCACCTCTCCCGTCTAAATAAACGTCAAAACCTGACGCCATCTATTGACCGTCGCCGCAACTAGCGGCTTCAGGTCGGTGACAAAGCCACAACACCAGCTTTGGCAAACTGAGAAGCATCCACCTAGAGACCATGGTTTCGGGCTAATGGCCCTCGTCAGTCTAGGGCGGACTTTATTCCATGAGATCCTGTGTGGATCTAATGGAATCTTCATAAATCTACCAAAGAGGTGTTTTGCTGGCAAGGTGGCTGGGCCAAATCTATGGCTGGAATATAGATGGAAATTTGCCGGGAGGAAATTGATCCATAGAAGTATAGGGCGCCTCTCCCGTCATTTTGACATTTATTTTGATGGGAGAGGTGCCCTGTGCTTCTATGGATCAATTTACTCCTGGCAAATTTTCCATCTATAGGTAAAAATATATATTAAAAATAAAAAAGGCATATCCTGATTAGGCTTACATAAGCATTTCTAGATGGCAGAGCGACATTTAGTGGAACAGAAACTAACGTTTATTTAACTTGTTCCGTGATATTTGGCCAACCCAAATTCTTGATAAATCAAGAAAAGTCAACCACGAACGGGTTTCGGGCTGTTGGCCCTCGTCAGCGTGGTGTAGACTGTACATCTACGAACACAATCTGGTCCTAGAGGCTTTCTGAGAAATCAAGAAATGGGTATTTAAGGCCAAATTTGTAATAAATAAAAAGAAAGAGAGAGAGTTAAATATATTTTTATATATCTTAAAATAAAGTTAATTGTTGATATTTGCTTGGTGTTTTAGGGCAACATTTCTTGTCATTGATTTACTACAATGTTATTTTATAGTAATTAATTATTGATATTTTTCTTCTATCCTCAATAATAAAATCGCTACATATTTTTGTTTTTATCATAATAATGTTCAATATTTGCAGTGTTTTTATATATCCACTCATAGACAAAATCGTAAGGAAGTTGTACCTTTTATCATGTATATCGGGTTTCAGACAATAACTCTGAAAGATATTACAGTGACCTTTATTGAAGACTCACGAGATAACCAAGTGTATATACACTTATGGACAAAACTAAAGGAAGTTGTACCTTTTACTATGTATATTGGGATTCAGACAATAACTCTGAAAGATATAACAGTGACCTTAATTGAAGACACACGAGATAACCAAGTATGAACAAAATTACCTGTCTCTTCCAAAAAAAAAAAAAAACAGACGATCGACGACATCAAAGACTTTCCACTCCCTTAAGTTTTGTCCACGAGTGCATTTAATAGCATCAAAAGAAATAAACATTGTTACCTAGCGCGTCTGGTAACCAAAAGTTGAATTGAATAGATCGTAAAATGACGTGCTTCTCTTTTTTTGCTTTTTATCTTTTAGTCTTTTGAAAAAGAGATGTACACGAAAGCTCGCGTTTTTGGTGATAAATAAAAAAACATTTTGCCTTCCTATTTACTCTTTCTTTAGTAAAAACTATGTTTTATTGTAGGGGGTCGGTGGAAGGATGGTCAAAACATTGGTTTTCGACCCAAACGACCCGGGTTCGATTCCCGCATTGGGCACTTTTTTCTGATTAAAAAAAAATGCTCCAATGGCCCCCGATTCTTGCAAAAGTCTAACCCCACCAGCGAGTGCAAGTAACCAAACGGGGCTCCGACACATTTGTAAGTGCAAATTCGAACTACTTTTCAAATTGTAGATATGTGGTGCACTTACAGTAAAAGCAGTCGCCTACTTCTACCCACCATGATTTACATGGCCTGTACCACGTGTACTAGGGATAAGGAAAAAATGTTTTATTGTTGTATTATTATGATAATAGAATCTAATACAATAGGATTCTCTATTACGTAGATATGTAGGGTCTATTGTACATATCTGGTACAATAGGAAGAAATCTTCTTCTTCTTCTTCTTTCTTATCTCCACTCAATCATATTATGGTATCAAGCTTGTAGAGCTTGAGACTTGACAACCATCATGACTGGGTAAATTAGAATGCATCTACCTTTGTCATCAAGACTGGGAGCACTACTCAGTGGCAGGCCGACTTAGCTCCAAAAGAATTGCCGCCTCTGACATGAGGAACACCCGCCATGTATAGCTGCTCCTAACAAGGAATACAAACGCTCCTCATCCTGTATCCCTGGATCAGGAGCCCTTACAGGGTACTATCAGCCGGGCCAGCTGAGCCCAGGTTTATTAGCAAGCTTGTTACTGCTCCCCTTCCTCCTTTTTCATCCGGGCTTGGGATCGGAAAAGGCGGAGTAATAGAAAGAAATATTGTGGAAGAAGTAAACAAACAGTGGTAATATGGTAGGATGGTTATCATGGTTCTGCAGCTGGGGATGACAAATGTCGCAGTTTGTGCTGTGACAAATGACGTGACAGGTTTCTTATTGCCTTAGTTCCCTATCATTCAAACTGTGTCATATATATAGTAGTTATTGTCACCCATTCCATATAACTGTCACTGTTAATAACTTACAAGTACGTTTTCCTGTCGTATAGGTGATATAAAAATTCTACAATATCGGAATGCTAAACTGGTTTGGAATCATTATTTATCATTTAGAAAATAACTATTTTTTTATATATATTAATAGAAAGGTATTTTCTGATTACGAAATTACGATCATTGACAAAAAGAGATACACGGAGATAACCAAGTGTAGACAAAATAGACTCTGCTTCTTAAAAAAAAAAACAAAAAAAAAACAGACGACCGGCGACATCAAAGACTTTCCACTTCCTTAAGAGTGTAAATAAACCGTTATAAATATAACATACGATGACATCCGTTTTATTCTCACGTTTATTGGCTCTTTCCAGTATTCACTTATGTGCTGTTCATTTTACTTTCTGCCATCGTTGTGTTAGCACTGGTGAGAGAGTTGGGGTCCCGGCGACAAACGATAGCTAACGGTAAAGTACACCTTCTGTTTCTGCTTGGTCGGCTGTGCGCATGAGCGAACTGACCAATCAAGTATTCATTATCAGGTTTTTACGCATGCACTCTTCATTTTACTTTCTGCCATTGTTATGTGAGCACAACTGAGGGATGGCGGCAAACGATAGCTAACGGTAAAGTACACCTTCTGTTTCTGGTTGGTCGACCGTGCGCATGCGCTAACTAAGCAAGTATTCATGAAATATTTTTCTAAGAAAGCGAAGTGGCAACATAAAAAAACGTCGAACTAAATTTATATTCTCATGTTTTAGAGCTAAATTAGAACAAAATTTTAATCTAATATTAAGCAATCTATTCATTTTCTTCATCTTTATTTACAAAATAGAATAAAGTTTGGTATTATAGTTCAGACCTTTATACGAATTACTACGCGGTATGTACGACAAACTAATTATCTAGTATATTTAGTATCAATCGTTAACACTTTTATTACTCGAAATTCGAAACTATTATAGACGCGTATAATTCTTTTTAAAATATAACAATTTCTACTGCCCTTACTGCAATGGAAAAATTAATGGGAGGGCCTGGCTCATCAGTGGTGAACCCTCCCAGCGGTATGGTAGATTAAACTGGCGAAACCGCTGAGAGGGTTCACCACTGATGAGCCAGGCCCTCCTATTATTTTTTCCATTGCAGTAAGGACAGTAGAAATTGTTATATTTTAAAAAGAATCATACGCGTCAATAATATTTTCGAATTTTGATAACAGATGGCGCGCTAATGCATCATAACTTTTATTACTACATTATAACCCCGCATAACTAACAAAAGGTTAACTATCTGTAACTATTTCCTGACAGAGGATAACGAGCAAATCGAATATTAATTGAGTTGGTGGCATCAGTTTCGGAATTGATTGATTCGAAACTGAGCTATTGATTTAGGCTTAAGTTGGGGAATTTATGTCGAGGAACTTTAGCTCCCTTGACATAAGTCAGTTTAAACACGCTTGAAGAAATATTTAATCCATGCAAAGGTTACCCAGTTAGGTAACCGTCGTGTGAAAAAAAAAAAACCTATAATAAGTAATTTATATTAGATTTTTTTTCTATGTACTAAGTGCAATTCTCTTATTGTAATGATAAAATTGATACTCGAATTTATAGGTAGCATGTGTGACCAGCTAATGCTCTAATATATCCACTCATGGACAAAACTTAAGGAAGTTGTACTTTTCAGCATGTATATCGGGATTCAGATAATAACTATTGAAAGATATTACAGTGACCTTTATTGAAGACATACGAGATAACCAAGTGTGTATACACTCATGGACAAAACTTAAGGAAGTTATACCTTTTAGCATGTATATCGGGATTGAGACAATAACTCTGAAAGATATTACAGTAACTTTTATTGAAGACACACGAGATAACCAAGTGTATATACACTCATGGACTACACTTAAGGAAGTTGAACCGTTAAGCATGTATATCGGGATTGAGACAATAACTCTGCAAGATATTACAGTGATCCTTATTAAAGATACACGAGGTAACCAAGTGTATATACACTCATGGACAAAACTTGAAGAAGTTTTACCTTTTAGTATGTATATCGGGATTGAGACAATAACTCTGAATGATATTACAGTAACATTTATTGAAGACACACGAGATAACCAGGTGTATATACACTCATTGACAAAACTTAAGGAAGTTGTACCTTTTAGTATGTATATCGGGATTGAGACAATAACTCTGAAAGATGTTACAGTGACCTTTATTGAAGACACACAAGATAACCAAGTGTATATACACTCATGGACTACACTTAAGGAAGTTGAACCTTTAAGCATGTATATCGGGATTCAGACAATAAATCTGAAAGATATTACAGTAACCTTTATTGAAGACACACGAGTAACCAAGTATATATACACTCATGGACAAAACTTAAGGAAGTTGTACCTTTTAGCATGTATATCGGGATTCAGACAATAATTCTGAAAGATATTACAGTGACCTTTATTGAAGAAGCACGAGATAACCAAGTGTATATACACTCATGGACAACACTCAAAGAAGTTGTACCTTTTACCATGTATATCGGATTTCAGACAATAACTCTGAAAGATATTACAGTGACCTTTATTGAAGACACACGAGATAACCAAGTGTATATACACTCATGGACAACACTCAAGGAAGTTGTACCTTTTAGCATGTATATCGGGATTCAGACAATAACTATTGAAAGATATTACAGTGACCTTTATTGAAGACACACGAGATAACCAAATGTATATACACTCATGGACAACACTTAAGGAAGTTGTACCTTTTATCATGTATATCAGGATTGAGACAATAACTCTGAAAGATATTACAGTGACCTTTATTGAAGACACATGAGATAACCAAGTGTATATACACTCATGGACTACACTTAAGGAAGTTGAACCTTTAAGAATGTATATCGGGATTGAGACAATAACTCTAAAAGATATTGCAGTAACCTTTATTGAAGACACACGAGATAACCAACAACAATAAACAACACAGCTTTTTTAAGCCCACCGGTCTTCTACAGATTCACCACAGGAAGAAAGGAATTATAGATTCTGTACTCCAGGCAGCGCAGTACGCAACAACAGCCTCCAGGTCCGACACATGTCCAATGGCCACACGTTCCTTTGTGAAAACATCAAGGTTAGCGTATCACTGAAAAGACAAGTGTGGAATCAGCCACGTTCTAGTCTTCGCTTTCCTCATCCAAATGGACCACGACATTCGGCGATTCTATTAATCTCCTTCGAACGGTGACTGCGGTCTTGTAGAATTTATATAAACCAAAGACCTTGATCAAACGTCATTTCATTCAACCAGTTATATATTTGTTGACTATCGGATTGAGACAAGGATAAACCACCCAAGAGTTCCCCTCTTAATAACCAAGTATGAACAACCACTCGTCCGGGAGGCCTTCAACATCATCGGGAGATCACCTGATCTCCGGGCATGGGTCTTCGGGACTGGGCAGGAGGACAACGGCCATCCTTGCGTCAGCGAAGTGCCGAATATATCGGTACTGCGTGCAGGTGGGGCTGGGTGTTGGAATTGAGGACATCGCCTGGAAGAGGACACTTGTACGGTGGGGAAAACTCCCCGGCTGAAATTCTAAATTTGTAAATATTAAATTCTTCTTTAAATTATTATATAATAAGGCAAAATAGCCTAGCTGTGAAAGCTTTAGACTTTAGAACCTAATGTCCCTGGTTCAAACACGCTTTTCGCTATCTTTTTATTTTCTCTAATTATTTTTGTGATCTCTTCCTCATTTTGTAAATATTGACTGAGTTGTCATTATATTTGTTTTAGTTGTCAAAAAAAAAATGCTGTCTCCTTCAAATAAACAGACGATCAGCGATATCAAAATACGAATCTTCCTCTAAGTTTTGTCCATGAGTGAATATGTGGCAAATTAGAACCATTCCTCTCTATGCCTGGGAAATATTGTAAGGTGATAAATGGAACAGCCGTTCAGTGGATCCATACATTGCGTGCACTCCCTTGGCTGTTAATTAAACCCTGTCCAAACTATCTATAATTAATATCCAATTAATAATGGTTACTTCCTACCTACCTGTATATGTGTGTTTGATTATACACTGCCATCTATCGGAACAAATAACAATTATATGCTTATTTATTTAAATGGTTAATTACAGGAATCACAAAGAGATATGCAAATAATCATTTCATGTATCCATATAACTTAACATTGCTTATACTTTGCCCATCTATCGGAATAAATATCAGCTAAACGTTATTTAGTCGAACATCATTTTCGTGTGTTATATAAACAAAAACCGATAGTGAATTAGCACACGAGAAAGTGTTTTTGGATAAATTTATGCAATATAAATAAATTAAAGTTTGATTTCTCTCTATTATGATGAATGGCTAAAGGCATCAGTAGCATTCATTTATAAGATACTAGACGGGTGACCCGGGCTTCGCCCCGGGATTGACCCGTGTGCATATCTACCCGAGTGATATATATTTAGATAAGATTTTTTTTTATAATTGTTTGTTATTAGCATTATCTATTTGTTTGCATCAGCATAATTTAATCTAATCTTTGATAGAGGGCGCTGTTCGTGAGCTAAGTAGAATAATTTGAATATATAGTTTTAAAAATTGATTTATATATTTTTAAAATAGCCTATCGTCTTCCCCGTATTTTTTTTACCCATGTATGGAAATTTTGGTTTGATTTAGTGAACTACTGCGAATTTGTATACCGGATATACAAACAAACAAACATACAAATATTCATTTATATATATATATAGAAGATGTAGTTTTTCTTGAATATACCTCGTTGATTGGGTACTTGTTATCTCGTGTGTCTTCAATAAAGGTCACTGTAATATCTTTCAGAGTTATTGTCTGAATCCCGATATACATGGTGAAAGGTACAACTTCCTTAAGATTTGTCCATAAGTGTAAATATATACCCTCCCACCAATTGAATTCAATTTTTCAAAATAAAACAAACTTCCTACTCTCCTTACAGCCATGAAAATAATAATGCAATAAACTATATGATTTCTCTTTTTTTTCACAAATGTGATTTTGACAATGTAATCTCTCTACAGACAGCTACGTGTCAGACACAAATAACAACTTATATAATGAATATATGATGCACTAGCGCGCCATCTGTTATCAAAATGCGTGTTATCACCACTGATGGTAGATTAAACTGGCGAAACCGCTGGGAGGGTTCACCACTGATGAGCCAGGCCCTCCCATTAATTTTTCCATTGCAGTAAGTGCAGTAGAAATTGTTTAATTTCAAAAAGAATCTTACGCCTTTAAAATAGTTTCGAATTTTGATAATGAATATACTCGAGATGGAAGAGAACATCAGAGGATCTATGACCAAGACAATTCTAGTAGACGCGACAAGAAGTCCCAACGGCCATAATGGATGCCGTTAGAAGACTCTACATTAGAGATTGTGAGGATCAGTCGGTCATTGGACCCTGTGGGACCCTCATCCATTTTAATCTCCAGGATACATGGACTAATGGCATCCTTGGTGTAATGTATGGACTCACCACTCCAACACTACTTAGAATTACTTATGTCTGACATATGAGTCTTATAAACACCGTGTACAGAGATACCTTCAGTGATTTCTACATATATAGGTGTGTCCTGACGTTTGAAGATAGCTCTTCTCTCCATATTCATCTAATTGTCTGACATGTGTTTTATAAACACCGTGTACAGATAACTTCAGTGATTTCTACATATATAGGTGTGTCCTGACGTTTGAAGATAGCTCTTCTCTCCATATTCATCTAATTGTCTGACATGTGTTTTATAAACACCGTGTACAGATAACTTCAGTGATTTCTACATATATAGGTGTGTCCTGACGTTTGAAGATAGCTCTTCTCTCCATATTTATCGAATTGTCTGACATGTGTTTTATAAACACCGTGTACAGATACCTTCAGTGATTTCTACATATATAGGTGTGTCCTGACGTTTGAAGATAGCTCTTCCCTCCATATTCATCGAATTGTCTGACATGTGTTTTATAAACACCGTGTACAGATAACTTCAGTGATTTCTACATATATAGGTGTGTCCTGACGTTTGAAGATAGCTCTTCCCTCCATATTCATCGAATTGTCTGACATGTGTTTTATAAACACCGTGTACAGATAACTTCAGTGATTTCTACATATATAGGTGTGTCCTGACGTTTGAAGATAGCTCTTCCCTCCATATTCATCGAATTGTCTGACATGTGTTTTATAAACACCGTGTACAGATAACTTCAGTGATTTCTACATATATAGGTGTGTCCTGACGTTTGAAGATAGCTCTTCTCTCCATATTCATCTAATTGTCGGACATATGGGTCTTATAAACACCGTGTACAGATAACTTCAGTGATGTCTGTTATGTAATCAAAGTAAGTAAGAAGGATGAATCCGTAACCAATTTAACTTTACATCTTATTTATTATTAATAGCAATTATACAAAACAAATCTTGGTATATGTTTATACGTGAAAACAACAAAAACAATAATTATTATATACATACAAGTTCCTTTTCAAACACGAGTTCATCTATAGCCATTGTTACTCTGTGTAATATTTCAACAATTTTATATATACGTATAGTGTGTCCTGATGCTTGAAGATAGCTTTTATCTTCATATTCATCGAATTTGAAATTCAGGTTTCATTTTGGCTATGAATCAACAATATCAATATTGATAGCTTTGTCTAATAATATATTTTTGTCCTACATATGCAGATATGTACTGTACTTAAAGTATAACCGATCACAACCCATGTGTTGGTAACACCGTAGCTTGGTACTATAAATGTATACATGTGGTGTACTTAAAAATACAAGCTGTTACAGTCTTTGAGGTACTGAGATTATCATGGCTTGGTATTACTTGTGTGGACATGCGGTGTATATACAATACAAGCTGTTACGGTCTTTGAGGTACTGAGATTATCATGGCTTGGTACTACTTATGTAGACATGCGGTGTACCTAAAATACAAGCTGTTACGGTCTTTGAGGTACTGAGATTATCATGGCTTGGTACTACTTATGTGGACATGCGGTGTACCTAAAAATACAAGCTATTACAGTCTTTGAGGTACTGAAATTATCATGGTTTGGTATTACTTGTGTGGACATGCGGTGTATATACAATACAAGCTGTTACAGTCTTTGAGGTACTGAAATTATCATGGTTTGGTATTACTTGTGTGGACATGCGGTGTACCTAAAAATACAAGCTGTTACAGTCTTTGAGGTAGAGATTATCATGGCCTGGTACTACATGTGTAGACATGCGGTGTATATAAAATACAAGCTGTTACAGTCTTTGAGGTAGAGATTATCATGGCCTGGTACTACATGTGTAGACATGCGGTGTATATACAATACAAGCTGTTACAGTCTTTGACGCTCTGAGATTATCATGACCTTGGTAGACATGCAGTACTAACATGCCCTTCAACAGAAGAAATAGATGTATTATTTCCAGATAACTATACACTCTACTTATATTCTCAAGTGATGAATAACCTTTTTAAATGTTATGTCATTATGTCGCATACATTTCATCATTCAAATCTCTTTTTGGCAAATTCTGCATAGATTACATTTCCATATCTTTTCATTTGATATATTGTTTTTGAAAGAGAATTCGAGTTGTGCGATGATCTTGGATAAAATTGGCAGATATATAAAATTATATTTTCACCAAACTACTTTGCGAGAAATTGTAATTTTTTTCAAAAAGAAAACGAGAACATGCAATAATTCGAACCTGAAATCTTTTAATCAGAAAAATTAACCATTAAGCGACAATACCAAAACTAAAATACTAAATCGAGCATATATTTATAGGTTCCAAAAATCACTATATTAGGTACCGCTCAACAAGAGAAACCTCTAGTTTATGATATTTACAACAATGAATAATATGTGAAGGTTATTCATATATTAAACAAAATGTTAACGCGGGATTCAATCCCGGTTCATGACTGTCGGGAATCGAGGGTGTTACCCACTCGTCCAACGACTTTTTATTATTATTTATAGGTGTTTATTATGGAAATTCGAAACTATTATAGACGCGTATGATTCTTCTGAAAATTAAACAATTTCTACTGTCCTTACTGCAATGGAAAAATTAATGGGAGGACCTGACTCATCATACGCGTCTATAATAGTTTCGAATATTCATAACTGATGGTGCGCTGTTGCAACATAACAGGTGTTAATTACACTGCGTGACATTGAAAATGGAACACCAAGAAATAGTGGCCAGAAAGTGATGAAACTCGGCAGACAGAGAGAGACAGGGACGAACAATAAGTGATCTTTATTTCAAAATGATAGTCATAATACAGAGCGAGAACGGCGTCGGCTTAGTAGCAAGTAGGACCACCGCGGACGGCGATGCACGCAGCAACACGTCTAGGTAGAGAGTCAATCAGAGTACGGATGGCGTCCTGAGGGATGGCTCCCCATTCCCTCTCAACCATTTGCCACAGTTCGTCTTCTGAACGCGGCTGTGGCAAGGCATGCAAACGGCGTCCAATGATGTCCCAGACGTGCTCGATTGGTGAGAGATCAGGAGAGTACGGTGGCCAGGGAAGCATCTGTACATCTTGCAGAGCTTGTTGGCTAATGCGAGCAGTGTGCGGTTGGGCGTTATCCTGCTGATAAAGGGCATTGGGTACCCCCTGAAGGTAGGGGAGTGTCACCGGTCGCAGCACATCATCAACGTATCGTTGGGCCGTCATAGTGCCCTGAATACGAAGTAAAGGTGACCTGGAATCATACGCGATTTCATCCCAAACCATGATTCCACGTTGTCGCACGGTGGGGCGTTCCACATTTGCTGCCGGATTGGACCTTTCTCCACGTCGACGCCACACGCGTACACGGCGACTATCACTGGACAAGCAGAAACGCGACTCATCTGAGAACACGACCCTGTCCCATTCCGTCATCCACGTCGATCTAGCCCGGCACCATTCCAAACGTTGGCGCCTATTCGGTGGGGTCAATGGCAGTCTTCTTAGCGGACGGCATGAGTGCAAGCCATTAGCAACCAATCGACGGGAAATGGTTCTGGTCGAGATGGAATGATCCAGGGTGTCTTGCACATGTTGCAGGATGACGGTACAAGTGGCTTGTGGGGCCGCCACTGCTTGTCGAAGGATACGCCGATCCACACGTGCTGACGTCACTCTGGTTGCACCGGCATTCCTATAAATTGCCACATTTCCTTGTTCCAACCATCTTCTCCACAGTCGGTGCACCGTGGACGCACCAAGGTGTGTATCAGCTGCGATTTGACGTATGGACCAACCTGCCCTTTTCAGTCCGATCACCATGCCCCTCGTAAAAGCGTCAGTCTGTTTGATCTGCCTCCGTTTACGATGACCTGGCATTCTCTGTTATTACACGTGTCTTTTGACACAAGAAAAAATTTCTACAATGATTTTCCTTGAAGAAATAAGGACACGAATACTGTCCTTTCTGCAAGTTCCTTCCCTTATATCCTACTTCATGTGCGCACGAGAGCTGCGCATTTTACATCATTTGCATAACTCGGTTAGGCGCGTCTACCCTGAAATTTGCATATTTTCTGGCCAATATTTCTTGGTGTTCCATTTTCAATGTCACGAAGTGTATATTCTATTGTCGGTTTATCTGTATATTATATATCATATAATAATATATACTATTATAAACTGTTCACCTACATATGTATATATATATATATATGTAATAAGTTGAGGTCTGGTAGCCTCTTGTAGAATCCTGTCGACTCTCGCTATATGCTGTGGTAACCGGTGGTCAAACCTGTAGTAGCCGAGAGGGACAGTCAGGGCGTGGAGAGTTTTCCAGTACCTCTCTGCACTTTGGAAGACCTTTAACAGTTTTCACAGAGTACAGGCAGTCGTGGTCGAGGCAGAGTGGAAAGCTTGGGAACCACACACACAAAACGAAGAGACACAGCTGAAGTAGGAAAGTTCCATGAACAGATAGGAGTTGAGCTAAGCAAGATGGAGATATAGAGTTCTTACTGTTTTACATGGCGATGATGTGGACCTGGCTACAAGCGACAAGGGCTTGCGCCGACGGTGAAGAGACTAACTGCGGACTAACTTTTGTCGGCTAAAACCGAGGTGTTTATATACCATTCCCGAGGAGGGGGGTTGGAGATGTCTGAGAATGTGAACTTTGAACGTCTGGGGCATTCTGCACCCTTTAGACCAGATGGCAACGGGCTGCCGAATTCCTTTTCAGGGTTGTTGGATTGTCTGAGAATGTGACCTTTGAACGTCTGCACCCTTTGGCCTTGATGGCAACGACTCGCTAAATTCCTCTTCAGGATTGTTGGGTTTCTCTCTCGATCTTAGACGTTTTTGAATTTCTCAATCTTGCTTTAACTTAGCTCTTAATCTATTACATAGTTTTATTTATTTGTCTTTAATTTGTACAAAGTACATTACATATGGCGATGCAATATAGTTGTGTTTCTATATACAACACGACAATCTTGTTATAAGTAGTTATACAATATAGGGTTGTTGGTTTAAATTACCATAGATGAGCCCCGGGAGTGAAAGGGTTTATCCGGGTTTAAACGGGTAAAGCCTCTCTAACACAGGTAAGTAATTAAAATATCTTTTAATTAATTTAAACTGTGAGGGTTGA
Organism: Cordylochernes scorpioides; assembly: GCA_030710605.1. Taxonomy (NCBI): domain Eukaryota; kingdom Metazoa; phylum Arthropoda; class Arachnida; order Pseudoscorpiones; family Chernetidae; genus Cordylochernes; species Cordylochernes scorpioides. Next base: position 74,433,535 of record CP092877.1, on the reverse strand, counting down.
AAAGGGCTAAAACAAGATTCTTTTTTGGATATATCTGCAAATTCTAAAAAATGCGACTTATGTTTAATTTAAAAGTTATGATATTCATATAAAAGAGAAATTAAGATAAAACCTTTGTTTGATAAAAAATAATGATGATGTTTTAAGAGATTGTTGGCGGGCGTTGGAAAGGGTTATTGGTTAAAGAATATGCAATTGTAAGTATTACACAGGTAATCAAATACTTAGGTCCAGGTGCAAAGCGAGGATATAGACTTGTGCGTCTTCCGAGGCAATGTTTCACCTGTGATCCTGTATAAGGGTTACAGTGCTTTGTCACAATTGTAGGGTTATTGCGTTGAAAAGTTGTTGAAGAACAAGTTGTTCATTAATATGATTGAAAGGGGTGAAATGGAGTCATGCGTTAAGTAGAATTGTTGTAGCGACAGTAGGTGATCTGACTTGACTTAAAATCAAAGGTTGATTGTGGTCCGCTAGAGCTAAAAAATTTGAGTTGTGAGAGTTGTGGACGCTTTGTGTTTGCGTGGGTGATTATGCTCTAGGGATGATTGTAGTAAACTTTTGAAACGTGTTCAAGGCCAGAAGTTGGGAGTTTTAATTCTGGGGAACTTTGATCAAATAGTTTGTTGAAATTATGAAATAAAAAAAAATAATTGTCAAGCAGTACTGTCGTTTTTCTACGTTGATGTGAAGCAATGACTAAGAAGATAGTAGTGTAAAGTACACTGAAGTGGCTAGAGAAATAGATTGTTGTATGCTCGAAAGTTAATGATAACATAGTCATTTTATAAAAAGGTATAAAACAAATATAAAATGAATAAAATATAGAAATATCATTGTGGTTGAATAAAGTTTAAGTGGATAAAATCAAACAATCAATATATAAAAGTGATAATAATGAAGAATTAAAGTGATTTTTGACAACAAATATATCTTTTGTAATACTAAAATAATATTATGAAAAATAAAAATTGATTTTTTTATATATAATGTAGGATTAACAACTAGTGATTATATAATTGAAAGGCAAAAATAAAAAATAAAATTTAAAATATTTTATACAAAAATTATATCATAGTTAAAGATTGTGATCTCAATTTAACATGTAAAATGTTTGATATGTAGCAAAAATTAGCGATTTACACTGGATCAAAATATCAAAATGTTCAATTTAAGGTAGGTATTGTTCAAATTAAAATATCTAAATGTTTGAAAGTTAGGTTAAGAAATCGACTGTTAATGTAGTAAGAGGAATGCGGGACACGCTCCAAATTATCTGGAGGCGAGATAGAGGGAGAGACGCGGGGTGGTGTCGAGTTGTTTAGTCTATCAATCCGGTCTTTATGACTCTGTCTGGGAATTTGTGAAATTCTGGGGGAAATATAAATGGCTGCTGGGAAACACATGGCGGTCGTTCCGAAAGCGGATTTTTAGTTGACAGCTTTGTTAGCGGGGAGAGAGGACGTTGTATACATGAAACGGGGGGCGATGGGACTGATGGATATTGTTTTTGAAGGGGGAGGGAGATATGGGGGAAGTCTGCGGCTCACTGGCTTGAAATTCTTTCTCTCCTAGTTTGGATCTGTGTGAAAGAGAGTAAGTAAGTAAGTAATACATATCCAAATGGGTTGGTGTAGGGTATGTAGATAGAATAGGTTTGTGAATTTAACGGGAAATTTTCTGGTCGTTACTTGAAGTTTGTTTTAAAACGATCGCTATTAAATAAATCTGGATTTAAATGTAGGAATGGCTGGGAAGTTTGTGGCGGTATAATTCGGTAAAGTTGCGTTTCGAAGATATCTGGAGTCAAATGTTTCTTTATCCTTTTTATGCTTATTTTGAGTAAGAGAGCGTGCTATCTCTCTAGTTCTAGTTATTTCGGGGTATGGATTAAGATGAATTATTAGATCTGTGGGGATAACATTGAACATTAAATAGGTGGGTGGAAAACTTGTGACAGAATGGGGTGTGTTATTAGAAATTTGTGGAATTTTTCTGAGGTAAAAGCGGGCGCTCTGTCAGATAACAGACATTTTGGAAATCCTTGTTGTAGTACAGTTTTGAGAGTTTGAATGTACGTTAGGGTACTGGTTTACTGGTTAAACTCCCTTTGAGAGTGGTGAAAGCTTGTTGGTAGTTTTATGGTGTATTTGAAAGATGTAGTTTTCTCGGTGTTCGTAAGTGTTGTCGTTCGACGCTGTTGCGGTAAAAAATGTTATTCAATGATGTCAGGTTTAGATGTGAGTAAAAGTGCTATTTTCGACGTGGACACGCTTTGGGGTTAGATGTGTCACAGGCATGAAGGCGTCTTTGTGGCCTGTTAAGTGAGAAAAATTGTTGTGATGCGCTGTGTGACACGAGTGAAGTGAATGGAAAGGTGTCACGTGAAATCTTTGTTTTTGGTACAACATCTAACTTGTTTTACCATGAACAACAAATTTACTAGTAATGGGTGGTGGTTGTACAAAACACATCGAGATATCTTGGTTGTTAGTGATTGTGGCACGTTTAGTGGCGACGGAGCTTGTGTTGCTCGAATTCGATTTGTTGCTAAGTTGCGCGCTAATAGATGGTGGCCAATTGTAGAAAGTGATGGGAAGTGTGTTGTAGTTTATTGAGAGAGATGTGTGGATAATTAATAATTATGCATGTAAAAGGAAGGGACGGGGGAGTGTATCTATGTTGGAATTTAACGATTGTAATAGTTTTGGAAGACTGTGACTTAATTTAGCTACTGACGTGGTAGTTGATGGGATTTTTATTTTTAACTTGTTTTGGGAAAGATAGTTACTTTTCTAGTTGTGATTTTGAAGATATTGTATCTTTCGATTTTTGCAATTAAAAAAAATGCGTTTCACCTATGTTTATTAAAATTTGAATATATTTTTTAAATCGTTGATTATGGTAGTGCGAAAATTATCCTTGTAAAAGGGGCAATGGCGTGATAGTGACTTATAAATTGAATGAGGCGTTTATATAAAATATTGAACATAAAAATGATTTTTGCAAAGTTTTGAGCATTTGATTAAGAGATTGGTGTTTTAGTATAAAAATAAGATATTAAGAAAAACACACAAATAAGTTTAGAATTATGAATCGAGTAATTAAAAAAAAATAATGATTTTTTTAAAAATGTAAAATTAAAAGTAATGAATTAAAATTTCTAATTTGCTTAAAATAAAATAAAAATTGATAAATGAGGGTGTAAAAGATTTAAAATTTGAATTGAAATGATATAAAAATGGTAAAAATTGATTTAAAATGATTACAGTGAAAATAAACATTAAACTTATGGAAAATCAAGTTGTGAGCATGAGGAGAAAGTTTTTTAAGAACTCACAGTTTTGAGGATTGTTCAGTCAGGATACTTGGTCTTTAGTTGTCGTCCTACTGATGACGTGGAAGACGCTCCGAGTAGAGCTTGTAGAAGTTTGTAACTTCTGTTTGGTGACGGCAGCATGTCGCCTGGAAGATTGGTGCGTTGTAAGGCTGAAGGGGGAAAGTCTCACCGGCTTATTTTGCGGGATTTTCGGCTGTGTCGTTGAAGTGTTGACAGCTTGCTCCTGATATATAGTCTCTTGTTGGCGGGGAGATTGCTTGATCGTTTCGTTGGACTGGCGGGTTGTTCCTCCATCTTGGCTCTTTCTCTCTTTTCTATCTGGACAGGCTTCTTACCTTCTTCACTGTGGTGTCCTTCGTTTGGGTTATCCTGTCGACTCTCTGTAATAAGTTGAGGTCTGGTAGCCTCTTGTAGAATCCTGTCGACTCTCGCTATATGCTGTGGTAACCGGTGGTCAAACCTGTAGTAGCCGAGAGGGACAGTCAGGGCGTGGAGAGTTTTCCAGTACCTCTCTGCACTTTGGAAGACCTTTAACAGTTTTCACAGAGTACAGGCAGTCGTGGTCGAGGCAGAGTGGAAAGCTTGGGAACCACACACACAAAACGAAGAGACACAGCTGAAGTAGGAAAGTTCCATGAACAGATAGGAGTTGAGCTAAGCAAGATGGAGATATAGAGTTCTTACTGTTTTACATGGCGATGATGTGGACCTGGCTACAAGCGACAAGGGCTTGCGCCGACGGTGAAGAGACTAACTGCGGACTAACTTTTGTCGGCTAAAACCGAGGTGTTTATATACCATTCCCGAGGAGGGGGGTTGGAGATGTCTGAGAATGTGAACTTTGAACGTCTGGGGCATTCTGCACCCTTTAGACCAGATGGCAACGGGCTGCCGAATTCCTTTTCAGGGTTGTTGGATTGTCTGAGAATGTGAACTTTGAACGTCTGCACCCTTTGGCCTTGATGGCAACGACTCGCTAAATTCCTCTTCAGGATTTTTGGGTTTCTCTCTCGATCTTAGACGTTTTTGAATTTCTCAATCTTGCTTTAACTTAGCTCTCAATCTATTACATAGTTTTATTTATTTGTCTTTAATTTGTACAAAGTACATTACATATGGCGATGCAATATAGTTGTGTTTCTATATACAACACGACAATCTTGTTATAAGTAGTTATACAATATAGGGTTGTTGGTTTAAATTACCATATATATATATATATATATATAGCTTTTTATAAATATAAAAAATTATTACTACAATTATTATCATTTTATTAATGCCGTGAAGGCAGTAAGATTTGTTAAGTTTCATAAAAGTTACATAATATGCCTGATTAGTTATTATTTTGAATATTATATGCATATAAAATCCTAGTTATTATTATTATATTTTTTTAATAATCAATGTTTATGATTTGCATTGTGCATTTCCGCTACATTTGAAAATATTAAACATTTTCCATTTCAAAATATTACAGTGAAGAATACAATATTCGTATGACATTATATCTATACACATGTTTCAATCTTTTTCTATTAAAAAGGTAATTTTCAAGAAAATTATTCCAATTTATATTAAACAATATTTTCAATTATTTCATTGTATTTCTATCAAAAGATACTATAAATGGAATTTTTCTATGAATGTCTAAAATAAGACAAAAAAAAAGGATTCCATAAATGACCACAATGGAACCTAGCAATAAAATACAAAAGAACAGATATAAAAAGTTACAGTCAAGTGTACTTCCCTTCAGAAATATCTGGCAACATTGATTTCCAGTATGACGTAAAGATACCAATTGTGCCAGAGAGAGAAAAAAAACTTATGTTATGACTCTGTGGTGAGGAAACTTTAATTCTATTTTTTATTAAATTTGACCACTTTTGATAGGAAATAAGAGATCTATATATTTTTTTGGAATTTCAAATTTTTCTACATTTATTCTATATTGTTTATACTCTCTTGTTTTTTGTAGACAATATTTAATCTTTGTGTTTCTTTTTCTCTTGAAATGGTAATTTAAAAACAATTGTTATTATCATTTGGTTTGTAAATTTTCTTGTATTACAATATTTTTGAGATTTATTTAATATAGAAATTGATAGTAAAACATTTTATTAAAATGATAACCAAAGATCAATATCCTAATTTTTTGAAGAAGAAGAAGACAATTTTGTTCACACTTGGTTATCTCGTGTGTCTTCAATAAAGGTCACTGTAATATCTTTCAGAGTTATTGTCTGAATCCCGATATACATGCTGAAAGGTACAACTTCCTTAAGTTTTGTCCATGAGTGTCTATACACTTGGTTATCTCGTGTGTCTTCAATAAAGGTCACTGTAATATCTTTCAGAGTTATTGTCTGAATCCTGATATACATGCTAAAAGGTACAACTTCCTTAAGTTTTGTCCATGAGTGTCTATACACTTGGTTATCTCGTGTGCCTTCAATAAAGGTCACTGTAATATCTTTCAGAGTTATTGTGTGAATCCCGATATACATGCTGAAAGGTACAACTTCCTTAAGTTTTGTCTATGAGTGTATATACACTTGGTTATCTCGTGTGTCTTCAATAAAGGTCACTGTAATATCTTTCAGAGTTATTGTCTGAATCCTGATATACATGCTAAAAGGTACAACTTCCTTAAGTTTTGTCCATGAGTGTCTATACACTTGGTTATCTCGTGTGCCTTCAATAAAGGTCACTGTAATATCTTTCAGAGTTATTGTGTGAATCCCGATATACATGCTGAAAGGTACAACTTCCTTAAGTTTTGTCTATGAGTGTATATACACTTGGTTATCTCGTGTGTCTTCAATAAAGGTCACTGTAATATCTTTCAGAGTTATTGTCTGAATGTCGATATACATGCTGAAAGGTACAACTTCCTTAAATGTTGTCCATGAGTGTATATACACTTAGTTATCGCGTGTGTCTTCAATAAAGGTCACTGTAATATCTTTCAGAGTTATTGTTTCAATCCCGATATACACGGTAAAAGGTACAACTTCCTTAAGTCCATTAGAGAGTATAAATCTTTAGAATAATCTAAATATATATTTATATTATTATTAAATTATTATTATAATATAAATAAATTATTATTTATTTATTTACCAGTTACAAACAAGACACGCTATATCCGATCTGGATAATTGCGCGTGAAACTATTTACAATAATTATAGTAGACTTGATCACAGAATTGTCAAAAATAAAATAAACAATTAAGAAAAAGAGCATTAAATAAACATATAGATTAAACAAATAAGCAACAACATAAGCAGATAGAATAAACCACAAGGTAGTTATTTACAATATGTTAAGCAATGATGGAAGTTGATGAAGTTATCTGTAATAATTAGTATTGTGGAGAGAGAAAGTTGATCAAGTTGAGTTATTTACAATGAGTTATATTCTAAAGTAACTTATCAATTATTTACATTGAAGTAAATCACATAGTAGTGTAGTTCCTCAAGCTGCATGAAGCTGTCTATTTATAATAAAAAGTCTGCAGAACCTATTAAATTTCGTATATCTTTCCCTATTATAAACTATTTGACCCAGATAGGTTCTTTCCATCTTGAATAATTAATATTTTTGAGGAAGAACTTAATGAAATTGAACAAGAACTTTTAATATTATTTTTATTTCCCCTCCTCTTAACTTCTAAACATTGAATTGTGAAAAAAGTATTAAAATTACAAATATATTCTCACAATAAGTATCTTTCTGGTGGGATCAAGTCGATATTATAGTAAGCCTGTTGAAGAGCGATTAACGCTTGATAGCTAGCGTTTTTTTTAAATAAAAAATATACTCATTGTGAGAATTAATCTGTAATTTTAATATACATTGAATTGTATTTAAAATATTCTCACATATAAAAATAATAAAAATTAATTAAATTTTAAAACAGAAAATGAAATTCATACACTACGAAATAAGATAACAATTTTTTTTTACATTGAAATATATTATATACTAAATTTGACAATAGTTTCTTAGATTGATTATAGATGGAGCCACAATCTCAATTCTTTATTTAATAAATAATATTAAGAAGGAAAAACTAATCATCATAGAAATAAGAAAGAAAAAAAAAAAGAGATAAGACACGGCTCTCTTCCACTTGACAAAGGACTTTATCCGAAAGCTTTCGCAAAATTAATCCTTTTATCCTCTTTCTGCAAGCCAAATGTCGTCTGCGGTTGTAGCTATTTTCTCCATTCTGATTGGTCGATCCATTGATTCTTTGTTGTGGACCTATTTCTTAACGTAAGAATATTTCTCTCTCTCTCTCTCTCTCATATATATATATAAAATTCCATATATATATTATATAATCTAAAATAGACATATTTTATTTTTTTAAAAACATATATTTCATTTTCATTCATTGACTGTTCTATATTTTTTGACCATGGATTCAGAACATACCACTTTAATTATTGTTGTATATATGTATAGTTAACCCTACCTATCATTTTTTAAAATCACGATTATAGAATTCATTCTATAATTCTATATTTTGCTGTGATAAATAATTTTATGGGTAAATTTACTTCAAGTAATACAAAATAAAATCTACTTGAAAGGTAAATAATTATCTTTACTTTTTCACGACTGCACCTCTTTTCAACAACAAAACAAAAATAATCATAATATATATATATGAAATGTAAATAATAAAGTTTATCTAATAAAATCTAATAAAGACGTTACTTTGCTCTAATTTTTTTTGTTAAATTTTCTTTTTTTTTATAATTCTTTCTATTAAAAAATAATAAATAAAAACCTAATTCTAACTAATATAATTACTTTTATTACCTTCTTACCTCCTTAATAAGATTTAAATATCTACTTATATATTTGCCTTATTCTGTCTGTTTGTCTGTATGTCTGAAGCTCACGGATAGAATGCGCGCCCATTGGCTGCCAGCGAACATGTGGCCTCCCTGCCCCCCTCTAGACAACCCTGTTATCAGCTGTGCGATACATACACCTGTCTATAGCGGCCACTCTAGACAACCCTGTTATCAGCAGTGTGCTACATCCACCTGTCTAAACAGACCACTCTGTCTATAGCGGCCACTCTAGACAACCCTTTATCACCAGTGTGTTACATTCACCTGTCTATACAGACCACCCTGTCTACAGCGGTCACTCTAGGCAACCCTGTTAACAGCAGTGTGATACATACACCTGTCTATACAGACCACCCTGACTATAGCGACCACTCTAGACAACCCTGTTATCAGCTGCTTGTCTATACAGACCACCCTGTCTATAGCGGTCACCTTAGGCAACCCTGTTACCATCAGTGTGTTACATTCACCTGTCTATACAGACCACCCTGTCTATAGCGGTCACCTTAGGCGACCCTGTTATCAGCAGTGTGATACATCCACCTGTCTATACAGACCACCCTGTCTATAGCGACCACTCTAGACAACCCTGTTATCAGCTGCCTGTCTATACAGACCACCCTGTCTATAGCGGTCACCTTAGGCAACCCTGTTATCATCAGTGTGTTACATTCACCTGTCTATACAGACCACCCTGTCTATAGCGGTCACCTTAGGCGACCCTGTTATCAGCAGTGTGATACATCCACCTGTCTATACAGACCACCCTGTCTATAGCGACCACTCTAGACAACCCTGTTATCAGCTGTGTGATACATCCACCTGTCTATACAGACCACTCTGTCAATAGCGACCACCCAAGACAACGTTTTTAAAATATATTCGCACTCGGGTAAACCCCGGGCGTTGCCCGGGCCATTCGTCTAGTAATACATATAAACAACTGTTTAATTAGTAAATTAAATTTAATTGCCATCTATCGTTATAATTTGACACAAATAAATTTACTGGCAATGCGTTTCTTTTAAATATCATCAAATATTATCTCTACAGACCTTACTGGCGAAACCGCTGAGAGGATTCACCACTGATGAGCCAAGCCCTCTCATTCAATAACTCATATCATTGCAGTAAGATCTGTAGAGATAATATTTGATGATATTTAAAAGAAACGCATTACCAGTAAATTTATTTGTGTCAAATTTTTTAACTGTTTAATTATTTAACTTAAACACAAAAAGTTTTTTAACTTTTATCTCCTATGTTTAATTTAGATTTAGCTAGCTAATCTAATACAATTCCCTATTTATCTATAAAATTACTATTATTTCAAATTTTAAATATAGTTTTGTCACTATATATATATCTTATGAAATATAATGTTTTGATGTTGAAATTATAAAAATTGAAGGTGCACTCGTTAAAATAGGAAAGATAATTATTTACTTATCAAGTAGTTTTTTTTTATTTTCAATTACTTGAAAAGAATTACATATTAAATATTTTTCACAGTAATATAAAATTAATAAAATGAATCCTATATAATCCTATAATCCTAGGTTAACTATACATATTTACAACAAATTTCAAAGTGAAAAAATAGTACAAACGCACAAAATGCGTCCGTGGTTAACTTTTCTTGATTAATCAAGAATGGGTATTTGGCCAATTCTGGAATAATTAAAAATCAACGAGAATAGTTGATATTTATTCTGATAGATGGCGCAAGCCATCAGCAACTTTCAGTTGCACGATAAGGAGATGCCTTTTTTCATAATATTCAAAATGTTATATATTAAATCTATGGTAGAATAAATGCAGAACAGTCAATGAATGAAAAAAAAATATTACATTTTAGATTATAATATATATATATATATATATATATAAAAACAATAAAAATAAAAACATAAATTTTTAAATATAATATTGTTGCATCATGATTAATGCGCGTATTTTTAAAATTATTTACAATATTATTTTAAATATATTTAACATTTAAATTATATATTTATTTTTTTTTTATTTAAAACAGATTATTTAGATTATCATCATTTCTTTTTATAGTTTCATTCCTTTTGCAATATTGTTATTGTACATATATCTTGATTGGTTATTGGAGCGAGAGAGGACCTAGACGAAGACTGCGGATCACGACCTACGAGGAAGACAAGAATAAATAAACACAATAACTTTGAAAGGTGATTTATTTTTATTTACTTTTATTTATTTGCTTTGAGTATGGAAACCCGCTCGGGAAACGTATATAACACCAAGAAGGAAGAAACCAAGATCGACGACCCTGCAAAGTTGCAACTTGGTGCAACAATATATCCCTTTATATTCCAAGAATTATTTACTATAAAAGAAATATTTTTATATAGTAATTATTAAATATATATTTCTTAAAAACTTTGAAACTAAAAGATTAATATTATTTGGGCTGCAGTTTTCCCAATTTTCCCAGAAGTTTCGCCAATTTAATCTATCAGACCGCTTCTCTTAGAGTTCTAATACTGTATTGGATCATTCTGCTTATATATGCTACACTGAAGAGTGGAATCTTAGAAATAGTATTTAAGCAAACTATAGACATAATTGTGTTTTAAATTCAAAAAGAAAATTCGTGCTTTATAAGGCTTCCATTTCTTATGTATTGATGGAGGGGGTCGGTGGAAGGATGGTCTAAAACGATGGTTTTTGACCGCTACGACCCGGGTTCGATTCCCGCATTGGAGACCTTTTTTTCTGATTAAATAAAAAAATGATCCAATGGCCCCCGATTCTTGCAAAAGTCCAACCCCACCAGCGAGTGCAAGTAACCAAACGGGGCTCTGGAACATTTGTAAGAGAAAAGTCGAACTGATTTTCACATGTGTAGACATGTGATGCACTTACAGTAAAAGCAGTCGCCTACTTCTACCCGCCATGATTATCATGGCCTGTACCAAGTGTACTAGGGATAAACAAAAAAAATGTATAGATGGCCATGTAATTATATTTGAGTGTAGAACGAAGTTTGACAATTATACCGCAAATGTTTCTTTTGAACGAAAAATCGAAATTTATTTAAGGAGAAATAACGATTATTTCTAACCTTATTCCTATCCCTGGACACTTTTATTTTCCATTTATCATTACTCTTCACAATTCATTCTTTCATACTGTTACATCATGATTAATGGCATATTTCTTATATTATTTTTAATATATTTGAAATTTAAATTATATATTTATTTATTTTAATATTCTGTGATATTTATTTAAAACAGATTATTTAGATTATCATCATTTGTATTTAGGTACACGTGTGACTTCACTGCTCTCTTTGATGTGAGAAAATAAATAAATGATTCTGGAGGCTACTTAAAGAAGACTTATCTCGTTATTCCCTTTTATAAAGTTGTAGGATGGTTGAAACACGCTCTGGTAAGATGCAAGACCCAGCACAGGAGAGAATCAAGGCTGAAGAGTCTGCCAAGCCGCAACTTGGTGCAACAATTGGTGGAGATGCTAGTTCCGACCCAGTTGTCCTGAATCCCAACATCGACATCCCCAAGTATGATGGAACAGAAGATCCTCGCCCATGGATAGAATCCCTCGAAGAGATTGGTTTCCTCTATCATTGGGCAGACTACATAATTGCCCGTTATGCCGCCATGAACATGACGGGAAGCGCTAAAACCTGGTTGAATTTACACAAAGCGAGTTTCCCGAGCTGGGAAAATATTAAAATCCGCCTCATTCGGGATTTTTCTCTGGACGCCAATAAAGAAGAACTAAGAATGAAGCTCAACAGAATGCAACACTGGAATGAACCAGCAATCAGGTTCGCGGAAGACATCCTAGTGTTGTGCAACAAGGTTGACCCCGCAATGGAAGAAGAAACAAAAATCGATCATGTTATTGGAGGATTGAAAAAAGAGTACTCATTCGCGCTCTACCTGAACCCTCCTAAAACGACCGATGAACTTCTTGTCGTGTGCAAGAAAATGGATTCTTTTGAAAAGAAGTATCGGGAACGTGTGGAGAAATCCAGAAACCTATATAACGGCCCACGCTATTCTAGACCCCAACAACAATCGAGGTACGTGCCGCCGACTGCCACACGAAACTACCAGACCCCTTCCAGGCCCCAAGCCCCTGTTTCCAATAATTACAAGAACGACTTCCCTCCTACTCTCAGGCAGTATCGAAACAACTTGACCCAGCCCTTTACCCCGAGACGTCCTTATAATCCAAACTTTGTGCCTAAACCAAACCTCCAGAGAAACACCTACAATAAAAGTCAAGAAGTGAGCAAAAATAGGACGGAAGATGGAAGACCAATCTGCTTCAAGTGTAACAAGCCAGGGCACGTGGCCCGTTATTGTAGGGTCAAGTTTATAAGAATCCTAGAAGAGGATCCAACAGCTACCCAAGAGAAGATCGAAGAGAAATGCCAAATGAATGAAATATCAGATAAATCAGGACCTCGGCTTTATGCTGATGTATGTCATAGCACACAGACAAATATTCCTACCCGGAATAGATATTCCGTGTTGGAAGATTTAAACTAAGCGTCGCGCCTGAATATGTCAATCAAAGCAAGTCGACCATAAATGGAATCAAAAAGTTGGACCCTAAATACAAATTAAAAATTCATGTGGACAAGATAGGAACTTTTGAAGCTTTGGTTGATACAGGCGCTGACCTCTCAGTGGTCGACCTCAGAACGGCCCTCGATACAGGCCATGGTATAAGTAAACTCGCAAAAACTTGTGCAGGACCCGATGGAAAAAAATTAGACATAGTAGGAAGTATATTGTTAAATATAAAAATTGATGACAAAGCATTATCGCACAAATTTGTGATTTTGAAAACGCATTTACGGACATTAATTTTTGGAAGAGATTTCCTTAAGAAAATGAACGCGAAAATAGATTGCAAAAAAGAAATAATAAAATACGATCTGACAAATAATCATGACATAAGCAATTATGAACTGAAAAAAATAAAAAGCGTTGAAGATACTGTTATACCTGAACTGTCTATTAGATTAATTAAGGCCTCAATAGAAGCAGAGGATGGCGAATATGTCATCGAAGAGAACAATAGAATGATTCAAACAAATGGCCTTCGATTGGCAAGAAGTTTGCTTACTGTCACGGATAGGAAAACTCATATCTGGATAACGAACCCTTATCCTCGACCTTTAAAAATCATGAAAGACCAAACATTGGCTCATGGAAGCCTTCCTGCAGAGGTAAAGTTCATAGAGAAATTAGAGCAAATTAATAATGACGAAATCCAATTTCAGATAAACATAAATCTATCACCTAAAGAACAAGAGGATTTGAAACAAATTTTGAGTAAGTATGCTGATTTGTTTTCGCCGAGGTTAGGCAGGACCAATTTGGCAAAACACCGGATCGAGTCAGAAGATGCAAAACCGATAAAGCACAAGCCATATAAGGTGAGCCCCAAAGAACGGGACATTATAAAAGATCAAATTGATGAAATGCTCAAAGAAGGCATAATTAGACCATCTTCAAGTCCCTGGTCTTTCCCTGTAATACTGGTCAAGAAGAGAGATGGTAAGTTCAGATTTTGTGTAGACTATAGAAAATTGAATGAGGTAACAGTAAAGGATGTTTATCCAATCCCAAGAATTGATGACGTAATGGATACTCTCCAAGGATCGAAGTACTTCTCAGCAATAGACCTTAGATCGGGATATTGGCAAGTCGAAATTGAAGAGAAAGACAAGGAGAAGACAGCTTTCACTACGACCCACGGTTTATATGAATTCAACGTCATGCCCTTTGGACTATGCAACGCCCCTGCTACTTTTGAGAGGAATATGGACAATGTGCTTGGAAATCTAAGATGGCAGATTTGCCTTTGTTATCTGGACGACGTTATTATATACAGCTCAGACTTTCCAACCCACCTTAAAAGACTTGAAGCTGTCTTAAAATGTTTTAGTGAATCTAATTTGAAACTGAACGACAGGAAATGCAGATTTGCTTTTGAAGAACTTGAGATCCTTGGTCATATAACCAACCAACAGGGTATAAAACCGGCCGAATATAATATCAAAGCCGTTAGGGATTTTCCTCAGCCCAAGAAGGTCAAAGAAGTACAATCGTTCCTAGGAATGTGTTCCTATTATAGAAAATTCATTAAAGATTTCTCATTAATTGCTGACCCATTGACAGGACTCATCAGGAAAAATGCGCAATTTACCTGGACAGAAAAACAAGAGGAAGCATTTCAAAACCTTAAAAAAGCTCTGATAAATCCGCCAATCTTAGGTCACTTTGATCCAAATGCAGCCACCTACATTCACACAGACGCCTCTAACATCGGCTTAGGTGCAACACTGGTCCAAATTATCTGTGGGGAAGAGAAGGTGATATCATATTTGAGTCGAACTCTAAGTAAAGCTGAGCAAAATTACTCAACCACCGACAAGGAATGTTTGGCTGTGGTGTGGGCGATATCAAAACTACGACCCTACCTATATGGAAGACACTTCAAGATAATTACAGACCATCACGCATTGTGCTGGCTGAAAAATCTTAAAGATCCAACAGGTAGACTTGCAAGGTGGGCACTGAAAATTCAGGAATACGATTTTGACATAATACACAAATCGGGTAAAAAACATATGGATGCTGATGGCTTATCTAGAGGACCCCTACCTGAAACGGATTGGGTCGAAGATTATGAACGACTATTTTTGAATCAGATAATAAATGAAGAGGATGAATTCATAGAAAATGTTAAGAAAAGCCTTAAAGGAAGCAAACGAGCAATCACACAGAATTTTAAAGAGGAAAATGGATGTCTATATAAGAAGAACCCAAACCCTGAAGGCAGAGCATGGTTGCTGGTAGTGCCGAAGAAGAGAAGGAAAGAAATCATGAGTGAATTCCACAACCATATGCTGAATGGCCATCTAGGCGTCGCCAGAACCACATACCGTTTGAAGAATAAATATCATTGGCCTTCCATGCTGAAAGATGTTTCAGAATTTGTAAAGACGTGCCATCTTTGCCAAAGTCGGAAAGGTTCAAATCAGTCGCCCTCTGGACTTTTGCAACCCATTCCCCCAGCTAACTACCCTTTTGAAAGAATCGGGATTGACTTTGTTGGTCCCTTGCCATCAACGAAAAGAAGAAGGAAGTGGATAATTGTGTTGACTGATTATTATACCAGGTACGCTGAAACAAAGGCAGTCTCAGAAGCAACAGTGAAAGAAGTCTCTACATTTTTAATCGAACAAATTTTTTTACGTCACGGGGCCCCAAGGTTTCTTATTAGTGACAGAGGTTCACAGTTCACTAGCAATTTGATGAAGGAGGTTATGAAAATGTGCAAAGTTAAACACTGCTTCACGACGAGCTACCATCCCCAGACTAACGGACTAACGGAACGGCTAAATAGAACTCTAATCAACATGATAAGCATGTATGTAAATACAGACCAGAAGAACTGGGACGAAATCCTCCCTTTCGTCACCCACGCGTACAATACCACGATTCAAGAAACCACAGGCTACTCTCCATTTTTCCTGTTATTTGGGAGGGAACCCATGTCCCTCTTAGACGACGATAATATCTCAATTGACAATAACATGAACGATTATGACGAATATATAGAAAATTACTTAGATAAAATAGCAAGGACGAGACAGGTAGTCATTAACAACACAGAGAAGACTCAGGAAAGAATGAAGAGAAACTATGACAAAAAACACAACGAGAGAATCTATGAACCAGGACATTTAGTGGCAGTTTGGACACCAGTCAGGAAAATCGGAAAATGTGAAAAACTATTGAGAAAATATTTTGGCCCATATCGAATATTAAAGAAGCTGTCTAACGTAAATTACTTAATTGAGCCGAAAGATAATCCTGGCCAAGACCCATTGATTGTCCATGTCTCAAGACTCAAACCCTATTTTGAGAGAATTGATGAGGTAACTCACGAGGACGTGACGACCTCTGGAGAGGGGGAAGTGTTACATCATGATTAATGGCATATTTCTTATATTATTTTTAATATATTTGAAATTTAAATTATATATTTATTTATTTTAATATTCTGTGATATTTATTTAAAACAGATTATTTAGATTATCATCATTTGTATTTAGGTACACGTGTGACTTCACTGCTCTCTTTGATGTGAGAAAATAAATAAATGATTCTGGAGGCTACTTAAAGAAGACTTATCTCGTTATTCCCTTTTATAAAGTTGTAGGATGGTTGAAACACGCTCTGGTAAGATGCAAGACCCAGCACAGGAGAGAATCAAGGCTGAAGAGTCTGCCAAGCCGCAACTTGGTGCAACAATACTTCATCCCTAAGGTTAAAAATAATCGTTATTTTTCCTTAAAATAAATTAAGATTTTTCGTTCAAAAGAAACATTTGTGGTATAATTGTCAAACTACGTTTTACAATCATAAGGCCCATTATATTGTAATTATGATGCACTTGCGCGCCATCTGTTATCAAAATTCGAAACTATTTTAAACGCGTAAGATTCTTTTTGAAATTAAACAATTTCTACTGCCCTTACTGCAATGGAAAAATTAAAGGGAGATCCTGGCTCATCAGTGGCGAAACCGCTGGGAGGGTTCACCACTGATGAGCCAGGCCCTCCCATTAATTTTTCCATTGCAGTAAGGGCAGTAGAAATTGTTTTATTTCAAAAAGAATCTTACGCGTTTAAAATAGTTTCGAATTTTGATATTGTAATTATATTTGTGTATGTTTGTGAAAATTAACCTTTTCAATGAATATAATTATAATATATAATTATTAAAAAGAGACGATTTGACCATCATGTCTTTTCTCTATTCTACATCACTTTTCATCCATAAAAGGAATAATAGAAATAACAATGACAACTCCAGTAAAATGTAGAAACAATTAAAGTAAGAAAATCTTTAAAGAATTTGCCTTGCAAATCTCATTTCCTGAGTCTGTAAAAGGATTAAAAGGAATTCGAGAGGGGATTACAATACTGGATTATATCGCTTAATCCCTCAACTGGAAGCTAATTGAAAATAACACAAGCACTTCACAATACCGGAAATATATCGTTATATCCGAATTTGATTAAAATATTACAAATATAACGTGAAAATTTTATACACCTATCCCCCGATTTACACGGTACTTGTTTTACACGTTTTCGCTTTTACACGGTTTTCCAAATAAGTTTTTTTTTATCGCACAATACTAAATGCTACTGTGATTGAACACATGCGCTGTGTACACATCTCACGAGGAATCCCGAGCTTATGTGCTGACTACATATTTTAACCTGTCAATGCATTTTATTTTTATTTCTGTGTACACCTATCCCCCGATTTACACGTTTTTCTCAGGAACGTATCTACCGTGTAAATCGGGGGATAGGTGTATTTGATAAATACTGTACTTAACTAAATAACTGACTACTAATGTAATCAATACTGATATGTATATATGTATATATCTCTTTAAACTATTTTTTCTTTCTTTCAAATGTATATATTTCACACGCAAATATCCGATTTGTAGATATAGCGTGTATTCTACAACTTTTAAATCAAATATTTATAATATAACAATAAAGTTTATGATTTAACTAATTTTATTTCTCTTAATTTAAACATTTATAATATTTTTATCTTAACGGATTCATAAATAGCTATTATTTATTTTATGAAGCAAAGAGTGGATTACAGCAAATTTAGTCTTTTAATTTACATATTTACACATGACTGGAAAATGTTAGATATGGGGAAATTTTATAAACTATTTGGTGTGTTATGAAAAAGGCATCTCCTTATCGTGCAACTGGAAGTTACTGATGGCTTACTTCATCTATCGGAATGAATATAAACTATTCTCGTTGATATTTATTCCGATAGATGGCGCAAGCCATCAGTAAAATTTAGTTGTAGGATTAGGTGTTGCCTTTTTCTTAAAATATTTACCGGAGAGACAGAGATCTAAGTAAAATTTCACTTTACAAATACACCTATCCCCTGATTTACACGGTAGATACGTTCCTAAGAAAAACGTGTAAATCGAGGGATAGGTGTATATTAAACTGTCGAATCTGAATAGGTGTTCGCCCCCTCATGAATCAGAGCCTCCCAATATTCTTTTCAACATAGGTAGTATAGAGTAGAATATCGCATTTTTGTATAGTGCGATAAAAACAAAAAAAAAACCTTATTTGGAAAACCGTGTAAAAGCGAAAACGTGTAAAACAAGTACCGTGTAAATCGGGGGATAGGTGTACACTAATACAAAAGAACAATTCAATGATCCCACATGTTTCTATCTACCAAATTTCTTATGATATAAAAGGGCTCAATTATCATATATAAATTTGTATTTGAAAAAGATAACAATACATAAGTTGATATCTAGGTACCGTGTTGTATCTGTGAAAGAACATCCATCAAAACAGAAAAAGAGACAATAAAATATCAATATGAGTTATATATGAAAATTCGAAACTATTATAGACATTCCGATAGATGGCGTAAGCCATCAGCAACTTTCAGTTGCACGATAAGGAGATGCCTTTTTCATAATTTATGAACCTTATCCCAGTACAATATCACATTTGTACTATTTTTTGCATATTTTTTGTGTATTTAAAAAATATTTGTATGATGCATTAGTGCGCCATCTGTTGTAATATTTTAAAACTATTTTCAACGCGTATCTTTCTTTTAAATGATATATTTATTTACTACTGCCCATATTCTGTGCAATGATAATATAATAAAAACTTTATTTTTCAAAAAGGTTACAAGTTTTTCTCTAAAAAGTGTAGCGAATGGTCAGTCTATTTACATATTTTTATTTACAACTTCAATAAGTAACAACAGTAAAAGTAAACAAAGATATTTATATTTGCTATCTTGACTTCTGGTCAGTGCTGTGGCCCTTGCCGTTATGGTCCTCTGATGTCCTGCAGCTCTCCTGCAGTCTTTCTATGACTGGTGGTTCCTCGATAAAATGGTCCCCTGTCCTCGATCCATTCTTGTCTGTCAGGTCTCCTGTCATCTGCTCTAGGTCGTTCTCCTGGATCTCTTCTATGGTCGTCGTATCCCTGTGCTCCATGTCCGGTGTTCCTCATCTTTAAACGCCAGCTCCCTACATCGTTCCAACAATCTATCCATAGCTTCTATTTCTTTATTTTTCTGGAACTCATCGTGAGGTTCATTTTTCTTTTCTGTTCAGATAATTTCCATAGTAATAATAATAATAATAATAATAATAATATTATAATTATTATTATTATATTTGTGTAGTTACGATAAACAATTATCAATTTTTTTTTACTATAGAATTAGCCCAATGTCGCTATGCAACTTAAAAGCACTAAACTTATTTACATATTTAATGTAAAATAAGGTATCTCTCAGTAAATTAAACTTAAGTTACTATACTTGGCTTCAGATTGGATGAAATACTTGTTTAATTCAATTTAAAAATATATATTTAAAAAAACTTTGCACGAGTTATTTAAATGGAGCAATTTCGGATTCACAAAGCATTCTCAGCGGGCTTCCGCATGCGTCTCGTCGACCAATCAGTAATAGACGGTGTATTATACTGTTAGCAATCGTTTGCCGACTAATTAGTGTATTCACTGCCCACAACGAAGCTATTTACGTCGCTCAACAAGGCATAGGTGAACTAATCAGCAAGCGAATAAAAAGGAAACAATATATATAAAAATATATAAATACCAATAGTAATTTATTTATTATTTCAAAAGTTATATATACTTAAAAAATATATTAATCATATTTTTCAACTACTATATTATAATTCATAGTCGTATATTTTGTTAAAACTTTTATAAAAAATTATATTTAATGATTAAATCTCTTTCATATAGAGTCAATCGTTTAATCTTTAATGAAAATTTATAAAAATTTCTCATTTAAATCCAAGTTTTCATTAATTTAATGAGAATAATCCAAGAAAAAAAAAATTCTCAAAAGAAAGAAAGACGTTTTCTAAATTTAGAAGTGATCAAATAGGGGAAAGTTTTATTTAAATAATTAATTGATGGAGGATTGATTGGAAGCAATTACATTTGGGGATTTAAAGGATTTAATGTTTTCTCTCGGATTGGTTTTAATTGTTTGAACTTCGTTTAAAAGTAAAATTCCAGTTACATTTTCATCTCTAGATGATTGGATAGAATTGCTAGGATCACGTGGTATAAATTTGAAATTCGTTTAACTTTGTAATCATTTTCTTCTTCTTTCTTATCTCCACTCAATCACACTAAGGTATCAAGCTTGTAAAGCTTGAGACTTTTGACAACCATCATGACTGGGTGAAGTAGATTGCGTCTGCCTTTATCATTAAGACTGGGAGCGCTACTCAGTGGCAGGCCGACTTAGCTCCAAAAGAAATGGCCGCCTCTGACATGAGGAACAGACGCCATGTACAGCCGCTCCTAACATGGAGTACAAACGCTGCTCATCCTGTATCCCTGGATTAGGAGCCCTTACAGGTTACTATCAGCCGGGCCAGCTGAGCCCAGGTTTTTTAGTGAGCTTGTTACTGCTCCCCCTCCTCCTTTTTCATCCGGGCTTGGGACCGGCAAAGGCGGAGTTTGTAATAATTTTAAAGAGATGAAATTAAAATTGTTTTGAATCAACATGGAAAGTATTAGGTTTTGGTAAATTCTCTTTGTGTTCTGGATATTCTATATATATAATTTATTTTCTTTATTCTATGAACATGGATTTTTGCCGGGTATTGATCAATAAAAGTATATGGCGCTTCTCCTTTCCAAAATAAACGTCAAAACTAGACGCTATTAACGCATCACCTCATTGTCATTGTAAAGCTTGTAGAAGATCGTATGCGTCCGAAAGCTTGCTAATAAAGTTCGTATAAAACACCCCTTTTCAATTGTTATATTTTTCTATTTTTATTCAAAGATTTCAATATAGTCAATTATTAACTTTTATTTGCACGATTAGAAGTCTTTTTCTCAATTTATTCACCTAATCCCAGGTAAAATTTCATGTTTGTGTTATTTGCCCACGTTAGAAAACCGAGTTTGACTAATAGCTAATCGATATTACCGTTTAGTTGACAGTTCACTTGACGAGAGAGGGAGTAGCTAACTTTCCAACGAATCAATTTGCATAATGAAGTGCATATAAACCTTATAATTAGTTCATATCGATTCTACTTAATTAATTACATAATTAGGATTGGTTAATTGAATTAAATTGGAATAATTAAAATCTAGCTTATTGATTATTGTATACTATTATTGTATTTCTGTTTCGTTTTATCTATAGATTTTTTTGATTTTTTTTTGTCGATCTTAATTGAAGATTTATTTAGAGAGATATGAATAGCATTTCAATATTCTATGTGAAAGTACTCATGGACAAAACTTAAGGAAGTTGAAAGTCTTTAATTTCGTTGATCGTCGTATTTTTTTAAGGAGACAGAGGTTGTTCACACTTGGTTATATCTCGTGTGTCTTCAATAAAGGTCACTGTAATATCTTTCAGAGTTATTGTCTGTATCCCGATATACATGTTAAAAGGTACAACTTCCTTAATTTTTGTCCATGAGTGTATAGACACTTGGTTATCTCGTATGTCTTCAATAAAGGTCACTGTAATATCTTTCCGAGTTATTGTCTGTATCCCGATATACTGGTTAAAAGGTACAACTTCCTTAAGTTTTGTCCATGAGTGTATATACACTAGGTTATCTTGTGTGTCTTCGAGAAGGATCACTGTAATATCTTTCAGAGTTATTGTCTGAATCCCGATATACATGCTAAAAGGTACAACTTCCTTAAGTTTTGTCCATGAGTGTATATACACTTGGTTATCTCGTGTGTCTTCAATAAAGGTCACTGTAATATCTTTCAGAGTTATTGACGGAATCCCGATATACATGTTAAAAGGTACAACCTCCTCAATTTTTGTCTATGAGTGTATCTTCCCGATGGTACAAATTAACATTTGGTTTGTAGATGAGAGGATGAACCGTCGAATTTCAACCAACATCACAGGAAGCAGAATACCGTACATTGAGAACTTTTTCCGAAAAGTTTATGAAAAAATTTACCTCTTTGAAATAACAGAAAAAATAGAATATTCGCTCTTTAGAGAAACCGTTATAAACGAAAATTCTAAAAATATATATACCAGTTCCATAAAAAACATTAATTTAAGTCAAATTAGAATATTCCATCAAGTAAAAAAAACATAGTCAAATAAAAATATTATTAAATGACGCAGAATATTCCAATTAGAGGAAATGTTTATCGTCAAAAAAATAATAATTATCACGTGATTCAAACGAGCCATTCATAAAAGGTCTCATAACAATTACACATTTATTAGCGTGTCAGATTTAACAATGTAAAACTTCATTGTTAGAGCCAACAATAGGTTTTCCTAGACACTTATTAAACTCATTTGTCAAACAGAAGCAAATATTTTTCTTTATGATTGACGTTGGTCAAAACATTTTAATATATTTAGAATCTCTTTCAGAGAGAAATGTAATATGTTTAATTTCAAATTTAATACACATATCCCCCGATTTACACGGTAGATACGTTCCTGAGAAAAACGTGTTAATCGGGGGATAGGTGTACACAGAAATAAAAATAAAATGCATTGACAGGTTAAAATATGTAGTCAGCACATAAGCTCGGGATTATTCGTGAGATCTGTACACAACGCATGTGTTCAATCACAGTAGCATTTAGTATAGTGAGTTAAAAACAAAAAAAAAACTTATTTGGAAAACCGTGTAAAAGCGAAAACGTGTGAAACAAGTACCGTGTAAATCGGGGGATAGGTGTATTTTAAGCTGAAATATATTTCTATAAATAAAAACAATTCGCTTAGGGTAGAGTTTCTTTTTTTATAGTGACAATAAAAGCTTTTGGGTATAATAGCTCTTTAACAGGTGTAATTACGATACTAAAAGTAAGAAATTTAGAAAACTCATATATATAACTTACCTGTTGTGCTGCTCTGTCTGAAGAAAGACGAAAACTAAATGATAAAACGAGGCAACTTTGTCTTTCATTTCCGACACTAATGAAATATCAAAGAATAGGTATATAGCGATGGTGATATTTGGATTCCACAGGATTATATCTCGGTACACAGTGTTCTCCCCATCCCTTGTGAACTGGCGAATCCTGTATAGGGCGAGAGGCCCTAAATAAAGGCTTTGTTGTTATATATAACTTACCTGAACATCCGCCGACACGTGGGCCAATTAAAGGAACTCACTGGCTTGACATTCACCGAGATGGTACATCGAGTTCAAGACAGAGATGGCGTCTTGTTTGGGATGTAATATGTACAGTGGGCCACAACGTTCGATCGCGAATAAAATGATTAAAATACAAAGAAATAGGAAATATGATAGATTGATATGCAAATATTAATTAACATAATACAATTAAATAGAATTTGCATAGTCATCTCTCATATTTCGTACTTCTTTGTTATATGTATTTGTTTAGTTTCTAAGTTCTAGTATCGTATTTATACCTGGGGCAGTTACACCCTAAAGCTTGTAATTTGACAATTATAAATAGTTTATTGACATCTAGTCAACAGTAGGGAGAGATTGTAATGTCGTGATAAAAAAAAAAACTCTTCCCTGAGCGAATTATTTTTATTTATAATTTTAACTCTTGAATGGAAAGTATTTTTGATGTTGCTGGTCGTCTTTTTTTTTAAGAAGACACAGGCAATTTTTTACACTTTGTTATCTCGTGTATTTTTCAATGTCAGTGTGTCAAATATCTTTCAGAGTTATTGTCTAAATCCCGATATACATGCTTAAAAGGTACAAATTCCTTAAGTTTTGTCCATGAGTGTATATTGGTTATCTCGTGTGTCTTCAATAAAGTCACTGTAATATCTTTCAGAGTTATTGTCTGAATCCCGATATACATGCTAAAAGGTACAACTTCCTTAAGTTTTGTCCGTGAGTGTATATTGGTTATCTCGAGTATTTTCGATAAAGGTCATTATAATATCTTTCAGTTATTGTCTGAATCCCGATATACATGCTAAAAGATACAACTTCCTTAAGTTTTGTTCATGAGTGTATATACACTTGGTTATCTCGTGTGTCTTCAATAAAGGTCACTGTTACATCTTTCAGAGTTATTGTCTGAATCCCGATATACATGGTAAAAGGTACAACTTCCCTAAATTTTGTCCATGAGTGTATTTCTGTGGTTATATATATAAAATATTTTATATTTTTATTTAATTCCACACTTTTATAGTGTATTTTAACAGATATATACACACACAGCTTTATTACGACCACAGGTCTTATACAGATTCACCACAGGAAGAAAACATAGATAGAGCTCCTATACTCCAGGCAGAACAGAACCCAACAACAGCCTTCAGGTCTGATGCATGTCCAGTGTTCATAGAATGCTAACAGATATATATAATAAGATTCTTTCCTGCTTTTACACAATCAATAAGGAATCTAGGTTTTGATTTATTTCCTCATTTCTTTTATTTCTCGAGCTTTCGGGCTAACATTCCCCCATTTTATCACGACAACAATTCAAATACTCATGTATACCAACCTCAAGCAAATACTGAATTCTTTATAACAATCAGCAAGTAATAATTTTATAATTCTAATTCCAAAATCAGCAGAAATATATATATTTTTCAAATATATATATGTCATAATATATACTCTTCCAGGAATAATAAAGCCAACCTACAGACAACCCAGAGAGAGAGACGGGAGGGTAAAGTCCGGTCACTTGAGACACCAGCGACATTCCAAGGGGCGTCCCCTGGGGCCCGTTAGTTAACACCTCGGGACTTTTAAGACAGTTGGGGATTGTGTGCGACACGAACGGCCGGCCGGTTGTGCCAGTCCCGTCTCTCTCTGGTTGTCTGGGTTCCTCTTCCAACTCGTGGAGTGATTATTTCTCTTCCCACCTTATTATATTGCCACATATATATATATATATATATATATATATATATATATTATAAAAATGAGTAGAAATGAGATTTTCTGTTGTATTCTTGATCATGTTGAGGATTATGGTAATGCAGTCGTGGTTGAAATAATAATCTTGAAAATATAAAGTCTTGATCAGAGATTTCTTTATTTGAGCTCAGGAATATATATAAAAAAACATAATTTGATAAAAGTAATGTCTGGCTTAAGGCGAGTAGAATAATGAAAACAAAATATTATTTACATAATGTACAAAGGTTGCGAGCCGGCCATTGGGATAAAACAACAACGAGTTTTTATATGCAAAGCGTGACCTCTGGCGGTCGATTTAACAAAGTATTTGAATATATGAAATTATAATTTAAAATAAAATAATATTTTTATATATAACATATATTATGTGTGAAAATCTATTATACATATTTTAAAACCGTTAATATAATTCTATTGCTGTTAACTTTGTATCCTTAGCTATTCTATGAACTTATGCAATAATTAGTTTTTACCTTAATGTAAAAACACCAACATACCAAAGTTACATTCCTCTAGTACCTTCTTATACACAGAAAAACAGAGAGAACATAGTATTCACCAATGTAGTAAAGAGTTCATCCATAGGACCATGGTTCAACGATTCAATTCCCCCCTAACTTCTACACATTCCAAACCTAACTCTATTTTCAAATTTTATCTGAAAATTTTCTCCATTTCGATCCAAGACAAAATTCAATAAAAGTTTATTTCAACCAAAACTGTCTCGGTTTGATTATTTCTGAACTTTTCACTTTTTTTTCTTTAAATATTGTTTTTTCACTTTTGGTATATATATAAACTACATTGAATTCTTATTTTATTATTAATAATAGTTTTATTTGACATGGTCAATTAAGATAAAGAATTTTGTGTTTAAAATATTGGTTTACTGACATGCATATTTGATACAATAATATTTGAGATGGCGTATAAGTAAATATTTTAAAACCTGGTTGTATAAATATAGAGAAATTATATTTTAATTCATTGAAATATTTGCGTTAATTTTAGACGCGTATGTTTCTTGTAAGTAAAATAATTATCTACTCTACCCTTATTGCAATGATAAGAATAATTGGAGGGCCTGGCTCATCAGTGGGGAACCTTGCCGGCATTTCGCCAGTTTAAACTATCATGCCGCTAATCTAACAAATATTTGGTTGTAGAGGTACAGTCTGTACCATACTGACGAGGGCCAACAGCCCGAAACGCGTACATGGTTGGCTTTTCTTGATTTATCAAGAAATTGGTTTGGCTAAACATTATGGAACAAATTAAATAAAAGTGTTGTTTACTTTTTTTCCACTAGATGGCCGAGCGCCATTTAAAAAGTTCATGCGAACCTGTTCAGGATATGCCTCCTTTGATCTTAATACTAACATCTGACCTTTTTTATTATTATTTTTAAATTATTTTTTTAAAAGACATCTACTTATCGTGCAACTGGAAGTTGCTGATGGCTTGAGCCATCTGTCGGAATAAATATCAACTATTCTCGTTGATTTTTCAATTATTCCAGAATTGACCAAATACCCATTCTTTATTAATCAATAAAAGTTAACCATGCACGCATTTCAGGCTGTTGGCCCTCATCAGCGTGGTGCAAGCTGTACCTCAACGACCAAAAAACTGGTCATTTAGGCATCCTGAAACAAACGTAAAACAGGTAGTTAAGGCCAGAAGAAGATGCATTTTTCTTAATTTAACCACCATATCCCAGTACAATTTCATATTTGTATTATTTTTTTACATAAATATATAATGCAAAACACAAATTCCACGATAAAAAGAGGCGAGTTGTCCCTCAAAATATTGTGGTAGAATAAATATAATTATATATTCCATATATGCATCTTTTCTAAATATAATTATAATTTATGGTTTGCTCAATATTCAAAATATATATACACCTATCCCCCGATTTACACGGTAGATACGTTCCTGAGAAAAACGTGTAAATCGGGGGATAGGTGTACACAGAAATAAAAATAAAATGCATTGACAGGTTAAAATATGTAGTCAGCACATAAGCTCGCGATTCCTCGTGAGATGTGTACACAGCGCATGTGTTCAATCACAGTAGCATTTAGTATAGTGCGATAAAAACAAAAAAAAAACTTATTTGGAAAACCGTGTAAAAGCGAAAACGTGTAAAAAAGTACCGTGTAAATCGGGGGATAGGTGTATATTGAATTAAAAACTATTTATGATGTGTTTGAGAGATGTATAAATTATTTATATCAAACATTTTTAGCTTTATTTCCAACAATTTCACGAACCGCTGTTATATCAGTTTCTGAAATAGTTTGCTATTTTTTACGAAAAGATGGAAAAAAGGATTGTTAAAAAGATTGATATAGTTAATTTATAACTCAATTATAAAACCCCAACCTACGAAAAATGAAGGTTTCTATTTAAATTTATGTTTAACTAACCCTAATATATAAATTTAATATACACCTTATAACCGTGTTTTCTCTCTTTATCTAAAGTGAAATAAAATCCACATTTTGTTTAATCAATTATTCAAAGCGAGCTGTTTAAGGATTGTAGAACGGAGTTTGACAATTTTACCCCCAATATTTCTTTTGAACGAAAAATCGTAATTTATTTTAAGGATAAATAATGATTATTTCTAACCTTAGGGATGAAGTATGAAAGGATGAATTGTAAAGAGTAATGATAAACGGAAAAATAAAAATGTCCAGGGATTTTTCCGTTTATCATTACTCTTCACAATTCATCCTTTCATACTTCATCCCTAAGATTAGAAATAATCGTTATTTCTCTTTAAAATAAATTACGATTTTTCGTTACAAAGAAGCATTTGCGGTAAAATTGACAAACTCCGTTCTACAATCATAAGCCGCATTATATTGTATTATATTCAAGGATTGATCATTTCCCTTAGTGACAACTTTTGGTATTTGTACATTATATTGTATTATTGTATTCAAGGATTGACCCTTAGTGACAACTTTTGTCAAATCAGAAATAACGACTAATTCTAATATATTCCCACATTTTCTCTCTCTGAACGTCCAATTTAATTCTCGATCCAATAAGATACGATAAGACGAAGATATGGTGAATGAAAGCTGTGGTCTTATAGAACAGAATTCTTGAAGAAAGACACCCTAAGGCAGCAGGTGGAAAAATTGGAGGCTGTTTTTTTTTTCTATCCCAGAGTTGGGTTGTAGATCACGTTCGTGGACAAATCTTCCCGATTGATTCGGCTGCTAGCAATCTTCGCTAATTTTTCTCCTTTTATTCCATTTCCTATCTATAATGTATTATCTCTGTGATGTATTAGGACGCCATCTATCGTCAGAAATTGATTCTATTTTTGAGGCGTATGATTCTCTTTTAAAAGAAAACAATTTAATACTGTCCTTACTCCAATATTTAAAGCAATCTAATATAATATTACAGCAGTATGGTAGATTAAACTGGCGAAACCACTAGGAAGGTTCACCACTGATGAGCCAGGCCTCTAATTGATTTATCATTTCAGTAAGGTCAGTAGAAAATGGTTTTACTTTTGAGAGAAGCTTAGTGTTTCAATAAATAGTTTCAATTTCTTCAAAATTAAGGAAGTGGAAATCTTTGATAACGCTGGTTGTTTGTTTTATTTGAGGGAGAGAAGACAATTTTTGTTCACACTTGGTTATTTCGTGTGTCTTCAATATAGGTCTCTGTAATATCTTTCAAAGTTATTGTCTGAATTCCGATATACATGCTAAAATGTACAACTTCCTTAAGATTTGTCCATAAGTGTCGAGTTATTGTCTGAATCCCAATATACATTCTAAAAGGTACAACTTCCTTACGTGTTGTCCATGAGTGTATATACACTTGGTTATCTCGTGTGTCTTCAATAAAGGTCACTGTAATATCTTTCAGAGTTATTGTCTGAATCCCGATATACATGCTGAAAGGTACAACCTCCTTAAGATTTGTCCATAAGTGTCGAGTTATTGTCTGAATCCCAATATACATTCTAAAAGGTACAACTTCCTAAAGATTTGTCCATAAGTGTCGAGTTATTGTCTGAATCCCAATATACATTCTAAAAGGTACAACTTCCTTAAGATTTGTCCATAAGTGTCGAGTTATTGTCTGAATCCCAATATACATTCTAAAAGGTACTACTTCCTTAAGTATTGTCCATGAGTGTATTGTCTGAATCCCAATATACATGTTAAAAGGTACAACTTCCTTAAGTTTGGTCCATGAATGTATTGTCTGAATTCCGATATACATGCTAAAAGGTACAACTTTCTTAAGCTTTGTCCACGAATGTATATATAATTTCATTTAAAAGAAAATATCCAACAGACACATTTAGCTTTTATGAATATCTATTGATTGGCTTATTTTATGCATATCTAAATTTCTATACAACAATAAATATATATATATGCCCCTATTTTATTATCATATATGGGTTGCTCTATATATATTCAACATATACATATGTGTGAATTACTCCTTTTATTTTTACCTTACAAAAAAAGACATAACACCCATACCTCGCTTTGCGTCGTTTCGTTTTGCGTTTTTTTCGAAGTTGCGTCGCTGCTTAATTTTTACTGATTTTCACTGTGCGTCGTTAAAATTTCGAAGTTGCGTTGTTTTGGATTCGAGTCTTTAATTTTTTTTTATTTATTATTTTTCCTAAAATATGGCAACACCTTTGTTTTTGATTGCGCCATGCCATCAAAATTTTATTTTCACTTTGCGTCGTGTTTTTTTGGAACGTAACCCCGACGCAAAGCGAGGTATGGGTGTATATAATTAATTTTATACAAATGCTCATCAAATAACCACAAAAACATTTTCACCCTTCTTATCTAATATAGATTCAAAGAATATTCTGAATATAATTCTATAAATATTCATATAATATCAAATTTATGAAGCATTTCTTCTATATATGGGTATTAACCTATCTATATTGTACATTATTTAGTAGTCACTGAATATTTTAAATTATTGTGTAGGCTGTTTGTAAATTTTACATCGTTTATTCTTTACGTTGGGCATATTTTAGTTTTTTAATGATATTGTTGGAATTAAAGATGTTTTTGGTGATGCCCTTTCCAATGTCTAAAACAAATTCAAATTGTATATTTAGTTTAATATTTAGCAAATGTTCATAAAAACTAGACAAAATTAATCTTAAATTTTCCACATGCTCACTGAATTCTTCTAAATTTGAATTAAAAAAAAAAACAGTTTTCACAGAATAATTGCATAAATTTTATACTGAATAAATTTCGATTATAAAAAAAACTTTTTTTAAAATTACAAATATTATAAATTCTAACGACAATCATTATATAACAAAAAAATACATAATATATATAGTTGATAGAACAATATATAGCTAAAATTCTCACTCTTTCTAAAAAAAAAAAAACTTATATCACACCATCAAAATTAATAAATTAAAGAATTAATTACATTTTAATTAACACCCCGTGTTGCCGGAATGTTTTGTTAAAACAAATAGTCGTCTGGCCTTTAATTAACATATTAATGAATCCAAGTAGGGAATCGACCAATAGAAATGCAACACGTCATACCATGACGTCATACACTCGCTTGTATACCGAATGAATAATTTCATTGGTTTTAATGAAGATAGAAACTTTACATAATTCTAATAAAAAGGCATCTCCTTATCGTGCAACTGAAAGTTGCTGATAGCTTGCGCCATCTATCGGAATAAATATCAACTATTTTCGTTGATTTTTAATTATTCCAGAATTGGTCAAATACCCATTCTTGATTAATCAAGAAAAGCTAACCACGGACGCGTTTCGGGCTGTTGGCCCTCATCAGCGTGGTGCAAGCTGTACCTCAACGACCAAAAAAACAGGTCATTCAGGCATCCTGAAAAATCATGAAACGGGTAGTTAAGGTCAGAATTGCGTGAGACCGCGACACAATGTGAAAAAATAGTACAAATGTGATATTGTATTGATATTATTAAATTCCTAAATAACTATTAAATAGTCCTTAAATATAAACGTCCCTTTCTCTGATTGATACTATATTATAAAATAAATAAAACTTGCAGGATTAAGTTTCTTGTGTAACTTTTATTTTCCAGCTTTCGGACTTGTCAGCTTTTCAACAAAATTCCCAACCCTGAACACTTTTATTTTTCCGTTTATCATTACTCTTCACAATTCATCCTTTCATACTTCATCCATAAGGATAGAAATAGTCGTTATTTCTCCTTAAAATAAAATTTCGATTTTTTTCGTTCAAATTATCTAAAGATATAAATATGGAGAGAGAGAGAGATTATTCTATATTCAGAACAATATAATAATGTAAATTAAGAAAAAGGCGGCGCAAACCATCAGCAACTTTCAGTTGCACGATAAGGAGATGCCTTTTTCTTAATTTATGCACCTTATCCCAGTACAATATTACATATGTACTATTTTTTCACAATTTACATATTCTATTGTAAAAAGAGTTTACTGAATAATCAACTTCCTTTTAATATTAATAGAGAATTAACAACAACAATTCCAAGAAACAGGACATTTTTAAAGAATGAAGATAACCCCAGACATGACTAGATCCTACAGGAACTGCTGTTACAACACCTAACTCACTCCGGACCATATATACCCGGCCATCCTTGCCCACTACCTCAACATATTTCTGAGAATTCAAATTTGTCATGGTTTTTTGACAGCCACTGTAGCATACTGAAGGAGAGGACATAAATTCACCATTTTTCTACATTTAAAAAAATTGACATGTGGGGAATTGTAATTGAATAAAACAGCTCTCTCGTTATATGTGGGAGGAATAGGTCGCTATTGACTTGAGCTATGTAAATGGGAGTCAACCTAAGTTTAAAGGAATGAAGATAAACCCAGACATGACTAGATCCTACTGGAACTGCAACTGTTACAACACCCAACTCACTCAGGATCATATATACCCGTCCATTCTTGCAGCCCTCTATATGGCAGACATCAATCCAGAAGAGGACATTCATACAAACAAGACTCCTTTGTAGGCCGGTATTGTGATCAGAGTGTACGGACCGATCTGATCTGCTCAATAGACAAGACACCACCACCACATCTTGTTTAGATACAGTCGCCCGGCCATCCTTGCAGCCCTCTATATGGCAGACATGAATCCAGAAGAGGACATCCTACGGTACCTCAGTTGGCCGGTATTGTGATCAGGGTACATGGACCGATCTGCTCTGCTCCATGGAAAGACCACCACCACATCTTGTTTAGATACAGTTGCCCGGCCATCCTTGCAGCCCTCTATATGGCAGATATCAATCTAGAAGAAGACATCCATACGGCACCTCAGTTGGCCGGCATTGTGATCAGAGTGTACAGACCAATCTTCTTCATGGACAAGAGAACACCCCCACCACATCTTGTTTAGATACAGTTACCCGGCCATACTTGCAGCCCTCTATATGACAGACATCAATCCAGAAGAGGACATCCATACGGCACCTCAGTTGGCCGGTATTGTGATCAGAGTGTACGGACCGATCTGATCTATGGACAAGACACCACCACCACTTCTTTAACAGGGAACATTTATTGGAGTGAAAAAAATAATAAAACATATGAAATTGGTCAGGTGTTGATATTAAAAAACAAATTGGCATTTCCTGACTGCTCTCATGAGTATTTCGGTTAGCAGATGGCCATAAATTGCCTGCTAGATGGCACTCTTCCATCTAAAATGCTCTATATGAGCGGTCAGGAAATTCCAATTTTGTTTTCAAATTATTGGAGTATTTTAAAGTTCAATTTTCAAAATCTTCATTGTATTGATATCTCATTTTTTTGTCAATAAAAATTAACTCTCTTTTATTACATAAATTAACAAAAAGATATCTGATCGTGAAACTAAAGGTTTCTGATTGTTTGCGCCATCTATCGGAATAAATATCACCTAATCGTTGGTTTTTAATTCGACAGCATGTATATCGGGATTCAGACAATAACTCTGAAAGATATTAAAGTGACCTTTATTGAAGACACACGAGATAACTAAGTGTATAAAAACTTATAGACAAAATTTAAGGAAGTTGTACCTTTCACCATGTATATCGGGATTTAGACTCTGAAAGATATTACAGTGACCTTTATTGAAGATATGAGAGATAACCAAGTGTGAACAAAATTGTCTCTGTTTCTAGAAATTCTTAAATTATTATGTCTAATATTTACATAGATTTATCTTTAAAAAGCTATATAATATCTCTATTGCCTTGTTTATACGTTTTAGTTTTCTGAAGAAGGATTTTCCACGAAAGCTTCTTTTATCAAGCAAATAAAGTGTTTGGTGTCTTATGCCTTTTTTTGTAAAACGTACCCTGTTTAAAATATACAAATAAGTCACTTCGAGAACTAATTTGCACATTTAGAAAATGGTATTATTTTCGTGACTTCAATAACTCCCAGGTTCTCACCTGTTGAATCCTGAAAACACGATTAACTTCTCTGTAAGGTGTTTTCTATTATCCCTAGTACACGTGGTACAGGCCATGATAATCATGGTAGGTAAAGGTTGGCGACTGTTTTTATTGTAAGTGTCTACACCTGTGAAAATCAGTTAGAATTTTTCAATAAAAATTTGTCAAAGCCGCGTTTGGTTACTTTCACTCACTGGTGGTGTTTGACACTCGCAAGAATTGGAGGCTATTTAAGCAAACATTTTTTTATTCAGAAAAAAAAATACCCCAATGCGGGATTCTATCCCGGGTCGTAGCTTTCGAAAACCAACGGTTTAGACCATTCTTCCACCGACCCCTATCTGAAAAGTGTTGTTATGAAGAATTTAAACCAAACTTATCGTAAAGATAGAGGCTACCTGACCGGTATTCATAGTTCTTCAAATTAAAGATACTTCGCCTTTGCCGGTCCCAAGCCCGGATGTAAAAGGAGGAGGGGGAGCAGTAACAAGCTCACTAAAAACCTGGGCTCAGCTGGCCCGGCTAATAGTATCCTGTAAGGGCTCCTGATCCAGGAATACAGGATGAGCAGCGTTTGTACTCCATGTTAGAAGTGGCTGCACATGGCGTCTGTTCATCATGTCAGAGGCGGCCATTTCTTTTGGAGCTAAGTCGGCCTGCCACTGAATAGTGCTCCCAGTCTTAATGACAAAGGCAGACGCATTCTACTTCACCTCAGCCATTGATTTGCTCTACTAATCCCCGGCAGAAACCATCAACAAGGTTTACAAGCTTGACACCCTAATATGATTGAGTGGAGATAAGGAAGAAGAAGATACTTCGACCAGTGAATCTTTACGGGAGAGAACAGTGAAGATTTAAGTTGAATGTCCTCAGTAGAAGTCTGGTGATTGTGGTCTCCTAGATGATGGCTGTTGTCTTTTGCAGGAGATATCAATGCATTCACTCAAGGCTCTCTCATTCAAAAACTTTCATCATTGCAGTAATTATTGACCGAGGTATCTTTAAACCTAAATTATTCAATATTTCTAATTAGCGACGTATATTGATATACAAGTCGATAAAATAATCAATATTGAAGATTGTGCAGTCAAGCATTACAATCAATCTGAAAGATGGGCATCTGGTAGTTCTCAACTAAATTACCTTTAAGTTGAAAGAAGGTACGTAAAGGCGTTATGTTTTTTCAAATGTTCTTATTGTTTTATTGGCTTAACGCATTTACAATAAACAAATCATCTAGAATATTTTAAAACACATACAATATATCAAAATTCGAAACTATTTTAGACGCATAAGATTCTTTTTGAAATTAAACAATATCAACTGTCATTACTGCATGGAAAAACAAATGGCGTGCTAGTACATCACATACAATATATATGTTATATAAAAATATCATTTTATTATAAAAAATTATAATTTCATAGATTCAAATACTCTGCTAAATCGACCGCCAGAAGTCACTCTTCCCCTATAAAAACTCGTTGTTGCTTTATCCCTTTGTGCCCGGAAAAGTCTCCACTGAGACTTGTGCGGGCGAAAGCAAGAATAACTCCGTTGTTTTATCCCAATAGCCGGCTCAAAACTTTTGTACATTATGTAAATAAACTTTTCATTTTTTTTTATTCTTACGGCTTAAGCCAGGCAGTACTTCTACCAAATTATGTTTTTTATATATTCCTCAACTCAAATAAAAAAAATCAATGATCAAAACTATTTTCTTTAATATCATTCTGTTACCACGACTGCATTACCACAATCTTCAATATTTTCTAAAATTCAAGCAGAAAATCAAATCTCATTTGTTTTTATAACATATATATATTTATTTATTTGGCATTTATCGATAAAAATGTGATAAAAAATTTCTGGGAATATATTTATTTTCACATAAATCATCAAATATCTCTTTAGAACTTACTACAATTTATTTAACTTACATTTATTTAACAGTTGGGAGAGACACGCCATATCCACAATTAGGATAATTGCGTGTATATATGTAATTATATACATTTAACACAATTGAGCATTGGGAATCATGAAAATTACACGTTCGATGTCAAATTTTGCATATAGTAATTATAAATAGTAGCTTGAAATATGTACAGTCAATACTTTCGCCTTAAAATATACAGCCTGCAGAATCTATTAAACTTGATGTATTGGTCTTTATTGTAAACAACTTGTTTTGTATTAGTCAGGTAAAGTTGGTTTTCTTAAACTACAATGATAAATGTTTTTGAACGAGAGCGCTTTGAACGAAAGGTACCAGACTTCCATTGAGGATCTTTCAACCAGGACTTACACTATTCTCTCCTGTAAATAACAACAGCCATCAAATCTGTCAGACTAATCCTGATACACACATCCTATTTCTACTTATAATACGAAAGGATTTAAAAGCACGAATGTTTCTTTTATACATAATACAAACTTCTACTGTCCTAACTGCGATGAAAAAAATATTGAGAGGGCTTGGCTCATCAGTGGTGAACCCTCTCTGGGGTTTCGCCAACTTAATCCACCAGACCGCTTCTCAGAGCTCTAATACTGTATTGGACGATTCTGCTTATATACGCAGCACTGAAGGATGGAATCTCAGAAATGGTTTTCAAGTAAACTATGGACATACCCTTATAAGATAGTAATAAATTAACACAAAGCAATAACGCGCCATCTATACATATAAAATAAAAGGACTTAAAAGCGCGAATGTTTCTTTTATACATAAAACGAACTTCTACTGTCCTTACTGCGATGAAAAATATATTGGGAGGGCTAAGATAGTAGAATTACATTCGTATAGATAACGCGTTATTGCTTTGTGTTAATTTATACTTCATTTAACTATTTATTTCCACTTTTTACACATAGAATCCCTGTCATTCTGTAAACTGATCTTCCATTCCTGTTTGTGTGTACAGTCCATGATCCTTACCGATCCTGAAACCTATCTTCCCGCCAATATGATCTTCTGACACCAACAGAAGGTCGTTCCTACACAGTACGTATATATACAAATAATTCTTCACTGATTTTACACTTTGATTTAACCAATAAGGAACCAAGGGTTTCTTTTCTAATTTCGTTTATATCTAAAGCCTTCAGGCTAACGTTTCCTTCAACACGAAGATCCAGAAATTTTAAAATTACAAAATATTTTCTCACAATGAGTTTCTTTTTATTACATAACGCTAGCTTTCAAGTGATAATCTCTCTTCAACGGGCTTAATAAAACATCGACTATATTATTATTTATTTAAGTAACCCAGGTTCCTGGAGCGTACAGAAGTCGCCAACTACCCGGGATGTCCTTCTGACCTAAGTCTTCTTGGATTTATATACAATGCCAGTGGAAGTCCAATTAATGAGGTGTCGCCAGGCAGATTTCTTTCTTGGGAGATTTTCTAGGGATGCTGGACATATGTTGGTGATACCTAGGAGAGTGGCTGTCTGGAATCTTTGGTATTGGAAGGTTGGGCAAGTGAAGCGGAGGTGGTCTACGGTTTGGTCTTCATCTTGGCAGTGGGGGCAAATTGGGTCTTCTTTCGATACCGTTGCAAGGTCTGCCTACATCGACTATATCTTACAAGAAATATTTACAAAAAACATACGCGCGCAGCTGGATATTTACAACAGAAATTTTTAAGTTGGTTTGTAATTTCAGTTGTAAATATCCACGCTGTATGTTTTTTGTAAATATTTCTTGTAGGATATAATCGACGTTTTATTAAGCCCGTTGAAGAGCGATTATCACTTGAAAGCTAGCGTTTTGTAATAAAAATATACTCAATGTGAGAAAATATTTTGAAATTTTAAAACTTTTTTTCACAATTTTATCATGAATAGATCCAGAAGTACAACTTCTATACAATTATAAGACGCTTTAATAAACATGTTATAATTGTCTAGAATTTTGTCGCCACTGTACTGAGGAAAGCCATAGCCTGAAACCATGGTATATAGGTTTATTGAAGATACACGAGATAAACCATTTTGAACTAAATTGTCTTTGTCTCCTTTAAAAAACAGAGAACCGGCGATATCAAAGATTTCCACTTAGTCTCCATTAGTGTGTAAATAAAAATTATTCTTCAAGTTCGTCTGTACATTATTAATAGCTGTCTAAATTAGCTGCAATCTTGAAGCAAGAAGTTGAATATTCTTTGAGTGTGAAAGCTTGTAAAAATAGGAACTTACCCTCTATTATTAATTTGTTTATTTTTTGCTTTGTCGTCTGTTTTGCACAAGTTGAATCTGGTTAGAACGATGTATGTAAATTAGATGATTATTTTGTTGCCTTAAATACGAGGTAATTAACTCTCTCTATATCTAAATATGTTTAAAGTTTAATAAATTAATTTTATAAATCTGAGAGTTGTATTCAAAACGATCCAACAAATATCTTATATAATATTTGCATATTATGTAAATATAATTTAATCTGTTTTATATAAAAGTCAGAAAATTTCATACGCGAATAACTTTGAATTAAATACTATATATAACTATATTTTATGTTTTATAATGAAGCATAATTTTCTTCTGAATTTACAATTGAAAATGCATTCAACCCTTACTTTTTAATTAGATTAAAATCAATTATTTCTTCTCTTTGTTTGAAATGCTTTCGTGTTTTAAATATATAAGTTTATTTTATTTTAAAACTTAATTTAGGAAATTTATACAGTATATAAATAGAGATATATGTATACATATAAAATGAAAGGATTTAAAAGTACGAATGTTTCTTTTATATATAATACAAACTTCTACTGCCCTTACTGCGATGAAAAGGTATGTATTGGGAGGGCTTGGCTCATCAGTGGTGAACCCTCCTAGCGGTTTCGCCAATTTAATCCACCAGACCAGTATATATATAAATAAAGCTTTCAATAGAGAATTGATCTATTCATCTCAAAATCAAAACTACTAAATCAATTATTAATAAATTCTATATATATATATATATATGTAGTAATCCCGATGTGGAATGTACTGGGCAGTCGTGGTCGTGGGTGTGTGATGGGATTCCCGCACTGGGACAGCAAGAGACAGAGGCAGGTCTAGATGGTAACTCCAAGAAGGTAGAGGTAGACCACGGACGAAGGCAGTCGAACCACGGGCGTCATGGATGCCTACATCGCGGATAGGGGTGAGAGACCCGACCGTATGACGGCGTCGCTCTGAAAACAATCAACTGAACAACTACTTTTGTCCCAATCTTGGGGGGGCTTTTATATGAGACGCTCGCAGATGGCGGCGAGTTCTGATTGGCTCCCATAAAATCACGCCACCTGTCAGGCGCCGGGTTGTTTATTACGTCTGGCCACCTGTTGACGGGGTGATTGAACTCATTATCATAAACACCTGTTCGTCTGGGTTATTGCGTCGTCTGGTCTACCTTTTGCCTCTTTGTTTTATTTGTCATTTTGTTACAAGATCGATACATATTTTATATAGATATGGGGTTATGATAAATATTATAGGTTGTGTTCTATCTAATTCAAAATATACTACATATATGTTATATAAAATTATTATTCAAAATGTTATTTTATTTTAGAATTTCAATTTATAGAAAAAATACTCTGTTAAATCGACCGCCAGAGGTAGCGCTTTCTCTTTATATATCCATTTGTTGTTGTTTCCCGATGGCCGGCTCAAACCGTTTTTTTTGTAAATTATGTAAATAAGTTTATTTTTTTATTCTTACGACTTAATCCAGGCAGTACTTTATCACATTATGTTTTTATATATTCCTTTAGTTCAATTAAAGCAATTACTGATCAACACAATTTTATTTATTATACTTTCAAGAATTTTAACCACGACCTCATTACCTTAGCATAATCCTCAAGATAATCAAAAATCAACAGACATATCATTTTTTTACAACATATATATATTTATAAAAGATGCATATATTGGATTTCTAATTATTTTATTGTTCCAATATTTCGAGGGGCAACTCGCCTCTCTTTTACGAGGATGTTTTTGTTTTACACTAGAACATGCGCGCGCGCGTACACCACTCTCGTTCTACAAGGCCAATGAAAGAATTGTATCTTTGATTTAACTATTGTATTCAGTTTATATACAGCAAATAATTATATTTAACATTATATATTACTATTTTATCTATGAAAAAGATATAGAGATTTATATACAACAGTGTAATTGTAAAAAATAGTGTGTTTACATATTAATTCTAAATTTAAAAATATTGAAAGTAAAAATAATTGAGTAAATTAAAAGTATATATATATATATAGTTATTTATAAATAATTAAGATATGAATTCTTTATAAATTTCTGGAAAATCAATTTTTCTGTTTATACTCTGTTTATCTTCGGCAGAAGCCCAACTTTCTAAAAACAGTCTACTATGTTTTTCTGTTATATTTTTGTATATAATTGTGGTCTGTTTGAAATCTGGTATATGGCTATTGTTAAGGGAGTGGTCTACTAGTAGGGATAATGGTTTGTAGTTTTTTAAAGCTGCTTTATGTTGATTGATACGATCTTTAAGTGATTTACCTGTTTCTCCAATGTATGTAGCTTGACATGTCTGGCAGGGAATTTTGTAAATTACATTGGTTGTATTTTCTTGGTTTGAAATATTTATTGTATCTGAGTGGCGTAGGATTTGTCGTAGATTTTGTGCAGATTGATATGTTGTAATTATATTATATCTCTTTAAAATTCGGGCAATTCTCTCTGAGCCGTAGCTATATGGAATAGAGCAATATCTTTTTTGAGACTGATCACGACTATTATTTGAAGGTATAGCTCTTTGTTTATAAAAATGTTTTTCAATAAACTTTTTTGGATAATTATTATTTATTAATTCTTTGAAAATTATATTTCTTTCTTCTGTTGCACTATTTCTATTTGAGTGGTGTGTTTCTATTCTTTTAGAAAGAGATTTCACTACAGCTATTTTGTTATGTATGGGACCAAAGGAGCTGAAATTTAAATAGTTTCCGGTGTGAGTGGGTTTCCTGTAAATGCATGTTTCGATGTTATATTGATTCCTTTTAAGCTGGATGTCCAAAAAGGCTAGGGAATTATTGCTTTCTTTTTCATATGTGAACTTTAAAAAAGGTTTGAGATTATTGAGAAAGCGTATGAAGCTGTCAATGTCTATTTCTGTTAGACAAAAAATGTCATCAATATATCGTAGCCATAATATTATTTTAAATTGGTTTTAATTAATTATTTTTTCATCTATTTCATTCATAAATATGTTTGCTAATGCAGATGAAATCGGGTTGCC
The DNA here is from genome assembly GCA_030710605.1 of Cordylochernes scorpioides. NCBI lineage: Eukaryota > Metazoa > Arthropoda > Arachnida > Pseudoscorpiones > Chernetidae > Cordylochernes > Cordylochernes scorpioides. The sequence goes on along the minus strand of CP092877.1, from coordinate 74,392,492 downwards.
CATTGGTAGGCCTTTAATTTGCCGGAAGAATCTGTTTTTGAAACTGAAATAACTATTGTCTAAACAAAGTTTGATTAAATCTATTAATGCTTCTTTAGAGAGGGGCAGAACTATTTCTGGGTGGATTTCAAGAAATGATTGGAGGGCCAGGAGTGCTTCATCGTGCGGGATTGAAGTGTATAGAGATTCTATATCGAAGGAAACCATCCTGCTCTCATTTGATATTTGAACGGTTTTGATAGCTTCAACCGCTACTATGGGATTGGGGACTGTGTGAGGTAGTTGCTTTTGGAATGGAGAGATGACTGAAGATAGAAATTTCGTGAGGGGATAAAGAGGAGAACCAGCATAGCTCACTATTGATCGTAATGGGATGTTGGGTTTATGGATTTTAGGTAGGCCGTAAAAGTTGGGTAGAGTTTTTTCTTCTGCTTTGAAATTTTCGAACGATTTTTTATTAAGCTTATGTGTGCGTATAATTTTATTTAGTTTTTTATTAAATTCTTTAGTGATATTAGGTAATGGATCTTTTGATAATTCTTCGTAAATTTCTTTATCTTGCAGTAATTGTTCGATTTTAGAGTTATATTCAGAGGTATCCATGATTACAGTATTCCTTCCTTTATCGGAAGGTGTTATGATTATATCTTTGTTCTCTCTTAATAGATTAATTGCTTTTCTTTCATCTTGTTGTAAATTGGTCTTATTTTGTCTTTCTATTTTCTTAATAATCGGTGTTATTTCTGTTCTAATTCTAGATTTATCGTCATCGGGTAAAAGCTTTATAGAATTTTCTATAGAGGCTAATGTTTTAGGAATATGCATTTTTTGTGATGGAACAAAATTCAATCCTTTAGATAAAATTGTTATAATATCAGGAGAAATCGACTGTTTTGAAAGGTTCACAACATGATGTGGTTCAGGTTGTATTTTTTGTTGCCATTTATCCAGTTTCTTTGATTGAATATTGCGAATTAATGTTGTTTTGTTTTGACATTTGGTGTCCAAATATTTATTCAATTTGTCGAACAGATCATTAGGTAATATTCCCTTCAACTTGGGGATTAATATTTCCATCTTCATTTTATAATTATTTAAATAATAGTGGCAGTTTTTTATTCTCGCATTTAAAAGTTTTCTGCCCGTTTCTAATATAATCTTTCTTGAAAATTTTGTTCTCACAGGGTCTTTAAGGAGCAGTGAAGGAGGAATTATTCTTGAGTCGAGACATCTGTGATTGAAATATAAGTGAAGTTTCCAACTGTTGATAGCTAACTGAATTCTGAAGAGCTTCTGAACCAAAACTGGTTGATATCATTTTGAAGATTTGGCAATCCATAATTAAAATTATATTTATAAAAGATGCATATATTGGATTTCTAATTATTTTATTGTTCCAATATTTCGAGGGGCAACTCGCCTCTCTTTTACGAGGATGTTTTTGTTTTTCACTAGAACATGCGCGCGCGCGTACACCACTCTCGTTCTACAAGGCCAATGAAAGAATTGTATCTTTGATTTAACTATTGTATTCAGTTTATATACAGCAAATAATTATATTTAACATTATATATTACTATTTTATCTATGAAAAAGATATAGAGATTTATATACAACAGTGTAATTGTAAAAAATAGTGTGTTTACATATTAATTCTAAATTTAAAAATATTGAAAGTAAAAATAATTGAGTAAATTAAAAGTATATATATATATATAGTTATTTATAAATAATTAAGATATGAATTCTTTATAAATTTCTGGAAAATCAATTTTTCTGTTTATACTCTGTTTATCTTCGGCAGAAGCCCAACTTTCTAAAAACAGTCTACTATGTTTTTCTGTTATATTTTTGTATATAATTGTGGTCTGTTTGAAATCTGGTATATGGCTATTGTTAAGGGAGTGGTCTACTAGTAGGGATAATGGTTTGTAGTTTTTTAAAGCTGCTTTATGTTGATTGATACGATCTTTAAGTGATTTACCTGTTTCTCCAATGTATTTAGCTTGACATGTCTGGCAGGGAATTTTGTAAATTACATTGGTTGTATTTTCTTGGTTTGAAATATATCTAAAGAGACAAGGATCGCCTCTCCCTTCAAAATAGACGTCTAAAAACAGACGCCATCTATTGACCGTCGCCGCAACTAGCGACCTCGGGTCGATGACAAAGCCACAACACCAGCTTTGGCAAACTGAAAAGCGTCCACCTAGAGACCATGGTTTCGGGCTAATGGCCCTCGTCAGTCTAGGGCGGGCCTTATTCCATGAGAAGCACACGGGATCTGATGGAATCTTGACAATCTGCCAAAGAGGTGTTTAGCTGGCAAAGTGGCTGGGCCAAATCTTTGGCTAAAATATATATGGAAATTTTGCCGGAAGGATATTGATCTAAAGAGACAAGGGTCTCTAAGTCCGCCCTTGACTGACGAGGGCCATTAGCCTGAAACCATGGTCTCTAGGTGGACGCTTTTCAGTTTGCCAAAGCTGGTGTTGTGTGGCTTTGTCACCGACCCGAGGCCGCTAGTTTGCGGTGACGGTCAATAGATGGCGTCTAATTTTGACGTCTATTTTGGCGGGAGAGGCGACCTTTGTCTCTTTATATATATATATGGTATTCAGGTTATCCTTACGGCTGATAGATGTGTTAACATAAACATATGCAGTCATGGGGCTAAAGTGGTTTCAAGCGTCAATGGGTAACACAAAGGACGAAGCAGGTTGGATGTCACCTCAGAAAGAGACCAGTGCCTAAGACACAGACAAGATCCAGTATGATATGATCTACAAGAGATGTAGAGATAATCTGCCGTTGTCCGACCGTTTATCAGCAAAGAGGCGGGAGTAAAACAAACTATTGACTACTGAAATAGGACATTTTTCTTTCTTGGCCGCAGTAGACTCTCAATAAAACTTTATTGCTTTATTTTTTATTACATGATGGGGCTAAGCTGGCGCGTTCAATTGTACATGGTACATGTGTTATGGTACATATCTAGTGTATATTAACAAATATTAATATATATATCGTATATTTTAAACTGTATGACACTTTTAGTATATGTCACATATCTTCCAATTAGTTAGAGCCGATACCTTAAAAGATCCTGCCCTTCTTTTGGAATGTACACCGTTTCTGTTTGCTACCACCCCATATTTTGTATATATGCTATATATTTATTGTTAATACCTGTAAACCCCTATTTGTATGTAACACTAACATTGTTGACGTCAAAATAAAGATCCAAAGAGCGGTCAGCTGGGGAGAGAGAAGGAAAATGCCAAAGCCCATGTGGGGCCCCCAGGGACTCTTTATAGATGACCCCTGAAAACAGGACAGGTTTTGGCAGGGGGTCAGAAGATGTTCTAGAGGGTGGCCATCGACAGGCGGCTTCTGTCTCTCAGACAGTCTCTCTCTCCATGTCTCGGTGATAAGCATCCAAGTTGGTGTCATGGCTTCTACCTCTGTCCCGTGGGCTGTCCCCGATAACTCTCGGTGCTAACATCTAGCCCTGCCTCTGCTTCTTGTTGTCCGCGTGTGGGAAGAACATCAACACTCGCCTCACATGCACGACTGCCAGTTCATCCATACGTCGGCAGAATCACATTTTCAACAATATTACATATATATATATATGAAAAAATAGAAAAATATATATATATAAATATCAGGTGTTGATATTAAAAACAAAGTAGACATATCCTGACCAGGAGCACATGTGCTTTACAGAAGGCAGAGCGCCATCTGATGGAACAGAAATCAACTAAACATTGATTTAGCCTGTTTCCTGATTTTTGGCCAACCCAATTTCTCGATAAACAATAAGTCATCCACGAACGCGTTTCGCGCTGTTGATTTATCAAGAAATTGGGTTGGCCAAATATATGAGGGAACAGGCTAAATCAATGTTTAGTTGATTTCTGTTCCACCAGATGGCGCTCTGCCTTCTGAAAAGTACATGTGCTCCTGGTCAGGATATGCTTACTTTGTTTTTAATATATATATATATTCAACTAAAAGTTATAGTTAAGAGTATATGCTCTAATCTCAACGCTTATCTAAAAAGCTCAATAACAAACCTTTTTTCATATTTTTTAGTGAATGAAAATAATAATGATAATAATATCTTGATAAATTCCTTACATAATGTACTACTATATGAAGTAATAATAATATGATCATAACAATTAACATTTATTCAAACACAATTATCGTTTGATAAATATTCACTACGAAAAAAAAACGGGCGAAGCCAGGTCATGTTTAAAGAGAGGCTATACCCCTATGGAAAAGGGCGCTCAAGGAAGTTCTACTCGGTAAGTTTTAAACAGATACCTTTTATAAAAGATAAGACCCTTCTTTATTTTTTAATGCGAAATCGCTATTTTTGAAAATCCATTTGGTTTTTATTGACTTTTATACCTCTATGAATAAAATATATTGTGAGAAGAAGTAAAGTGTTTCTTTCTATAAATAATGCTATCCGTATGTGTTTATTTTTTGAAAGCTTCTAAAAAATATTTTTTTATTTTAAAATAAATTGGAAAATTAAATTATAGTTTTATAGGTAGAAGCTTCTTTAATCCATTAGGGTAACTCAACTTTCTAGAAAATATATTTCAAAACATTAAGCCGTTTCTTTCAAATAAATTTGGTCAAAATCAATATTGGCTGTCTAAAAAAATCGTTTGGGTTTTTATAGGATAGGTCAAAATAAATATTTGAAAAGTAAGTTTTATAGATTTAATTGGTCATGTAAATATTTTCCATCTTAAAACACTATTTTGTTAATTACAAATTTATAAAATATATTAAATTCATTAACTAATATGCTTTTTTTTTTCTTATAGTATATATGTAACTACAAATATTTTTTTTACTTTCAGTATTTTTATTCAATATCATTAGTGACAATTTTATTTGCGCGTCCCGCCATCTACCAACAGAAACCTGAACTATTTTTAATATTAGAATATTTTTGTTTCATTTTATTCCTAAAATGCCTTCTATAAAATTATATTATATTTATTTTAACGATATTCATTTTAGTGGCTTATATATATATAAAATATAAATATAAAATATTAATATAAATATATTTGATGATATTTAAAAGAAACGCATTGTCAGTAAATTTATTTGTGTAAAATATTAACGACAGATGGCAATTAAATTTAATTTAATAAAATATAAATATATTCAATTATATAATTTAAACGACATAAATATGTATTTAAGTGATATGTGAGAGATTATAATATATGCACATATATATAATGGAATTTTATTTTTATTTACTATTTTAGAGAAAGATGTGTTTATAAAATCAAAATACAAACTTATAAAGTAAGAAGATCCATAAATTTTGTAGAGGAATTCTTATTTACCGAAGCCTCAGTGAACTACTGTCACACTTTCACTAGATAAAATGTCCTAAATTAAACCGAAGTAATGTCTTTTTATAGTCAAACATCTTAATATATCTTATATTCCGAGTGGAAAGAATAAAAAAAAAGTAATAAATTATTAAGTAAATGTTCAGATGGTCAAATGCAAATTTTACTTACAAAAAAAAAAAAAGAAGAATGAAATATCAATTATTAGCAAATATGCTTATTTTATTTTAAACAAATTAAACTATATAATATTATATTTTTGGCAAATGAGTTTATTAAAAAAAAACACATTTAGCCAACACAAAAGATAAAAAAAAACAAATCTATTTACAACAGAACAAAATAATATTTAAAAAGTTTTTTGTTTTTGGTCAAATAAAAAAAAATATTTATATATTATTAAAAATTAAATTGAATATAACATATATAGTACAAAAAACATAACATTTTATTTTTTAATCATTATTTCCGATATTTTTCAATTTTAGCAATACAAATTTACAGAGATATTTTTAATTATTATATATTTTTTTTATTTATATTCAAATTGTTCAATTTTAAACATTTTTATATCCGCCTTAATTAAGATTTAGAAATAGTGCGATTAATTTTTCTTTTATATAAAGTTAATTACTGTTTTATATGGCGTTGAATATATCCTATATTTCCGCTACAAGATACTACCCATTTTAATATTTAGTCATTTTTATAACTATTTTAATAGAGTTTTCTAAGTTCAATGAAAACATAAGTTAGTATTTACCTCAAAGTCCCATAGTATTTCAATATTTATATATTCAGTATTTATTATTGCGAATCGATAATTAATAAATATATTATATTTTTATTTATACTTTATTTTCTCGAATATTTGTTTATCACGCAAGTGAAGAATAAATTCTAAGATAATTTAACAATATGCAAACATGTGTGATATTTTCATTCACCTTAGAAAAGCCATTAAAAAGATAGTTATGAAAAATTTAGGTTTAAACTGGGAAACAGCTCGTAGTTCCCCGGGAATATAGGAAAAATTCAACGTCATATTAAACAGTAATTGATTTTACTTGAAAGAAATTTTTCA
>CP092877.1:74246012-74381012 GCA_030710605.1 Cordylochernes scorpioides | reverse complement strand
CAGAAACCTATTACAAATTCTCTTATTACTATTTTGCGTGTATTTCAGTAAATTGGTTAGACACTTATATTTTAATGCTTAAACGAAATACCATTCATTATTCAATGTATTTCTTTGAATTGTTTAAGTAAATTTTGTTTTAAATGTTTTTGTTGTGTGGATTTTTATGTGTGTCAAGTCCCTCCTTTTCGTAATATTATTTTTTCCTATTTTTTAAAAACTTTTTGAAATATTAAAATTTATCAATGTTGGCAGAATTGGTTCACTTGCGTGCACTTGTGAAAACGAAAAACAAAACCCTGAACACCTTCTGATAAACTGTCCATTAACTTCTGATCTAAGGGAATAAAACCAACTTTATCTGACAAATACAAAATAAGTTGTTTACAATAAAGACCAATACATCAAGTTTAATAGATTCTGCAGGATGTATAATTTAAGGCGAAAGTATTGACTGTACATATTTCAAGCTACTATTTATAATTCCTATATGCAAAATTTGACATCGAATGTGTAATTTGCGTGCTTCCCAATGTTCAATTGTGTTAATTTCACAATGATTTGATTTGTATATATAATTTCAGATTTACACGCAATTATCCTAATTGTGGATATGGCGTGTCTTTGCAACTGTTAAATAAATAATATTGAAGAAATATGATTTTATAAATAATTGAGAATGTAGATTTAATTTGTTTGTACTTTATAATACCTTTTATTTTAAAGTTATATAGAAAAATAATTTTGAGAATAAATGAAATATATCTTTTATAAATGTTAAATTGAATATATTAAATATTATACATTGAATAAATGTTTAAAATTGCTAATTAAAATCTTAATATAGTCGATTTGTAATAAAATCATTTTGATAGGCCAACAAATACCTAAAATAGTTCTGAAATGCCTCGAGAGATGGCGGTAGTGTGTAGAGTAGAGCTGAATGAGAAAATAAAAGACGTTTTGAAATATTTTCGAACAAGATGTGTTATTTTAATAATATTATTTTTTAAATTGTATTTTTAAAACTCTCCTACCTGTATATTATAAAGTACTAATTATCAAAACTATCAATTGATATTAATAATTGAATCACTTTTTAAAATGTTGTTTCTTAACATTATACTTTACATTTTTTTCTCGAAGGCAATAATACCTAAAGGAGTTTTAAAATTTTAGGTGAAATTGTTCTATGACCGGTGTGCTTCTCATATATAGTACCCTCATGGACATACCTAAAGAAAGTTATACCTTTTAGCATGTGTTGATGTCTTTTTCACACTATCTGTTGGTTGGCTGGAGACTTCGTCTGGTTTGTATTTACTTTATACTCTTATGGACACATAACACACAAAACTTAAGGAAGTTGTACCTTTCACCATGTATATCGGGATTCAGACAATAACTCTGAAAGATATTACAGTGACCTTTATTGTAGACACACGAGATAAACAAGTATATATACACTCATGTACAAAACTTAAGGAAATTGTACCTTTCACCATGTATATCGGGATTCAGACAATAACTCTGAAAGATATTACAGTGACCTTTATTGTAGACACACGAGATAAACAAGTATATATACACTCATGGACAAAACTTAAGGAAATTGTACCTTTCACCATGTATATCGGGATTCAGACAATAACTCTGAAAGATATTACAGTGACCTTTATTGTAGACACACGAGATAAACAAGTATATATACACTCATGGACAAAACTTAAGGAAATTGTACCTTTCACCATGTATATCGGGATTCAGACAATAACTCTGAAAGATATTACAGTGACCTTTATTGAAGATACGAGATAACCAGGTGTATATACACTCATAGACAAAACTTAAGGAAGTTGTACCTTTTACCATGTATATCGGGATTCAGACAATAACTCTGAAAGATATTACAGTGACCTTTATTGTAGACACACGAGATAAACAAGTATATATACACTCATGTACAAAACTTAAGGAAATTGTACCTTTCACCATGTATATCGGGATTCAGACAATAACTCTGAAAGATATTACAGTGACCTTTATTGTAGACACACGAGATAAACAAGTATATATACACTCATGGACAAAACTTAAGGAAATTGTACCTTTCACCATGTATATCGGGATTCAGACAATAACTCTGAAAGATATTACAGTGACCTTTATTGTAGACACACGAGATAAACAAGTATATATACACTCATGGACAAAACTTAAGGAAATTGTACCTTTCACCATGTATATCGAGATTCAGACAATAACTCTGAAAGATATTACAGTGACCTTTATTGTAGACACAAGAGATAAACAAGTATATATACACTCATGGACAAAACTTAAGGAAATTGTACCTTTCACCATGTATATCGGGATTCAGACAATAACTCTGTAAGATATCACAGTGACCTATATTGTAGACACACTAGATAACCAAGTGTATATACACTCATGGACAAAACTTAAGGAAGTTGTACCTTTCACCATGTATATCGGGATTCAGACAATAACTCTGTAAGATATCACAGTGACCTTTATTGTAGACACACTAGATAACCAAGTGTATATACACTCATGGACAAAACTTAAGGAAGTTGTACCTTTCAGTATGTATATCGGGATTCAGACAATAACTCTGTAAGATATCACAGTGAACTTTATTGTATACACACTAGATAACCAAGTGTATACACTCATAGACAAAACTTAAGGAAGTTGTACCTTTCGCCATGTATATCGGGATTCAGAAAATAACTCTGTAAGATATCACAGTGACCTTTATTGTAGACACACTAGATAACCAAGTGTATATACACTCATGGACAAAACTTAAGGAAGTTGTACCTTTCACCATGTATATCGGGATTCAGACAATAACTCTGTAAGATATCACAGTGACCTTTATTGTAGACACACTAGATAACCAAGTGTATATACACTCATGGACAAAACTTAAGGAAGTTGTACCTTTCACCATGTATATCGGGATTCAGACAATAACTCTGTAAGATATCACAGTGACCTTTATTGTAGACACACTAGATAACCAAGTGTATATACACTCATGGACAAAACTTAAGGAAGTTGTACCTTTCACCATGTATATCGGGATTCAGACAATAACTCTGTAAGATATCACAGTGACCTTTATTGTAGACACACTAGATAACCAAGTGTATATACACTCATGGACAAAACTTAAGGAAGTTGTACCTTTCACCATGTATATCGGGATTCAGACAATAACTCTGAAAGATATCACAGTGACCTTTATTGTAGACACACTAGATAACCAAGTGTATATAAACTCATGGACAAAACTTAAGGAAGTTGTACCTTTCACCATGTATATCGGGATTCAGACAATAACTCTGTAAGATATCACAGTGACCTTTATTGTAGACACACTAGTAACCAAGTGTATATACACTCATGGACAAAACTTAAGGAAGTTGTACCTTTCACCATGTATATCGGGATTCAGACAATAACTCTGTAAGATATCACAGTGACCTTTATTGTAGACACACTAGATAACCAAGTGTATATACACTCATGGACAAAACTTAAGGAAGTTGTACCTTTCACCATGTATATCGGGATTCAGACAATAACTCTGTAAGATATCACAGTGACCTTTATTGTAGACACACTAGATAACCAAGTGTATATACACTCATGGACAAAACTTAAGGAAGTTGTACCTTTCACCATGTATATCGGGATTCAGACAATAACTCTGTAAGATATCACAGTGACCTTTATTGTAGACACACTAGATAACCAAATGTATATACACTCATGGACAAAACTTAAGGAAGTTGTACCTTTCAGTATGTATATCGGGATTCAGACAATAACTGTGTAAGATATCACAGTGAACTTTATTGTATACACACTAGATAACCAAGTGTATACACTCATAGACAAAACTTAAGGAAGTTGTACCTTTCGCCATGTATATCGGGATTCAGAAAATAACTCTGTAAGATATCACAGTGACCTTTATTGTAGACACACTAGATACCCAAGTGTATATACACTCATGGACAAAACTTAAGGAAGTTGTACCTTTCACCATGTATATCGGGATTCAGACAATAACTCTGTAAGATATCACAGTGACCTTTATTGTAGACACACTAGATAACCAAGTGTATATACACTCATGGACAAAACTTAAGGAAGTTGTACCTTTCACCATGTATATCGGGATTCAGACAATAACTCTGTAAGATATCACAGTGACCTTTATTGTAGACACACTAGATAACCAAGTGTATATACACTCATGGACTTAAGGAAGTTGTACCTTTCACCATGTATATCGGGATTCAGACAATAACTCTGTAAGATATCACAGTGATCTTTATTGTAGACACACTAGATAACCAAGTGTATATACACTCATGGACAAAACTTAAGGAAGTTGTACCTTTTAGCATGTATATCGGGATTCAGACAATAACTCTGAAAGATATTACAGTGACCTTTATTGTAGACACACTAGATAACCAAGTGTATATACACTCATGGACAAAACTTAAGGAAGTATTACCTTTTAGCATGTATTACGGGATTCAGACAATAACTCTGAAAGATATTACAGTGACCTTTATTGTAGACACACTAGATAACCAAGTGTATATACACTCATGGACCAAACTTAAGGAAGTTGTACCTTTCACCATGTATATCGGGATTCAGACAATAACTCTGTAAGATATCACAGTGATCTTTATTGTAGACACACTAGATAACCAAGTGTATATACACTCATGGACAAAACTTAAGGAAGTTGTACCTTTCACCATGTATATCGGGATTCAGACAATAACTCTGTAAGATATCACAGTGATCATTATTGTAGACACACTAGATAACCAAGTGTATATACACTCATGGACAAAACTTAAGGAAGTTGTTCCTTTCACCATGTATATCGGGATTCAGATAATAACTCTGTAAGATATCACAGTGATCTTTATTGTAGACACACTAGATAACCAAGTGTATATACACTCATGGACAAAACTTAAGGAAGTTGTACCTTTCACCATGTATATCGGGATTCAGACAATAACTCTGTAAGATATCACAGTGATCTTTATTGTAGACCCACTAGATAACCAAGTGTATATACACTCATGGACAAAACTTAAGGAAGTTGTTCCTTTCACCATGTATATCGGGATTCAGACAATAACTCTGTAAGATATCACAGTGATCTTTATTGTAGACACACTAGATAACCAAGTGTATATACACTCATGGACAAAACTTAAGGAAGTTGTTCCTTTCACCATGTATATCGGGATTCAGACAATAACTCTGAAAGATATTACAGTGACCTTTATTGTAGACACACGAGATAACCAAGTGTATATACACTCATGGACAAAACTTAAGGAAGTTGTTCCTTTCACCATATATATCGGGATTCAGACAATAACTCTGTAAGATATCATAGTGACCTTTATTGTAGACACACTAGATAACCAAGTGTATATACACTCATGGACAAAACTTAAGGAAGTTGTTCCTTTCACCATGTATATCGGGATTCAGACAATAACTCTGTAAGATATCATAGTGACCTTTATTGTAGACACACTAGATAACCAAGTGTATATACACTCATGGACAAAACTTAAGGAAGTTGTTCCTTTCACCATGTATATCGGGATTCAGACAATAACTCTGTAAGATATCACAGTGACCTTTATTGTAGACACACTAGATAACCAAGTGTATATACACTCATGGACAAAACTTAAGGAAGTTGTTCCTTTCACCATGTATATCGGGATTCAGACAATAACTCTGTAAGATATCACAGTGACCTTTATTGTAGACACACTAGATAACCAAGTGTATATACACTCATGGACAAAACTTAAGGAAGTTGTTCCTTTCACCATGTATATCGGGATTCAGAAAATAACTCTGTAAGATATCAAAGTGACCTTTATTGTAGACACACTAGATAACCAAGTGTATATACACTCATGGACAAAACTTAAGGAAGTTGTTCCTTTCACCATGTATATCGGGATTCAGACAATAACTCTGTAAGATATCACAGTGACCTTTATTGTAGACACACTAGTAACCAAGTGTATATACACTCATGGACAAAACTTAAGGAAGTTGTACCTTTCAGTATGTATATCGGGATTCAGACAATAACTCTGTAAGATATCACAGTGACCTTTATTGTAGACACACTAGATAACCAAGTGTATATACACTCATGGACAAAACTTAAGGAAGTTGTTCCTTTCACCATGTATATCGGGATTCAGACAATAACTCTGTAAGATATCACAGTGACCTTTATTGTAGACACACTAGATAACCAAGTGTATATACACTCATGGACAAAACTTAAGGAAGTTGTACCTTTCACCATGTATATCGGGATTCAGACAATAACTCTGTAAGATATCACAGTGATCTTTATTGTAGACACACTAGATAACCAAGTGTATATACACTCATGGACAAAACTTAAGGAAGTTGTACCTTTTACCATGTATATCGGGATTCAGACAATAACTCTGTAAGATATCACAGTGATCTTTATTGTAGACACACTAGATAACCAAGTGTATATACACTCATGGACAAAACTTAAGGAAGTTGTACCTTTCACCATGTATATCGGGATTCAGACAATAACTCTGTAAGATATCACAGTGACCTTTATTGTAGACACACTAGATAACCAAGTGTATATACACTCATGGACAAAACTTAAGGAAGTTGTACCTTTCACCATGTATATCGGGATTCAGACAATAACTCTGTAAGATATCACAGTGACCTTTATTGTAGACACACTAGATAACCAAGTGTATATACACTCATGGACAAAACTTAAGGAAGTTGTACCTTTCACCATGTATATCGGGATTCAGACAATAACTCTGTAAGATATCACAGTGATCTTTATTGTAGACACACTAGATAACCAAGTGTATATACACTCATGGACAAAACTTAAGGAAGTTGTACCTTTTACCATGTATATCGGGATTCAGACAATAACTCTGTAAGATATCACAGTGATCTTTATTGTAGACACACTAGATAACCAAGTGTATATACACTCATGGACAAAACTTAAGGAAGTTGTACCTTTTACCATGTATATCGGGATTCAGACAATAACTCTGTAAGATATCACAGTGATCTTTATTGTAGACACACTAGATAACCAAGTGTATATACACTCATGGACAAAACTTAAGGAAGTTGTTCCTTTTACCATGTATATCGGGATTCAGACAATAACTCTGTAAGATATCACAGTGATCTTTATTGTAGACACACTAGATAACCAAGTGTATATACACTCATGGACAAAACTTAAGGAAGTTGTTCCTTTTACCATGTATATCGGGATTCAGACAATAACTCTGTAAGATATCACAGTGATCTTTATTGTAGACACACTAGATAACCAAGTGTATATACACTCATAGACAAAACTTAAGGAAGTTGTACCTTTTAGCATGTATATCGGTATTCAGACAATAACTCTGTAAGATATCACAGTGATCTTTATTGTAGACACACTAGATAACCAAGTGTATATACACTCATGGACAAAACTTAAGGAAGTTGTTCCTTTTACCATGTATATCGGGATTCAGACAATAACTCTGTAAGATATCACAGTGACCTTTATTGTAGACACACTAGATAACCAAGTGTATATACACTCATAGACAAAACTTAAGGAAGTTGTACCTTTCAGTATGTATATCGGGATTCAGACAATAACTCTGTAAGATATCACAGTGACCTTTATTGTAGACACACGAGATAACCAAGTGTATATACCCTCATGGACAAAACTTAAGGAAGTTGTTCCTTTCACCATGTATGTATATATATATGGGAATGTCTCGAGAGACCGGGTGCTGTATTTATTAACCTTAATCACACATACCCACACAAAAACCTTTATAAAGGATCAAACCCTATACAGAATTCTCCCAGTATAACAATGGTTTTAATTGAACATAAATTAAATACTATATACAATTCTGTATTAACATGAACCCCAAAAGAAAACTATTCACACATGTTTCTTATCCTTCTCGCATTCTCACAAAATTTGTATCAATCTATTGTGTCTACTTTTTACTAAGCGATAGAACTCTTCCCGTTTAGATAATCAATTTTGTTTCTCCGTCTATAAGAAAAAATGTAAATATGCTAAAATATTGCTCACCATAGTATAAATAGGCTTGTATCTCTTTGGAATCTCTTAGCCTTTTTAGCCAGTAGAAGGGCGTGTGGCCCGAAAGCTCGCTCGCGTTTATTATAAAAGAAACTAATCTTCCTTCATGCTTTGCTTTATTTGACTACTTTTTACTGTTTCTGACAGCAGGACATAGAGTGATAAATGATTAGCACTCGTATTTATTAACCTTAATTTAACTTAACCTTACCAAACATCGTTATGGTTTGTAAAGATGGGAACTGGTCTCGAGACCTCCCAAATTAATTAATGAATTCATCAAGTCAATATGAAATTCCATTGTTTACATTGTAAAAAGACATTTGAAAACTATCCCGCATGTGTTTCTTTTCAACGATAAATCAAATTTTATTTCAAGGAGAAATAACGATTATTTCTAACCTTTTCGATGAGGTATGAAAGGGTGAATTGTGAAGAGTAATAATAAACGGAAAATTCCCATCCCTGGACACTTTTATTTTTCCGTTTATCATTACTCTTCACAATTCACCCTTTCATACCTCATCCAAAACATTAGAAATAATTGTTATTTCTCCTTGAAATAAATTCTGATTTATCGCGTTGAAAAGAAACACATGCGGGATAGTTTTCAAATGTCGTTTTACAATCACAAGCCGCTTTATATTATATTGTTTACATTGTTTAAATAATATTCCTTATTTCCTCTCAAAAGGTTTCCGAGACTGTGTCACGGTTCATCCAGATGTGTGTGTTCCCCAAACAGTGAATCTTTCAGATAAAACTATATATTTTGTACCTAAAATTTATTTCATTCACAATAAGTAAATATTTTTATTAATATAGAAAAATCCATATTTAAATCTTTAGACAATAAAAAGGCATATACATAAATATACAAAAATGTAATGCCTTGACAAAAGTTGGCGTTCAGCCAACCGATATATTGGCAAATAAATATTTTATTCGATTCAATATATGTCTTTGCATTATCTAAAAAGAAATAGGTAATACATATTTTTGTCAAGGTGTGTGTTTCATATGATATATTATCAAATAATATCTCTATAGACCTTACTGTGAATATAGATAAACATTATTAAAACAACAAATTAATCTCTATATCTCCCTTTCGAAGCCGCTGAGAAGGTTTACTACTGATATTTGATCAATGTAGTTATAGCTCTGTAGAGATCATATCTACCTATATATATACATTCATGGACAAAACTTAAATAAAGTGTAAATCTTTGATGTCACCGGTCGTTAGTTCTTTTACTTTTTATTTTTGAAGAAAACAGAGGTTATTTAGTTCAGACTTGGTTATCTCGTGTGTCTTCAATAAAGGTCACTGTAATATCTTTCAGAGTTATTGTCTGAATCCCGATATACATGGTGAAAGGTACAACTTCCTTAAGTTTTGTCCATGAGTGTATTATATACAATAGAACCTCCCTGTAAACGACACCTAATTGCAGAACCAAAGTGTCCTTTAGGGAGAGGTGTCCTCTAACCGGAGAGTTGATAAATTGTAAAAATGAAAACTGTATTTTATAGAGAGGTATCTTCTAACGCGGGTGTCCTCTCATGGAGGTTCTACTGTATATCATAAGAAACATATTGCCAAAATAATTATAAAAAAATAAAAGACAATTGTGTTAAATTGTTTCTATTTTTACAAAAGGGATACTCATTTCTACAAAATTTATATATATTTTTTAACAAAAATGTATTAACAAATTTAAAATAATTTATATATTAACTTAAATATATCCAAACAATGAGGTGTGTTAATATCTCTATATACAAAATTATGTTAAATATATACAGAAATGTGAAAAAAACTATTGAAAAAATAAAAAGGTCAGGTCTTGATATTAAAAATAAAAAAGGCATATCCTGACCAGGAGCACATGTGCTTTTCAGAAGAGCGCCATCTGGTGGAACAGATATCAACTAAACATTGATTTAACCTGTTCTCTGATATTTGGCCAACCCAATTTCTTGATAAATCAAGAAAGGCCATCCAAGAAAGCACATGTGCTCCTGGTCAGGATATGCCTTTTTTATTTTTAAATATACATAAATATATAACAAAATCATATTTAATCCATAACAAGTATTAGTACCATGGCTAAAATTCAATGATAGTAGAACGGTGTATGGTCACCGAAGAGATAAGATGGTGTATTTGATTAAACATAGGTAAAATGTCCTTCGCGGAACTGTCAGTTCTACCTCGATATCGATAGACAATCAATCAGTTCCTCTAATCGATTACAGATCGAAGAGAGAATAACTTAGCTGATTCTCTCACCCAAATACACATCTCGCAGCATACTCCTCTTTTACACTTTCACATCGTTGCTAACTTCACTTCTTCTCGAGTTTTAAATCATCTCTTTTGTTAAAGTTGTCCAAAAAGTTGGTAAACACTTGCACAAAATTTGAAATACCAATATTATTTGCCGTTATGTATAATGTCTTTGTATTATGTATAAAGTAATTGTTATACAATATAATGCGGCTTATGATTGTAGAACGACATTTGAAAATTATCCCGCATGTGTTTCTTTTAAACGAAAAAATCGGAATTTATTTTTAAGGAGAAAAAACGATTATTTCTAACCTTAGGGATGAAATATGAATAGATGAATTTTGAAGAGTAATGATAAATGGAAAAATAAAAGTGTTCAGGAATGGAAATCGAACCCACAGTGTTCCGCTTACCGGTTCCGCTTATGTATTCGCCTTAATAATATTATTCGTCAAGTAATAAGAAAAACACGAACTTTTGGGACAACCTTATTTATTTAATTGATTAATGTATAGATGATTAAAAATTAACCATAATTGACACGATATTGAATATAAGAGACAAGGGTCGCCTCTTCTGTCAAAATAGACGTCTAAAAACAGACGCCATCTATTGACCGTCGCCGCAACTAGCGGCCTCGGGTCGGTGACAGAGCCACGACACCAGATTTGGCAAACTGAAAAGCGTCCACCTAGAGACCATGGTTTCGGACTGATGGCCCTCGTCAGTCTAGGGCGGACTTTATTCCATGAGATCCACACGGGATCTAATGGAATCTTGACAATCTACCAAAGAGGTGTTTTGCTGGCAAGGTGGCTGGGCCAAATCTATGGCTAGAATATAGATGGAAATTTTGCCGGGAGGAAATTGATCTTAAGAGACAAGTTGTCACCTACCCGAGGCCGCTAGTTGCGGCGACGGTCAATAGATAGCGTCTGTTTTTAGACGTCTATTTTGACGGGAGAGGCGACCCTTGTCTCTTACGATCAATTTCCTCCCGGCAAAATTTCCATCGATATTGAACATATATTTAGAGAGAGTATATATTAAGAAAAAATATACTGAAGTTTTAAACCAACATTTTCCCTGGTTAGAATATATAAACAATAGCAATTACCAAATAGAAATAAGTCTCTTCATGAATCGTTGTCTGAGATAACAATTTACATTCTTATAGAAAGATTATTAAACTGTTTTCTCAAGTTTTTTACTCAGGGGTCATCGCTCGGTCCTTTATCTGAGAAGACAAACTCCTGGATATGATCGTTAGGGACCAGACGCCGTCTCAACGTGGTTCTTAGCTTTGCAGGAATTCCTTCCCTCTATCCACAGCTAGCAGACCTTTTGTTCTGTCTCTTATGTATCTTCGACAATCTACGCATCGACTGCACTACAACATCACCATACATATATATATATATATGGTATAAAAGGTGGGGAAAGAAACACACCACAAGTTGGAAGAGGAACCCAGGCAACCAGAGAGAGAGAGAGATTGAAACTACTTTATTTCAATGTCCATATAAGATTATATAAGGTTAAATACATAAATATAAATATGAATAAATATGATTATATAATGATAAATATATGCATAAATAGATATAAATAGATAAAAAAATAATTGATAAATATACATATATATAAAAATATATACAAGGTCTTCATTGGTGGCGCCCACCGCGGGAAAGACTCCGCCACCGATGGACTGCGAGAGTTCTTTCCCACAGAGTGGGCAGGTCTAGGTGTTGTTGCCCAACTGTCTTAATAGTCCCGAGGTGTTAACTAACGGGCCCCAGTGGTCGCCCCTTGGAATGTCGCTGGTATCTCAAGTGACCGGACTTTACCCTCCCGTCTCTCTCTCTGGGTTGTCTGTAGGTTCGCTTTATTATTCCTGGAAGAGTATATATTATAACATATATATATACTCATGGACAAAACTTAAGGAAGTTGTACCTTTTAGCATGTATATCGGGATTCAGACAATAACTCTGAAAGATATTACAGTGACCTTTATTGAAGGCACACTAGATAATCAAATGTGAACAAAATTGCCTCCGTCTTCTTCTTCTTAAAAAAAAAATAGACTGGCGATATCAAACACATTCCACTTTCTTAAGTTCTATCTATAAATATATCATGGTAGGGATCCATGTACTATCAAATATGGCGGACTTAATAGTTACAGCAGTATTGTCTATGAGTGTAAATATGCAAATAAGAGACTAAGAAAGAAACCGGAGAAGTCTGGACAGAGATAAGTGGCCTGGGGATGACACAGCACAAGTTTTCCTTAACTCACCTAATGTGTCATTGAACACCACGTGACCTCGTGTTTTCTTTCTCGTCTGAATCGACGCAGTAGTAACCAATCACAAGGTCCCCCCTTTCCTCTTAATATCAACACTATATATAAGATGAAAAATAGTACAAATATGGCATTGTACTGGGATAAGTTGCATAAATTATGAAGAAGGCATCTCCTTATCGTGCAACTGAAAGTTGCTGGTGGCTTGCGTCATCTATCGGAATAAATATCAACTATTCTCGTTGATTTTTAATTATTCCAGAATTGACCAAATACACATTATTGATTAATCAAGTCAACTTTCAGTTGCATGATAAGGAGATGCCTTTTTTATAACCATACATAAGAATTTCTATTTTTATATGATAAAGAAACCCAATTACGCAAGAAAAACATTTTCAAACTCTTATTTTTATACTACGCGATTTTCCTAATTTTGCTTTGAATTGATTTTTAAAACATGTGGCATCTATAGTTACTATAACCAATTACACCAATACCTCGCTTTGTGTCGTTTCGTTTTGCGTTTTTTTCGAAGTTGCGTTGCTGCTTAATTTTTACTGATTTTACTGTGCGTCGTTAGATTTTCGAAGTTGCGTTGTTTGGATTCGAGTCTTTAATTTTTTATTTATTTTTTTTTTCCCTAAAATATGGCAACACTTTTGTTTTTGATTGCGCCATGCCATCAAAATTTGGGGATTCCCTTTCTAACTAAAAATCAACGCAAATTTAATACAATTTTTAAAATGGTTTTCTATAGAAAATTTATTTTCACTTTGCGTCGTTTCAATTTGCGTCGTGTTTTTTTGGAACGTAACCCCGACGCAAAGCGAGGTATGGGTGTATAGTTATTTATCTCTCGGATGTTTTTAATTATGCTTTTTATTCTGAAATTAATTAATTTAATGAATATATATCTATTTTATTTGACAAAAAGAGTCTACTAATCTTGTTTTGAAAATACAATAAAACAATTTCTTTGTTGGAATTTCTCAACACAAATTACGTTGATTCAGATCATTGGATAGTCCACAATATCAAATATGACAATCTAGGGAACCTAACCACACTATACCATGGTTTCGTGCCATGGTCTTCATCAGTACAAGGACGGCTACTATCTCGTAGCATCCTATGGGAGGAGTTATGGAATCGCTGAAATGATGTTTTAGATAGTGAGGTAATAATACCGATTTCAGGCAAAGAAGTAGACCACAAAACTAATTGAGGAACTTCTATCACAGGAAGAAAGAAGAGATTGAGATTGAAACTGATTTATTACAATGTCCATATAAGATTATATATAAGGTTAAATATAGAATAAATATAAATATGAATAAATATGATTATATAATGATAAATATAGAAATAAATAGATATAAATAGATAAAGATAATTGATAAATATGCATATATATATTTATGTATTAAAATAAAGAAGGCATCTCCTGACCACGAGCACATGGGCTTTTTAAGAGGGCAGAGCGCCATCTAGTGGAGCAGAAATAAACTAAACGTTTATTTAGCTTACTCCGTGATATTTGGCCAACCCAATTTCTTGATAAATCAAGAAAAGCGATCCACGAATTTTATTATAATATTATTATTTTAATATATATCAACACCTGACCCACTTATCTTTTATTTTTTTCTATTGTTTTTTCATATATTTATGTATGTGTATATAAATATTATATATAAATAATATATCTATTTTCAAATACATGTTTATATCTCATTTGAAGTGTATTTTCATGTATTTACAAAGTTAATGTTTTATGGTACGGGGATTCCTTGGTTTTGTATGCTTTTTTTTTTCAATTGAGACGTTTTCCTCTTTTTCTTTCTCGCTACATGTTTTTTCTTTCTTTTTTACATTTATATTATATTGTCAGGAGTTTCCTGGTATTCCCTCCTAACCCGGCTAGTGGGACCGGTCGGGACAACAGCGATGCCACGTGGAATGGAAGATGCTGGCTCGTGCCGCGTGAAGAACAGTTTACGTCTCTAACTCTTGAATCGACTCGGCGCATACATTCAGGCAGACCTTACAACGGTATCGAAAGAAGACCCAACTTGCTCCCATTGCCAAGATGAAGACCAAACCGTAGACCACCTCCTCTTCACTTGCCCAACCTTCCAATACCAAAGATTCCAGACAGCCACTCTCCTAGGTATCACCAACATATGTCCAGCATCCCTAGAAAATCTCCCAAGAAAGAAATCTGCCTGGCGACACCTCATTAATTGGACTTCCACTGGCATTGTATATAAATCCAAGAAGACTTAGGTCAGAAGGACATCCCGGGTAGTTGGCGACTTCTGTACGCTCCAGGAACCTGGGTTACTTAAATAAATAATAATACTCGGCGCATGTATAGCATATAACTCTTATTTTATATTTAACATCTTTCATATAACTAATTAAATAAATATTTTAAGTAATTACTGAGCCTATTTAATTATATTTTTATCGCGACAATAGCATTAAAATCTATTAAAAATGGCATTAAATGTTCAAAATAAATGCATGTCTCTATTTGCATATATAGTAATGTTTTGTCTGTCGTTGATACAATATTTCAACTCGGAGCCATTTGAAGGTTAAACAGTATCTGTCTGCTAGAACTTCCTCTATTGACTATGTCTGGCATTATCTGTTATTACACGTGTCTTTTGGAACAAGAGAACAAATTTCTACGATGATTTTCCTTGAAAAAAATAACGGTTCGAATACTGTCATTTCTGAAAATACCTTCCCTTATATCTTACTTCACATGCGAATGAGAGCTGTGCGTTTCACACTTGCATAACTCGGTGAAGCGCGTCTACCCTGAAATTTGCATATTTTCTTGCTACTCTTTCTTAGTGTTCCATTTTCTCCCGTTTAATTTCCTCCCGGCAAATTTTCCATCTATTAATATACATATATAATATTGTCAAGATTCCATTAGATCCCGTGTGGATCTCATGGAATAAAGTCCGCCCTAGACTGACGAGGGCCATTAGTCCGAAACCATGGTCTCTAGGTGGACTCTTCTCAGTTTGCCAAAGCTGGCGTTGTGGCTTTGTCACCTACCCGAGGCCGCTAGTTGCGGCGACGGTCAATAGATGGCGTCTGATTTTAGACGTCTATTTTGACGTTGAATTGTTCTTTAAGCAAAATGTAATGAAGTATTTTTGCACGTACGAGTGGGTAACACCCACGATTCCCGACAGCCATGAATCGAATCCCGCGTTAACATTTTGTTTAATATGCGAATAACCTTAACATATTATTCATTGTTGTAAATATCATAAACTAGGTTGCTCATTTTGAGCAGTACCTAATAAAGTAATTTTTGAATAACAACAAGAAGTATATTTGTGCCTATTAGAGAGGAAATAAACAAATTGAAACTTAGGATTGAATATTCCCAGATTTACATGTATTATTCGACAGAGTTCATGAAATTTATATAAACAAAGTAGTTGTTATAAGAGAGTTAAATCATTTAGATCAGGAAACAATCGGTATCTCACTTCTATAAAGTTCGGACAGTCATAGATAAGGTGAAGAGAAGTTTGTTCAATTTCTCCACAGGAACAATTTAATGTTTCTGATAGACCTCTTGTTTATAAGTATTTTTGGAAATTTCTGTGTGATGTGACAAATTGAGTCACTATAAAATTTGGATAGAGATGTGGAGGAATTCCGTTTGGAAAAAACAGCCCTGATGGTTAGTTAGCATTATAAATGTTTTGATACAAATAATTTATAATATAGCTTTTTCTCCGCCATTTATTGTTGTGAATATTTATCCTGGGGCAAAGGACCCTTTTTAAGTTTTCTCTTTGACTTGAGAGTTATAAATGATCCAACATGTGAATGCTGTCTAGATGTTCAAACACCAGAGCATCTTTTGTTGGCTTGCCCTCTGACTAACCAAATTGTACTTGCTTACTTTGACATAATGCCATCTTTCTGTATATACTCAATCTTATGAAAACTTTGGCAAGTTTAGAGCTATTTTTGTACACAGATTTATTATTCACTACTAATTCATCGTGTAAATAATTAAAGATATATATGTAAATAATTCTAATATAGCACAATAGTCTGATAGACTTCGTGCTTCTGTAATAATAAAATAAAATCCTGGGGTATATTTATCTTTTCAAAAATATTCTATTATGCAAAATGCCCCCTATAAATAAAAATACAATAATAAATATACCGTTTTATAATTCTATATATATTTATAAATATATTTTTCATCTTCTGCCCTTGAATAATTATAAAAATAAAAGCTTCTGGAAAGGATCATCGTGAATTTATCCAAATGAATGTAATATGTATTAGTGAGTTTGTATATTTACTAAAATTTCACCTTTTCACTCAATATTCATCCTTATCCACTTTTATTTTTACCCATAATATAAATCTCATTGTTCAATGGCAGAATCTGAAATATATATTTTTCCTTTTTAGTGCATTTAAATAAAATCTTTATTGAAATATTTATTATTATTTTTTAATTTTTTTTTTTTGCTTATATCCCTAGTACACGTGGTACAGGCCATGATAATCATGGTGGATAGAAGTAGGCGACTGTTTTTACTGTAAGTGCACCACATGTCTACACATATGAAAAGCAGTTCGGCTTTGCACTTATAAATGTGCCAGAGCCTCGTTTGGTTACTTGCACTTGCTGGTGGGGTTGGACTTTTGCAAGAATCGGGGGCCATTGGAGCATTTTTTTTAAATCAGAAAAAAGTGCCCAATGCGAAAATCAAACCCGGGTCGTAGAGGTCGAAAACCAACGGTTTAAACCATCCTTTCACCGACCCCTTTATTTATTTAGATTCATTTAATATATTTTTATTTAAAAAACGTACTGAATAGAATCTCTTTTTTTATATACATACTAGACGAATGACCCGGGCAACGCCCGTGTTTTACCCGATTGAATGTTTTTATTCCAATACTATTTGTTACAATTATAAATTAGCCGTGGATGTCACTCTTGTGAAACGTCCCGCTCCAAACTTTACATGTACATTAGGTCAGCTAGTATTACCCCTCATTTTCACCGCTAGAGGCGCGAGCGAATGGACTTTTTGTAAATATACATAATGATCATAGTGATGATGCGCGCGCATCCGTGACAGCGATGAGGAATTGAGGAAAGACGGTCGTGACTATATATTAATATTAAAATAATAAAATAATAATAAAAATATAATAATAATAATAATTATTATTATCATTAGATAATGATAATGATCATAATGATGCGCGCGCATCCGTGACAGCGATGAGGAATTGAGAAAAGACGGTCGTGACTATATATTAACTAGACGAATGACCCGGGCAACGCCCGTGTTTTACCCGATTGAATGTTTTTATTCGAATACTATTTGTTACAATTATAAATTGGAGCCGTGGATGTCACTCTTGTGAAACGTCCCGCTCCAAACTTTGCATGTACATTAGGTCAGCTGGTATTACCCCTCATTTTCACCGCTAGAGGCGCGAGCGAATTGAATTTTTGTAAATATACATAATTATAAAGATAGAAGCTTCTATAGAAGATAATGATCATAATGATGATGCGCGCGCACCGTGACAGCGATGAGGAATTGAGGAAAGACGGTCGTGACTATATATATAAATAATAATAAAATAATAATAATAATATAATAATAATAATTATTATTATTATCATTAGATAATGATAATGATCTAATGATGATGCGCGCGCATCCGTGACAGCGATGAGGAATTGAGGAAAGACGGTCGTGACTATATATGTTGATAATAAAATAATAAAATAATAATCTACTTATATATTTGCCTTATTCTGTCTGTTTGTCTGTTTGAAGCTCACGGATGGGATTTTTCATAACCATCGGTGGTTCAGTGGTAGAATGCTCGCCTGCCACGCGGGCGGCCCGGGTTCGATTCCCGGCCGATGCATTTTTTTTTTTACAATTTTTAAAACTCATTTATATATTATACAAGAATGACATCCACGGCGCCAATTTATAATTGTAACGAATAGTATTTGAATAAAAGCATTTAATCGGGTAAAACCCAGGCGTTGCCCGGGTCATTCGAATATAATAATTGTATAAACGAATGCAAGACAAAATCACCGCGAATGTTTCTTTTTTTTAAGGCAATTTCTTTTTAAGGCAATTATCGTTATTTATCTTTAATTTTTGTTTCGATTTTATTGAAAAAAACGATATGGTGCCTTTAAAAAATGATCTTTATTACTATGCAGTTTTCTATTTAGTCAATATACCTAAGTTCATTTTGCAAATGTAATTATCTCTATCGATTTAGTGACGATGCGCGCGCATCCGTGACATGAGGAATTGAGGAAAGACGATCGTGACTATATATGTTGATGGCGCGCTTTGCCTTTTACATTTGAATTTTTTTTTTCAAAAACGTGAATATTATAAAAATATATTATTTTTATATATATTTATTTTATTTTAAAAAATATCATTCATCAAAATAAGATATTGAAACAGATTAAATATCAATTTTGCACAAATAATGATTTGATATCTCTTCTCTTTAAAACCATTTGTGTAAAATAAAAAATAATAGATTAATAATATATATATATATTTTAATATATAATAATATATTACACAGTTTTCATCCAGAAGTCTTGGGTGACCTAAACGTTACTACAGTTTCATTTCAAATATAACAGATAAAATGGAATCCGAGAAAAAGAATGAACAAGAAGTAGAAATTGAACATAATTCAGCATCAAATATTAATGAATCTTTGAATATGAACATATCCCAATATGAATATAAATGTGAAAATTGTCCTTTTCGTACATACGAAATGAAAATAATCAATAAACATATGAAAGAGCATTATGGAGATATTTTTAAATGCCATGTTTGTGATTTTACAACAATTTACCGTAACAGCCTTAAAACACACGTTGCGGCTCATAATGATGAAAAGCCTTTTGGCTGTTCAATATGTGATTATGAAGCAATACAGAAATCTGACTTAGATAAACATATGAAAGAGCATTATGGAGATATTTTTAAATGCCAAGTTTGTGATTTTACAACAATTTACCGTAACAGCCTTAAAAGACACGTTGCGGCTCATAATGGTGAAAAACCTTTTGGCTGTTCAATATGTGATTATGGTGCAATACAGAAATCTGACTTAGATAAACATATGATGATCCACACAGGTGAAAAGAAATATAAATGCGATATTTGCCCTTACGCTACAATCCAGAAAAGCAATCTTAATAAGCATAAGAAAAATCATCCAAAGAAAAAGAATGAAAACACAAATTTGTCTTTTAAAAATCAAGATGGAAATAACGATTTAAAAATATCTACTAAGCTTCAATGTCCGGAATGCAATTTTTCAACCAATCATTATTCGGGTTTGATAAGGCATAAAATAATCCATACAGGAACCAAGAAATATGAATGCAAAGAATGTACCTACAAAGCTCACCAGAAATCTGATGTAGAAAAACATATGCTGATTCATGAAAGAGCCAAAAAATACAAATGTGACAGTTGTGAATATGGAACAACAAACAAAAGTTTCCTTAAAAAACACCAACAAATACACAGAGGGAAAAAGAAACCTGTTCCGAAATCTAAAATACCAAAGGTTAATTCAGACAAACATTCTGAATCTGAAAAGTTGGAAAATCTTTTCAATGAGGAACATAACAGTATGAATACAGAACAGAATGTTTCTAGAAACATCAATGATGCAACAGAAGAGACTGCAATTCTTCTAGATATGGAATGTTGTGATAATAATAACCTTGAACAATGATAACATTAGATTATGCAAATTCAAAGTCTATTATACTCTTTTATTTTTTGTAGTCATTTCTCTAATTCGACGCACATATGTAAATATTATTTGGCTTAATACCTTTTATATTTCAACATCTATAAATAACTAACTAATCGAATATATTTTTCCAATGTATATATAAATTTAAATAAATATATTTATCAAAATTAGTTGTGATTCTATGTTTGTTTTCCATTTTTAATTTATACTAGCGGATGTACCCGGCTTCGCCCGGGTTTTACCCGAGTAAAGGTTTGTCTAACGAACATTTGTTAAAACAATTCTCTATAAACTTATTAAAAAAAAGATATATTTGATAATTTGAAACTCGTAAATTTGAATCTCTCGATAAAGTGAACATTTTTTTCCCGGTCCCTGTGTGCCGTGTCATCCTGAATTTTGTCTTTCCTAATTTTCTACATTACAAAATCATCGTTTTATCTAGTGAACATTTTTCCCCGGTCCCTTGAAAAATACTCGATAAGTTGAATAAAATCAATATTAATTGGTTCCCTCGGTAATTGGAAGTTAAAGGAATAGTATCTTTGCCTTGGAATTGTATCATTATTCTTGTCTCAAATAAATTGCCGTGTCATACTGAGATAATCTTACTTTTTATAAATAATCTTTAAGATAATAAACTTAGTGATAATAAAACTTATAGATAAAAAAACTTGTTATCATCGTCGCAATGGTGGCGCTGCTTGCGAGGTAAATCTATAAATCTGCAAATAACTCTAAGGATATTCAAGAAATTATTTTTCAGAAACCTTCCCAGTACTATACTAAATAACTTCCCAAAGTTTCATGGCGTTCCAATGAGTGGTTTGGTCAGGCATAAAGGACACACACATACATTCATTTATATATATATCGATTTTATATGTTTATAATCATTCTCAGATTATATTAAAGAAAAATGTAAATTGTAGAACTTAACCAAACTAAATATTGAGTATTTATAACATGTTTAGACTATATTACCAATAAAATTGAACACTTATTTCATGTAGCATATTACGTAGTGATCAAATATAGTTATTCATATGGCTAATATTAATAATCATTCAACACCACTATAAAGGTTTTTAAAATATGTATCCTGGCCAGATTGCAATGGCTCGCCAATCGCCATGGATGGCTTTCGTACAACCAATTTGGATTGGTTCATGGCAGGTCAGCAGAAGGAGCACTCGCCAAAATTGCCCAGTTTATCCTATCCTATAGGAAAGAATCTCTCTTTTTAACAGAATATATTTATTAATCCATCTACAGATTATAATCTGCTAATTATAATTAACATATGAGGTACTCGAGAATCTAGGCTTCAACCAAATCTTATTTACATAAAATGTCTGTAACGGATGCCCGATTTCAACTCTAGGATCTTTGCAGTCTTAGTTTAATAAGATTTTCCCTCAAAGGAGGGGAAAATAAATCCAAAACATTGATTTCATTTTAAACCACCTTGGAATTTTTTTTTTACAATACAACTCGATCAAATAATCCCTTGAATTATAATTAAAATAAAAACATAAGCCTCCAGGGAAAAGTTTCTTTTAAAAATATTTTTTATTTAAAAAATCTCGAGCTTTCGGGCAAGTACGCCCTTCATTGGCGTGTTAATCATATAATGCAATTTCTCCCGTAGAAGGGCGTACTTGCCCGAAAGCTCGAGATTTTTTAAATAAAAAATATTTTTAAAAGAAACTTTTCCCTGGAGGCTTATGTTTTTATTTTAATTACAATACAACTGTTAAAATGCTTTCATTTAAACAAGATGATCATTCTCAAAATGCTTTCCTGATTTAAGTTTACGATTTGAAAATAACCTTTATTTAATATAGATATAACTGGTTCATAATAAGTGATTATACATATTTTTCAGTCGAACAGGCCATATTTCTATTATTTAAAACCTATATATAGCGTCGATATAATGCACTGTCATCGTGAATAATATTTCTATCAAAAAATATGTAAATTTGATATTGGTTTAATTTTACTAGGCATTGTATATCCTATATTTTGAACTGATTCTTCATCTACTCTTACTAAATATATAATTTCATTTGTAGTTTTAATTGAAAATATTCTCTGGAAGTTGTGCTTTTGCTTTATATATAGAGATGACCTGACCACGTTCATCTTCTGCACACAGGAATGTTTTACTGTTGGAATATTGTTCCTGCTTACTAAAAATGATAGTCTGGCTTTGCCTGTGATATGTTTTATTGAATACTAGCGGATGTACCCGGCTTCGCCCGTGTTTTAACCCGAGTAAAGGTTTGTCTAACGAATCTCTCGATAAAGTGAACATTTTTTCCCGGTCCCTTGAAAAATACTCAATAAGTTGAATAAAATCAATATTAATCGGTACCCGAGTAAAGGTCTGTCTAACGAACATTTGTTAAAACAATTCTCTATAAACTTATAAAAAGAAATAGATATATTTTGATAATTTGAAACTGATAAAGTGATCATTTTTTCCCGGTCCCTGTGTGCCGTGTCATTCTGAATTTTGTCTTTCCTAATTTTCTACATTACTAAATCATCGTTTTATCTAGTGAACATTTTTTCCCGTTCCCTTGAAAAATACTCGATAAGGTTGAATAAATTCATGGTCGTTTATGGAAGATGGACGAAGTTCCCCGAGGTCATCTTGGGCAAGCTCCCGCGAGGCTTTTTTTCTTGTCTACTTGGCATAGCTGTGACACCAACTCTGCCCTGATTGGTCGGTGGGTACTGGCGGCCGGGCGAATCCATTCTCTCACGGGGTGGGGCAGACCCAAGGTCATCAGGAGCAGCAAACCTAAGCCTATCTCCGTCTCAATGGTGCTTGCGAGTTAAAGCTACAAATCTGCAAATAACTCTAAGGATATTAAAGATATTCAAGATATTATTTTTCGTAAACCTTTCCGGGGATACACCTAATAATATCCCAAATTTTCACGGCGATTGGATGTATGGTTTTTGAATCCATAGAGGACACACACACACACACACAGACAGACAGACAGACAGACATTCAATTTTATATATATAGACTAGCGGACGTACCCGGCTTCGCCCGAGTTTTACCCGAGTAAAGGTTTGTCTAACGAATCTCTCGATAAAGTGAACATTTTTTCCCGGTCCCTTTAAAAATACTCGATAAGTTGAATAAAATCAATATTAATTGGTTCCCTCGGTAATTGGAAGTTATCTTCGCCCGGGGTTTTACCCGAGTAAAGGTTTGTCTAGCGAACATTTGTTAAAACAATTCTCTAAAAACTTATAAAAAAAAAAGATATATTTTGATAATTTGAAACTCGTAAATTTGAATCTCTCGATAAAGGGAACATTTTTTCCCGGTCCCTGTGTGCCGTGTCATCCTGAATTTTGTCTTTCCTAATTTTC
This sequence comes from Cordylochernes scorpioides, assembly GCA_030710605.1. Classification (NCBI taxonomy): domain Eukaryota; kingdom Metazoa; phylum Arthropoda; class Arachnida; order Pseudoscorpiones; family Chernetidae; genus Cordylochernes; species Cordylochernes scorpioides. Next base: position 74,356,907 of record CP092877.1, on the reverse strand, counting down.
TACATTAGAAAATCATCGTTTTATCTAGTGAACATTTTTTCCCGGTCCCTTGAAAAATACTCGATAAGTTGAATAAAATCAATATTAATTGGTTCCCTCGGTAATTGGAAGTTAAAGGAATAGTATCTTCGCCTTGGAATTGTATCATTATTCTTGTCTCAAATAAATTGCCGTGTCATCCTGAGATAATCTTACTTTTGATAAATAATATTTAAGATAACAAACTTAGTGATAAGAAAACTTGTTATCATCGTCACAATGGGGGCGCTGCTTGCGAGTTAAATCTACAAATCTGCAAATAACTCTAAGGATATTCATGAAATTATTTTTCAAAACCTTCCCGGTGATATACCTAATAATATCCCAAAATTTCACGGCGATTGGATGTATGGTTTTTGAATCTATAGAGTACAGACAAACAGACAGACATTCAATTTTATATATATAGATACCCCGAAGTAAATTTGTTTCTTACAAAATATCAGAAATGATACAGCAAAATTGTCGTTATTATTATTATTATTATTTTTTGACTAAAAATTTATTTAAAAGCAGCAGAAACCTTGATTATCATGACCTATTGGAATTGACTAAATGCATCACTAACCACATTCTAAAAGCATATTTATAGAAATTAAAAATATGTATTTTTTACTAATAATTATGAGTGTGAGTTCTTCAAAAGTGAAAAGACAAAAAATAGCATAAAAACTTATTTCTTTTGAACAATACGCATTCATTACTTCTCAATTAAAATTTCTAAACAGGAATTATGAAATATTTACAAAAAAAAAAAGAGGTGAGAGAGGTATATACATTTGTTAAAATAAAATTTAAATTTACATACGTATATAATGATTGTAAAAAAGGAGATTGAGACGTGCTTAGCCAACACAAAATTTTACCTTTTGAAGATATCAATGGTCAGAACAACATTGATGTTTTTATTCTTCAAGATGGGGGGCAATTTTATTTTACTTCTTATCAAAATACTTGAAATGTTTTATACAGATTTTGAATTGACGTTTCCCTGTTCGCAGGGATTTTTCAATATGAAGAATTTTCGAGTTCACCATTTTCGTTTGGATCAGAATATATTACTTTAAGAATTCCAAGTTTTGGGCAACGTTTCTTATGAATTTTTCAACGTTTTAACTTATTTCAAGTGGTTGACCGGACTTCTAATCACCATTTTTATTCGAAATTAGAAATATGGTGTCACGAATATTGAAATTTAAGGAACGTTTTTTTGTGAAGTTTGTCAAGTTTTTCAAGTAGTTTATTGAATATGTTATCAGAAATTTCGTTCAAAATTACAAAAATAAAATAGGAGTTCTGGGCTTTAGACCAAGTTTCTTGTTAATTTCTTGTATATGTATAAAAATATCTGTTAATTCTTGTTAATTAAAAGTATCATCTAAGTAAATATGACATCGGTCAGCGGAGTAGATCAATTTCAATTTTGGGAGTTAGGGAAGTTGGGGTCCTTCTGCCAGAGACTACTAAAGGAAAACTCCCAGTTCAAGATATGGTGCGGAGTACAAGGCGAAGACATCGTCCTGCTGACCAACAAATTCTAAAATGATATGTAATTTAGCTGAACAGTGAGGAAACTATGCATAGTAGCTGCCCTTAAGGGATCACGAAAAAACATGGTTTAACCAGTGTCTCCTAGAGGATAATTTCATGAAATATTCTTTCCTGTCTATCAGAAAGAGAAACTCTAATAAGATACCACCTCATGGAACAACAAGTTTAGCCATTGTTTTAGGCGGACTTTCTTGAGAGCCTATATTGATATAATAAAAACCTCTCTATTATCATGAATTTCTAAATAATATCTCTTTTGTATCAAATATTAAATATTTTCCATGTAATCCTTTTTGATCCTGGCAATGGTTTTATCCTAAAATTTTAGAAAAGAGAACCTATATAGGGATTCAATTTTATTTCCAAAAATATTGAATACAAATGTTGATAACTAACCAATTATTTTTCCAAAATCTAATCTGCATATATTTTTATATATAACTAGACGAATGGCCCGGGCAACGCCCGGGTTTTACCCGAGTGCGTATATATTTTAGTAATGTTTTAATTAAAATACTATTCGTTACAATTATAAATTGGCGCCGTGGATGTCATTCTTGTATAATATATAAATGAGTTTTAAAAATTGTAAAAAAAAAAAATGCATCGGCCGGGAATCGAACCCGGGCCGGGCCGCGTGGCAGGCGAGCATTCTACCACTGAACCACCGATGGTTATGAAAATTCCCATCCGTGAGCTTCAGACAAACAAACAGACAGAATAAGGCAAATATATAAGTAGATTTACATATTTTAAATTTTATAGAAGCTTAAAATAAGCTGCTTCTCTATATATATATATATATATAAATAGTTTTTTTCCTTGTGGAAGTTTTTCGATTGGCCACACGAATTTTTGGAAGAAAATTAAAATGTATTTATCTAACAAAAGCATTGTTCTAAATGAATGTATTTATATATTTATTACCTCTTTCTATATAGATATTTCAGGATCTTGGGTGACATTTTGGACTGTTTTTGTAACCAATATTTTCGCTGCAATTTTTTATTGCCAAAACAGAATAAAATGACTTTTAAAGGTCATCATATTACAAAGTATATTTATCTCTCTTTCATAAATTTCTATTTTTAAAATAGAGAAATCCATAAAAAATCTTTGATTAAAAAGGCATATATTGGATCAAAATATCATTTATTTTACCAATATTCCAGTGGGCTAAACGCCAACCTTTATCAAGGTATTATGACATATGATAAAGGTTGGCGTTAAATTAACTGAAATATTGGTAAAAAATGATATTTTGACCCAATATATGCCTTTTTAATTAAAAAATAAATTTCTATATTCATATTATTCTATATGGGTTAAGAGAAAATGTTACAGTTGAAAGAAATGAAATCTTTTATTCACTCAGATACCAGGTGGGTAGATATGTGTCCAACTCTCCAAAAACATGGTAAAACTACTGTTAGTTTTTATTTTTAATAATACAATGTTTATATGATATTTGACCAGGAGTGTCTGGTCACGTGTGTGTGTTTATTGTATATATATGGTGGATGGAAATTAGGTATAGTTAATGAAACCAGATGGAAGGACTGTAGTGCAGATATCGTCAATCTATAAGAAACCCGATCTACCACTCCAGGAGGAAGATCTGAATCTCTTGTTAGAGAATAATCAATCAGTAATCGCTGCAGGAGACTGGAACTCCAAGCACCCTCTTTGGGGCTCAAGAACCTCCAATAATAGTGGAACCGTGCTTCATAATTTTTCCGAAAAAGAAAACCTGGACATTGTCGCACCTTCTTCACCCACGCACTACAGTCCTTTGGGAAATCCAGACTTTCTAGACATCGCAATTCTTAGAAACATCCCCTGGACTTCGAGGATTAAGACCCTGGATGCCTTATCTTCAGATCACCTCCCAGTAATCCTAGAGCTGACCTGCCCGAAGGATGAATTCACGACTAGGGCTTGCCGACTCACTAACTGGGTACACTTCCAACAAGACTTAATTTCCAGTACGCCTCCTAGAATACCCTTGAAAACAGAAGCCAATATTGATTCAGCAGTGACCTTACTAAACGATAAAATCTACAACAGCTACTCAAAAAACACAGTTATATCATCCTCTTCATCAAAACAGAACCCCTCGACCAAGGCCTTGATAAAAGAAAAGAATAAAGCTCGTAAGAGATGGCAAGCAACCTGGGATCCAGCCCATAGAGCCATTTATTTAAATTTACAGGGAAAAGTTAACAAAGCCCTCAAATCCGACTCCACCGAGAACTGGAATCAATTCATACACAAGATTGAATCAAGCCCAAAGGACTTCTGGAGAAAAACAAAACCCATCAGGAAAAAAACGGAAAGGATCTCAAGTTTAGTAACGAACGGCAAAACCTTATTGACCGACAAAGAAATCGGAAATGAACTTGCAGAACACTTCTCCAACCAGTTCTCCAAGGAAAAAGAAGAAGACCAACCAAATATAACTTATAATCACCAACAAGAAAAAATGCTCACAATGACGACACCAAATGAAGTCAAAGAAGTGATTAAATACTTAGCTAACCACAAAGCTCCTGGCCATGACAATATCACTCCGCAAATGGCCAAGAATCTTCCCATCAAATGGATTGTATTTCTAGCTGGAGTTTTCAACGCCGCACTGCACTTGTGTTACTACCCCAAAGTCTGGAAGCATGCTATCATAATTCCAATTCCAAAAAAATCCGCTAAATCCCCTGAAGATCTAAGACCTATCAGCCTCCTCCCCACCATCGGCAAAATTTACGAAAGAATTATTTTACGTAGACTTCAGATGTACTTGGACAACTCTAACTTCATCATCCCGCAGCAATTCGGATTTAGAAGGGGGCATTCAACAACTCACCAACTCATTGCAGTTCTGGACTACATCCAGATAAGAAGATCCCACAAGGAAGTGGTAGGTGCTGTCTTTCTAGATTTTGCGAAAGCATTTGATAGAGTTTGGCATAATGGCCTTATAAAGAAACTCACAAAACACCAGTTTCCAAGTGACATTATCAATTTTATGCTGAATTATCTACAGGGCAGGACATTTTCAGTCAAGCAAGGAAATTTTATAACTGAACCAAAGCCAATCCAGACTGGAGTACCTCAAGGCTCTATCCTCGGACCCTACCTTTTCAATATTTACATTAATGACATCCCACTGCACTCTAAATGTAAACTTAAGCTCTTCGCAGATGATACAGCAATTTTATTTAACTCTAAATCAGTCAACCTATTGGTTACTCAGCTTCAGAATTGCCTAAATGACATAATCAAATGGTGCGATGAGTGGAAGCTAGACATTAACCCAACTAAGACTCAAGCAATAGTTTTTTCCCCCAAGAGATAACAAAAAATTCAAGCCACAAACCAACCTGACAGTAAACTCAAGCACTATTAGTTGGGCCGACCATGCCAAGTATCTTGGTGTCACTTTGGATTCGAAATTAAAATTTAACCTACATGTCCAAAACACCATAAGAAAGGCAAAGATAGCCAAAATATCTCTATCAAGCCTGCTTTTTTTAAAAGTAATTTAACAACAAAGCATAAATTCACGTTGTACAAAACCTGTATTCTACCCATCATCACGTACGCACTACCAGTCTGGGGCAAATATATCACACCTACGGATAAAAAAAGAATAGATGCCTTAATGAGGATTTGCTTACGAACCACTATAGGAGCCCCATTCAATCTTTCAAACAAAATTCTCAAAGAAGATCTCAACCAGCCTAATATAGAAGAGATGTATCAAGACTCTGCGACAAGACTATTCTCGCAATTTCAAAAATCATCAAATCCAACTATACAAGAAATTGCTCAAAATCAAGGTGACCTCAGCCACCGAATCCGACGACCTGGACCCAATGGCTAGCTGACAGCCAAACACCCAACAACTGCCCTCCTGTAAGGTTCGGGGGACCACTCCAGCATTACAACTCGCCATGTGTAAATAATCTGGACAAGGTGACTCGCGAGCTGTGCTCGAATGTAACACCTGCAAATTGAGATGAAATAAAATAAAAAAAGGTATAGTTACACAACTCGCCATGTGTAAATAATCTGGACAAGGTGACTCGCGAGCTGTGCTCGAATGTAACACCTGCAAATTGAGATGAAATAAATAAATAAATAGGTATAGTTAATGGCAAGTAATAATATGCCACCGATTGTAATTAAATCGACGATCGGACCAACCGGCGAGAAACTATGCATAATCGAATCCTCCTTAATAACGAAGATCCTAGACAAATGTGGAATCGAGTATAAACTTGAGGAAACGGTTCAATCAAAGAAGAGAACTCGCGGCTCCCAATCGGATGACTCAAGATCGCCAACTAGGAGCGAGCGTAATCTGAAGACGCCTAGAATGGACATCGACGAACAAAGTCCCGCCACTGAAATTTCTCAACAAATGAACGTAGCTCACCCACCGCAAGACGATGAAGAAAATAACGACAACGATGGCCCATGGACCACAGTCACTAACGTGAAAAAAACCGAGAATTCCTCCTGTTATTGCAGAAAATGTAGCAGATTGGAAGCTTCTTTGCCAAGAACTAAAAGGCTTGTGCACGGAACCATTCCAAGTCACGATTTCTGGCAAAAAGCACATAATTAAATCGAAAAACATAGGCGACTTCAAAAAAATCAGGGAGTATGTACAGAAAAATAATGGAGGATATTCCTACAGACTACAGGAGGAAAAACCACTGAAAGTGGTATTGAAGCGGGTAACAACAGCCTTCAAAGAAGAAGACGTCGTAACTGAACTGGTCTCAATGGGCTTCACTGAGGTCATTGTCAAAAGACTCCATAGACAATCGACCAAAATACCGATGAATATAGTCCTAGTAGAGCTACCGAAATATGAACACAATAAGCGAATCTATGGAATAACTGAAATACTTTACCAAAAAATAGTCGTGGAATCATTCAGGACTACAAAACGAGTGACCCAAAGCTTTAACTGCCAGGGTTTTGGGCATGGCCAGCTAAATTGCTTTTTGAAGCCCAAATGCGTCAAGTGTGCTGAAGAACATCATTCGAAGGATTGTCCAAGAAAGTCGAAACAGCTCCCACCAAAGTGCGCTAACTGTGGAGAGGCGCACACAGCCAATTACCGCGGATGCCCAAATTTTCCGAAGCCACAACAACAGCAGCTAAAGCCTCCCAGACAAAACTCCCCTAACACCATACCTCAAGCAAGCTCCACTAAAACAGAAGAAGCAACTGTTGAAAAACAAAAGGCAAGTTACGCGGAAACTACAAAAAAGAAAACTACTCGTTCTGACACCAGGGAACTGTGCGAAAAGTTATTAGAAATTATCCAAACTTACCTACAATGAAAGGCAAATTACCTTTAAAAATCGTTTTCTGGAATTGCAACGGAATCAAACTCAAAAAAGAAGAATTCCTACAGTTTTTAGAAGAAAACTCAATAGACATGGCACTGCTCAGTGAAACACACTTAAAACCATCTGTCGACCTCAAACTCAGAAACTATCAGACAATAAGAGACGATAGAATCGTTGGAAGGGGCGGTGGAACGGCAATAATTCTAAAAAACTATCTTAAATATAAAAAAGTGCTGATTCAAACATCTAACATGGAAAACACCACAATTCTAATGAAACCAGATGGAAGGGCAGTAGTGCAGATATCGTCAATCTATAAGAAACCCGATCTACCACTCCAGGAGGAAGATCTGAATCTCTTGTTAGAGAATAATCAATCAGTAATCGCTGCAGGAGACTGGAACTCCAAGCACCCTCTTTGGGGCTCAAGAACCTCCAATAATAGTGGAACCGTGCTTCATAATTTTTCCGAAAAAGAAAACCTGGACATTGTCGCACCTTCTTCACCCACGCACTACAGTCCTTTGGGAAATCCAGACTTTTTAGACATCGCAATTCTTAGAAACATTCCCTGGACTTCGAGGATTAAGACCCTGGATGCCTTATCTTCAGATCACCTCCCAGTAATCCTAGAGCTGACCTGCCCGAAGGATGAATTCACGACTAGGGCTTGCCGACTCACTAACTGGGTACACTTCCAACAAGACTTAATTTCCAGTACGCCTCCTAGAGTACCCTTGAAAACGGAAGCCAATATTGACTCAGCAGTGACCATACTAAATGATAAAATCTACAACAGCTACTAAAAAAAAAACAGTTATATCATCCTCTTCATCAAAACAGAACCCCTCGACCAAGGCCTTGATAAAAGAAAAGAATAAAGCTCGTAAGAGATGGCAAGCAACCTGGGATCCAGCCCATAGAGCCATTTATTTAAACCTACAGGGAAAAGTTAACAAAGCCCTCAAATCCGACTCCACCGAGAACTGGAATCAATTCATACACAAGATTGAATCAAGCCCAAAGGACTTCTGGAGAAAAACAAAACCCATCAGGAAAAAAACGGAAAGGATCTCAAGTTTAGTAACGAACGGCAAAACCTTATTGACCGACAAAGAAATCGGAAATGAACTTGCAGAACACTTCTCCAACCAGTTCTCCAAGGAAAAAGAAGAAGACCAACCAAATATAACTTATAATCACCAACAAGAAAAAATGCTCACAATGACGACACCAAATGAAGTCAAAGAAGTAATTAAATACTTAGCTAACCACAAAGCTCCTGGCCATGACAATATCACTCCGCAAATGGCCAAGAATCTTCCCATCAAATGGATTGTATTTCTAGCTGGAGTATTCAACGCCGCACTGCACTTGTGTTACTACCCCAAAGTCTGGAAGCATGCAATCATAATTCCAATTCCAAAAAAATCCGCTAAATCCCCTGAAGATCTAAGACCTATCAGCCTCCTCCCCACCATCGGCAAAATTTACGAAAGAATTATTCTACGTAGACTTCAGATGTACTTGGACAACTCTAACTTCATCATCCCGCAGCAATTCGGATTTAGAAGGGGGCACTCAACAACTCACCAACTCATTTCAGTTCTGGACTATATCCAGATAAGAAGATCCCACAAGAAAGCGGTAGGTGCTGTCTTTCTAGATTTTGCGAAAGCATTTGATAAAGTTTGGCATAATGGCCTTATAAAGAAACTCACAAAACACCAGTTTTCAAGTGACATTATCAATTTTATGCAGAATTATCTACAGGGCAGGACATTTTCAGTCAAGCAAGGAAATTTTATAACTGAACCAAAGCCAATCCAGACTGGAGTACCTCAAGGCTCTATCCTCGGACCCTACCTTTTCAATATTTACATTAATGACATCCCACTGCACTCTAAATGTAAACTTAAGCTCTTCGCAGATGACACAGCAATTTTATTCAACTCCAAATCAGTCAACCTATTGGTTACTCAGCTTCAGAATTACCTAAATGACATAATCAAATGGTGCGATGAGTGGAAACTAGACATTAACCCAACTAAGACTCAAGCAATAGTTTTTCCCCCAAGAGATAACAAAAAATTCAAGCCACAAACCAACTTGACAGTAAACTCAAGCACTATTAGTTGGGCCGACCATGCCAAGTATCTTGGTGTCACTTTGGATTCGAAATTAAAATTTAACCTACATGTCCAAAACACCATAAGAAAGGCAAAGATAGCCAAAATATCTCTATCAAGCCTGCTTAATTTTAAAAGTAATTTAACAACAAAGCATAAATTCACGTTGTACAAAACCTGCATTCTACCCATCATCACGTACGCACTACCAGTCTGGGGCAAATATATCACACCTACGGATAAAAAAAGAATAGATGCCTTCATGAGGATTTGCTTACGAACCACTATAGGAGCCCCATTCAATCTTTCAAACAAAATTCTCAAAGAAGATCTCAACCAGCCTAATATAGAAGAGATTTATCAAGACTCTGCGACAAGACTATTCTCGCAATTTCAAAAATCCTCAAATCCAACTATACAAGAAATTGTTCAAAACCAAGGTGACCTCAGCCACCGAATCCGACGACCTGGACCCAATGGCTAGCTGACAGCCAAACACCCAACAACTGCCCTCCTGTAAGGTTCGGGGGGGCCACTCCAGCATTACAACTCGCCATGTGTAAATAATCTGGACAAGGTGACTCGTGAGCTGTGCTCGAATGTAACACCTGTAAATTGAGATGAAATAAAAAAAGGTATAGTTGAGTTTTTGTAAGACCAGTGCTTTGAAACTAGTTAGGATTTTGGAACGCCCGCTACATTTTAGGAGAAGACTTGTTCACCGACTATACCTCTAAGTTGAGAGTGAATTGAAGAAAACCAAGGAAAGGAAGTTATTGAACAACTACATATTTCCATACATAAAATTCTATTTTGTACGTAGGGAACGTATCACTCGGCTTGTATCGAAAATAATGCCGAGAACAAAAATAAGATCTCTATTTGAATAATTTAATAAATTTATTGAGAATTAACACTATATCTTTTTATATATATAAAAATAGAATATTTATTATAAAATTATTTACATATTATATAAAATATGATTCATAAATATAAATAGTATATAAGATTTTAGTTGATTAATTTTTCAAACGTTTTAAATGATCGTTTATCTGGGATTTCAGTATTTTGATTCGACATGTATGAGAGATAGTTTTCAATTTGGTTTTCATCAGAAAATCATCACTTCTTTTTATTAAGAACTTTCTATAGGTTCCTCTTTTGTAATGTTTCAATATGAGTGGACAATATTTCGGATATTTGGTTACATACTTTTCTTTTTCTAATTGTGTACCTATTAGATCTTTCGAATAAAAGAAGAAAGACGCCAATATATTTGCATCTGTTTCCTCGCAGAATTTACCATAGGTGATACTGGTTCCACCTATGAAGTCTTTATGTAATATTTCAGCTTCCTTTTGACATTCATCCCAAAATTTTGAATACCGTTCTCTTTTTACAATGGTTTTTGGTTTTTCTAAATTGAAATCATATATAAGCGCACGTTTAATCAAAATTCGTATAATTTCTGGTCTGGTGTATATAACAGCTTCATCCAGTAATTTATTTCCATTAGTGTCTGTTAAGTCAATTCTCGCTCCAGCATCTACCAATGTTTTAAAAAAACTGATATTTTCATTACGGAAAAAAGAAGAAATGAAATCAAATAAAGGAGTCTGATCCTCAGAGTTCTTAATATGGATATCAGCTCCAGATTCTATCAGGATCTTTGCTTTTTCTTTAGTACCGTTATAGATAGGGGTATATCCAAAATTTGTTGCTGCATTAACATCCGCTCCTCTTTCAATAAATAATTTAACCATAGGTATGCATCTTCTAATGCATCTGCGTCTGCATCTTCGTGTAGCTCCATAAAGAGGACTTTGCTTCAAGCTATCTTTCAAATTTACATCAGCTCCCAGATCCAGCAAAAGCTTGGCAACACCAAAGCGTTCATAAAAAGCAGCTTCATAAAGTGGGCTTCGACCGAATCTTCCTTGAGCATTAACATCAGCTCCATTTTTGATTAAAATATAAGCTATTATTACATGACCTTCCATTGCGACACTGAGAAGGAGTTTGTTTAGTTTTTGAGAGCTTATCCTTTTCTCTGATTCCATAAAAGCAATAATCTTTTTGATATTTCCCGATTGTGCAGCAAACCTCAATGATTTTCGATTCCTTCTTCGTTTGTAAGCATTTGCAGGGTTCCTAGCATGTGTTATCTTTCCTCCAAGAATTCTCTTCTTTTTCTTACTTCTATTAACCCAGATAACCATTTTTACAATTATTACTTTATTTTTGTATATATTTATATTGTTATAAAATAGAGGGTGAATGAGACGCAAAGCAATAAATAAATCGCTAAAATGATTATTTATTTTTTTAAATCTGTGTTAATTTAATATTCTGCGATAATTTATAATTTATTATATATATATATTGATATGTGTATATATAAAATTATATATATATATAATTATAAAATATATTTAAGTTCAAAATTCCCATATATCTCCCATAAAGGTTCTTATAAAAGTTAAAAAAAAACTCATCTTCTGGAGTTTATTTGTTGGTTGCTATAACATTTTCAACCTCCCAGAATCTTTTAAAAAGAGTTTATAAATATTCTCTATACAGTACACGGGTAGAAAATACTTGCGATGTGCTGAAATCACTTCCCGAGAATCTTTCTGAGAGAAGCCATCATAACTTGGTGCTTTGTGCACACAACTGGCTTTTCATTTTGTTATCAGATAGCAGGAGAAATCCGATCAGAATTCTCCTACAATTAGATCAATTATCCCACTCTTCATATATTAGATCCACAAGCTGTTTATTCCTCAATTTCTCAGATTTGATTTTGATTCCTCATTTTGATATCAGATAGCAGGAGAAATCCGATCAGAACTCTCCTACAATTAGATCAATTATCCCACTCTTCATATATTAGATCCACAAGCTGTTTATTCCTCAATTTCTCAGATTTGATTTTGATTCCTCATTTTGATATCAGATAGCAGGAGAAATCCGATCAGAACTCTCCTACAATTAGATCAATTATCCCACTCTTCATATATTAGATCCACAAGCTGTTTATTCCTCAATTTCTCAGATTTGATTTTGATTCCTCATTTTGATATCAGATAGCAGGAGAAGTCCGATCAGAACTCTCCCACAATTAGATCAATTATCCCACTCTTCATATATTAGATCCACAAGCTGTTTATTCCTCAATTTCTCAGATTTGATTTTGATTCCTCATTTTGATATCAGATAGCAGGAGAAATCCGATCAGAACTCTCCTACAATTAGATCAATTATCCCACTCTTCATATATTAGATCCACAAGCTGTTTATTCCTCAATTTCTCAGATTTGATTTTGATTCCTCATTTTGATATCAGATAGCAGGAGAAATCCGATCAGAACTCTCCTACAATTAGATCAATTATCCCACTCTTCATATATTAGATCCACAAGCTGTTTATTCCTCAATTTCACAGACAAAGGTAGGCAAATACACGTCAATAGTTCTGTTATTTTTCCACTACTAAAGCCTCTAATGGTAACTCCCATTTCTTATTTCTTAGAGTCTTGATGACAAAATGGACACACACAAGCTCATCACCTCCTTTCCCTTAGTAGTGTTGATTCTATGAATAAGTATTCACTTTGGAGACCGAGATATTTAAATTTGAAGCACATTCCTATGTAGGAAACAATACTGCGAACCTTGATCCAGCAAGGCTATCACTCCTATCTCCTCCTTCAGGTGTTTAACTAACTGCACTAAGGCTTTGGCCACAAGCACCGTTGACACCACTATTCCAACATGCATGCCAGCGAATGATACATCTAACTTTTCTGCAGTGGAGGATGTCTCCATGTGGATGTTATTCCCTTTACTGTTCGAATCCCCATGAATAGATCCCAATTGGTCGTCCCCAAGATGCAGCAAGGTATTGTGATCTTTACGCATTTTACATACCTCTTGCATTGGAGCTCATAATGTCCTACGCCAAGCATGTCAAACTCAAATCCTAACACGGGCCAAATAAAAAAGTAATAAGATTATATGGGCCGCAAAAAATGAAAACAAGTAATTAAATTTTTATAGTAACATTTATGTAGGTTTATTTTTAAAAATACTAATAAGAAAAAAAAAGTAAAGTTAATATTTTCTCCCTGATATTTGGCATCTCTTTTCTGCTACCATCTTTCTTACTTCGGAGTAATCTTGTTCGCAGTGATTAATTTTAAAACTGACCCAAGGTGAACGTCAGTAATTCTCGATCTGATTGGAGACTTATTTCCTTTCATAAGTGAAAATAACTGCTCGCACCGATAGTTACTTCCAAACATGGACATAATTTCATATGCTAATTTTCGAGTGTTTTCAAATCTGGCTGGCAAATATTTGTAAAATTTAGAAACCCCAAAATAAACGAAAATATATTATCTGGTGGGCCGCAACTTTATTCGTTGTGGGCCGCATGAGGCCCGCGGGCAGCGAGTTTGACATGCTTGTCCTACGCAGAGACAGTAGTAGCAAGCTTTATATCGCTTTTATAAATTCTGCAACAAGTGGCCGCCCGACAGAATAGACATTATTTGTGTTCCTTACTTGGTTTGTTCACCTCAGTTACTTTAGCCTCGTGGTATAAGGCATCGAACCTTTGGAATTCAATGATTCATCAAATCCTGCCCTTACTTAGGTCACACCTTCTTTACTCTTTACCCTTTTTGTTAAGAAACTTAACAATGAGCTGAGCCGCCTATCAATAGACACAATAATAACAATTTATCTTATAAAAAGCCCTACTCTACCACAATGTGTACAATTTCTCCGACAGACTTGACTCAACCAGCGGGCACAAAAACGCCACATTCTGTTCTGGAGTAAACTCCAAGGATTATAAAGATCGCAAATAAGACTCCAACTTGTTACAGAGAGTCTCAATATCCATCGTACTTCTCCAGTCGTTACAATCGACCGATCCCAACGATTCTTTCACATATACTCGATGAGAATTATTCTATCTTTAAAGAGGTCTTTCAACGCAGTAAAGACCTTATGTTTATTGTGTCGGCAGTTATGGGATATATCTCTTTAAAATACAACGTAGAATAAAAAAGTTCCCGATCTTTTTAAAATTATAATTATTAATTCATAATATAGTAATTTAAATGGTGATAACGACAATCCTCACAATTATCCGGGAATAGCACTTCTAAGCAACCTCGCTAAGCTTTTCTCATCAATATTGAAAATAGGGCTAAGCAACTGGACCGAAAATAGAGCAATTATACCGGAAAATCAAGCGGGTTTCAGAAAAGAACATTCATGCCATGATCATATTTTTACTTTGGTCTCACTAATCCAATTAACACTTAGAGGTAAAAGACGAAAGTTCTACGCTTTATTTATCGATCTTAAAAAGGCTTTTGATACGGTGCCTCAAGCTCTCCTATGGAAAAAACTGTTAGACATTGGATTGAATTTCCGATTTATAAATCTAATTAAGAATTACTACGAAAACATGACAGCTGCGGTGAGATGGAACAATTCATTCACTGAATTTATTAAAATAAAATCCGGAGTGTTACAGGGTGAGCCACTATCTCCTTACTTATTCATACCTTTTATTAACGACCTGATTAGTACCTTTGACTGCTCTGATATACCTGGTATTTATCTGCCAAAGCATAGAAATATCCATTTGTTACTATATGCAGATTATATTGTACTGATAGGCGAATCTAAGAACAATTTGCAGTTAAAAATTAATATGATACGAAAATAGACTAGTAAGGTTTGTTACTGGTGATCATTAAAAGAAGGAGGACCGCGCCTTTTTTTGTTTTTAATTAAAAGCTTTTATTTAACTTGCATATCTGTCTGTCTGTCGCCAAATCTTGTAATCAATTCTTAATATACTTATAGGGCACCTAGAAATATGAAATTTGGTACACATGTTCAAACCTGATGACAATGCTAGCTGGCCAATTTTCAGACTTCTGGGTTGTCAGGTTGGCCAAGAACGGACACATTTCCAAATTTCCTTTAGAATTTTGTATATTTAATTTATTTTGTTTTGCCAATATCTCGCGAACCGTTCGTTTTTAGCGTTTTTCCTTCGATTTCTCCTTGTTTGGGTAAGCTTTCTTGGTATACTTTTTACGCTCTTTCTAATGGTACCATTTTCTTTGAGATTGGTCCACTTTTTAATTTAAAAGCTTTTATTTAACTTGCCTCCATGTCTGTCTGTCTGGATGTCTGTCGCCAAACTTGTAATCAATTTTTATAAATATACTTATAGGGCACCTAGAAATATTAAATTTGGTACACATGTTCAAACCTGATGACAATGCTAGCTGACCAATTTTCAGACTTCTGGGTTGTCAGGTTCGCCAAGAACGGACTAATTTCCAAATTTCCTTTCAAATTTTGTATATTTAATTTTAATATATGCTTCCAGACCATATAGAATAATGAAACTCACAATACTCGCTCAGTCCAATTAATAATTGACAGATAGACAGACATACATTTATTTTTATATATAGAGATTAGCAGTAATTAAACGTAACAGTAAGAAAATGTTGATTTTAATATATGTAAATAGAGTCTCTTAAGAAAGACCACCTAAAAACATGACTCAACTTGTTTCTCTTATAGGTGGTCTCTCATTGGAGATTCTAATTGATATTAAAAAATCTCTAATAGACCTTTAATAAGAGACTGCCTCTTGGAGAGACGGGTTAAGCTACGATTTTAGGCATCCTCTCAATGGAAGCTCTACTGTATCTACTTTTTCACACTGTTTGGCTTGATAAATGCCATTTTAACCATTTTGAATGTGTATCAATCCAGTCTATTTTTTGATATTTTATAGGCAAAATCACTTCATTTCAATTCATAGGGAATTCTTAACTTTTTTTTTTTGTCTTCATTCAGCTTACTTTCTATTATATTTTAAGCCATTGTTTCCCCCCCCCCCCCCATTATACATATTTAATACCGTATACACTGTTTTACTTTCAAAAATGTCATTAATAATTTGAATACAGACACATTGAAAACCTTCTTAATAATGATGATAATTTTTAATAAAAATTTGATGGAATTTGGGAAATAAAACGAAACGAAAAAAGGAAATCTGACAAAAAATAGCTTTATAACTTTCCCCAAAGTTCTAAATGGTCAAATAGCAAGTGGCTATATAAATAAAGTTATACACAAAGATAAAATATAGATTTTAAAATATATTTTTTTTACTTAATTTTAATGCATTGGTTAAGTAGTTTCTGAGTTTATCGATAAACAGACAGACAAATTTTGATTTTTATATATATATAAAGATAATACAGAGATAATAAATCAGAGTGCTGAAAATATAACAGATTAATTAATATTTATCCTTATTTTTCCAAAAATAAAAAGGTTTTTCAAACTAATAATTAGATTAAAACCTTTCTGGTAGTATATTAAACAATTTCTCAAAGTTAAATTGCGATGAAATGAGTAGTTTGGTCCGGCATAAAGAAGAGGCATATAATCATTTTTTTCTATATGCATGATAATATTTAGAGCAGAATGTTGAATTATAACAGATAAATTAGAATATTTATCTTGATTATTTTTAGGCGAAAAGTTATTTCAAATATTTTATTTGCTAGAACCCTTCCCAGTACTATACTAAATAAACTTCCCAAAGTTTCATGGCGTTCCAATGAGTGGTTTGGTCAGGCATAAAGGACAGACACACCACACACACACACATACATTCATTTTTGTATATATAGATGATCTGGCTTTGTGTCTTCTACTCGAATGAATGTTTTCTGTTAGAATTATGTTTCTGCATACTAAAAGTGAACTCGCTTCACCCGTGGTCTCTGCTCTTTTGGAATTTTTTCGCTATATAATTTTGTATCTGATTATCAAACATGACACAGCAATATTTTCATTATCATTTTCTGACTAAAAAACAACCATTTTTTCCCAGAACCTGTCAATTTCAATTTTTCTTGGCTAAAAATGCGACAATGCTGGAGGTTGCGAAAGGATTTTTTCAATAAATGTTCAAGACATGGAAGGAATTAGAAATCCAAATATTCAGATTCCTATCTAAAACGTCCTTGGAATTACAAGCGAATAAATGAAAAAGCCAACAAATAGGTTAATTTTATCTGTTATAATTTAGTCATCTTATTCCAATATCATCACGCATATATTTATATTCATTATATATATATACAGGGTGATCCAAAAGTCCCGCACAACTTTAAAAATTAATAACTCCGCGAATATTTGCGCTAGAGCAATGCGGTAAACACCATTGTGTTCAGAATGCAATGGGATTTTTTATGGCAAATATTGAAAATTTCGAAATTGATTTTAGTTACAATTTCATTCCCTAGATGGCGCTGTACCAGAATCAGAAATTCAGCGGCCAAATTGTTTGATTAATTGAAAAATATAACTGATCGACACGTATTTTTCCTTTTTGTATACCAGGAAAGAATCCTAATAATATCAAATCGTTAATTAATAAAGCACCATTTCGCCAAAAGTTAGAAGAAATGGTTAACGATTTTTAAATACAATCTGAGATATGTAAAATAGGTATATGCAAATTAAAACATGTAGCAAAAAATATTTATATTTTTGATAGAGTTTTGTCAAATATATTGAATGTTTGAAAAACATAGCTGAATTCAATACACGATTTTTTGAAATGTTAATATAGTACCAAAAATTATGATGGTACTACTAATAGGATTTCTTGCTATAAGGAATGTGTAATTTATTGAATAATTGGCGACACTCGACTATTTAACTGGAAATTTGTCATGATCCAACAAATGAAATATAGATGGGAGTGACAAAATACATTTGTCGTACTTTATTCCAAATATCCTATGGGCTTGTAAAATGTTATCATTGTTTATTATACTGTACACGATTTTTAAAAATGTATCCCCTCAAATAAATATAATTTTTAAATCAACCTTTTGCGTTGAAAAACGTGGTAGTAAAATTATTTTGTATTATTTTTTTTGCCCAAAATTTCTAAAGGTGGGGGTTACAGAGAATATTCCTTGTGCTATTTCTTTTAATGAGCGAAAAGCGATAAATTAAACATAAGGGATAAAATTGTGTGTACAGTGTTATTCGAGAAGTTATGACACTTTGGTCTGCACGACATAATATAAGATGTGAGCAAATGACAAACAAACAAAAATTACTGTTCACAAATAAAAAAGAGACAAGATATGAGGACAGAATTTATTTACCCATAACCCAACACAAAGAGCTGCAAAACATTGGTAGATAATATAATACATGGCAGCTTATATAACACATGAGGTAACTTGTCTCTTGGAAGCCTTGTCTCTTGTATTAGATCACAATCCTTGCTCAATGTGGCGCCCTTCATTCTCAAACACCGCCTGCAGACGATAGATGACAGAATGGACAGCATTAAATAAAATATCTGATGAAATTGATGAAACGTGCCGTCTGATAGAAGCCTTCAACATGGCCAATGTGGTAGGCCGGCATCGATAAACACGCGACTTAATGTACCCCCATATCCAAAAATCGCAAGGCGTCAAGTCTGGTGATCTTGAAGGCCACTGGTGTATAAAGTGGCGACTTATCACACGATCTTCACCGAACGTATCCTTCAGCAATTGTTTGGCACCGCGGGAGATATGAGGAGGTTCTCCATCTTGCATGAATGTTATTTCGCTCAGTGCTTGTCTGTCCTGCAATATGGGGATAACCTTTTCTCTTAAAAGTTGAACATAACGTTCACCAGTTACAGATGCGGTTTTAAATGTTCTTCCATTTATTTCTTCAAAGAAAAATGGCCCAATAATAAAAGAAGAAGTGAACCCACACCAAACTATAACTCTGCGCTGATGAAGTGGCATTTCTGTAAAAATCCTAGGGTTTTCTGTTGCCCAAATGCGGCTGTTTTGAGTGTTAACTTCTCCGTTCAGAGAAAATTGAGCTTCATCTGTCCACAGAACATTCAACAGCCAGTTTTCATCAATATCAATTTGCCGGAAAACCCATGAAGCGAATTCTTGACGCTTCTCAAAATCGCCGACTTTTAGCTCGTGAAGTCTTTGAATTTTTTTACGGGTATTTTTTAAGACAAATTCTTAGTGCTCTCCAAACTTTTCCATACCAAATCCCCGTTTGTCGAGCACTTACTTCTCCATACGTGGATAACGTTTCAATAGCTTCAACATTCTGCGAAACCGTAGCAACCCCTGACTTGCATGTCGATGGTCTTCCACTCCGAGATTTTGCTTCCAGAGATCCAGTCTTCTCCAAAGTTTTTATCATTCGCCTTAGAGAGTAGCAACTCATGGGTCCTTTACCGCTTCGAATACCTTTAAAGGTACGAAACGCTTGTAAAGCTTCAGTTGCAGAATCTTATTGCAATAAAATAATTTCACCAAGAGTGATTTATGCTGTAGTGATGGTAAAATAAATTGTTGTGCATGTAAATAGTGAAGATTATTTGCATTTTTCAAAACCTCATTATGTAAAAATATATGTGTATATAAATTGGATATTTGTTGTTGGCCGAACCAATAACCATACACACCTCATCTCGTTAACGGAATAATGTTCTTTGTCTGGTCTGCCTTTTTTTTTACTCTCTTTGGAGTAGATTTGCTTTTTGATAGTTTTTATTTATGGAGCTGAACCAGTATGATGGCGGTGGTGGAGGAAGTCAGCAGGCCAACAAGCGGCCGCGTTCTGAGGACGAAGACCTCCTCCCGTCTTCCCATCACCAATTAAAATTCAACAGCACGGCGAACTTGTTCAACTTTGAGTGCCAAACCTTCGAAGCGATCATTGCCGACACCAGCCTGGACTCCCCCGAAAAAATACAGATGGCCACCAAAGGACTGATACTGACTCTCGTCCAAGAGGCAGAACTTCTTCTTAAGGACGCCTTCAAGGGAGCCAGTCTAGGAAGACCCAATCCCACAGCCAACGTCCCGATTCCCTCCACCTCTTTCGCCTCGGTAGTGGCAGAGAAAGACAAGCCGGTAAAGCCTGCACCTCCGAAACCCAAAGCGAAATCCACATTTGTGAATCTGGCTCCTTCCTTCGAATCGCATGTCGTCGTCAGGTCGGCTAACCCCAAAGCAACCCAAGGGAATTTTTGAGGGAAATTCAAAAGATTCATCTTTCCCTAGCGTCATCAAAACACGTGGTGGCGTCCATCAACACCAGCGGCGAGGTGGTTTTTCACCCCAAAACAACCCAAATGGCAAAGTAGCTGGCCACTGGGCTGACCTCCCTGCCAACGGGCCTAAGCTGCCCCGAGTGCCCGGTTATCCTACCAAGATACTGCCTCTTCAGAGTGGACGGGGAGGTGCGGGACGATGAGATATGCGAGAGCTTCCGCTCCAACCACTCCGTGCAGTCACTCCTGGAAAAGCGTGAAATCAGGGTAGTCCATCGATCGAATAATGCGGCACACAGCACTAGTATAGTGTTCATCGAAGTGGACAACCAAGTCGCCGAAATCCTCGGTCAACATGGACGTATTCCTGTGGCGGGTCTAGTGCACAGGTATGAGCGCAGTCATACTTTAAAGCAATGCTTCCGTTGCTGTGGCTTCGGCCACCGCGCTTCTGCCTGTCCAGCTGCCCATCCAATCTGCTATCGCTGCGGCTCTGCAGAGCATGAGGGCATCCGATGCTCGGTCGAGCCAAGCCAAAGCCGCTGCTGCCGCTGCAGAAAAAAAATCTGGAGCTCCCACAACCACTTTGCCACATTATCTACCTGTCCCTTTGTAAAAGAGAGAATACCCCGAACAAGTAACAATGTCTAGGCCATTGCGTGTCCTGCAGGTGAACGCTAAAAAATCACCAACTGTCATTCTTGAAATTGCAAATTTGGCAAATTCGACACAGACCGACATCGTGCTCCTGCAAGAACTCTCAAGTAACTTCTTCTGGCCCACACGTGGGTTTCAGGCATTTTTTTTGTCCCAGGCGCCCACATCCCCTCGGGAATTGTGGCACGTAGCAACCTTCATCCCATCCCTCTAACCTCCCCAGACACCGCCATAACCTCCATAGCCATATGTCTAGAGCAGAGCATCATCGTGGTGCACTCGGCCTACTGGCACGGCCTTAGAGCTGCCGATGATTTCATCCCTCTTCTGGAAGATACGATAAGACGGACCTCTCTTCCAGTGATCCTGGGTATGGACACTAACGCCCACTCTCCTACCTGGGGCATCGGTGCGAGGTTGGACTTCCGGGGTGCTAATCTTGAAGAGTTCGCCAGCTTCAATGATTTTCATTTCTTGGGACCTCCTGTGGACTCGACCTGGTCAAATGGGCCTTTATCTTCTTCTATAGATGTAACTCTGGCATCCAGCTCATTGGCTATCCATGTCACTAGAGGTTTATTAGATGAGATGGCCTTCACTGACCATATACCTATCTGGACTACATTCCTAGACATGGTCAATAACGAGACAAAATCCTCCTTGGTTGAATCCTCATGTAAAGAACAGACCTTTAAATCCTTCCTCAACTCTTCTCTCCACCAGGTAACTACCCTATTATAACAACAACAACAAAAACCTTCATTAAGACACTATTGTCTTACAAGAGGATTCCCCTAAGAGGTTATATATGTACATGAGTGAGGAGGAAAAGCAATTTAGAGGGGAGGTGGAGCAATCAGCCGTTGTCTGGGGAGTTGAGCACTTCTTCCCTCATTTTGTCAATCGCCTTGAAAAATTTTAAATATTTATAAACAAATGTTTTATCCAGCTGGAGAGTAGTAAAAATTGTATATACATGTTGTTCATTATAGTGAGTTAGCCCCGAAATTTCGCGAATTTCCAGTCTCTTTTCCTGTAGGAATGGGCAATGGAATAGATAATGAACCAAATTTTGTGGATGCCAGCATTGCAGAAGTAGAAATTTAAAGGGTCGCTGTTCCAAATTCCCGTGATATCCTCGGGGGAAAATAGCCATATAATCCTTTGACGGGCTATTTTCAAAGAGAGGTTTGATAGTAAGTAGTCCTCCGTCATAAAGGAGCTACTTAGAGATTGATAGTGAATACAATGAGTTGAGTTTTGTATCTTAGCTCGGTCAAATTGGAGTAGCTGGTCCACTGTGGTTTGAACTATTCTAGGCATTTCTCCTCGCAAAACCATATAATCTTCACAGTTCTTAAGAAAAGAAAAACCCCAAGAGTCAATGATGTTATTCAGGTTATAAATAAAGTTGTTTCCCGCTTTTCCCAAAATTGAAACTTCCTAGAGCTGGAACAAGCAAACATAAGGTAATCTTGTCCTGTCCATTTTTAAAATCCGTATCTAGAACTTTAGAATCAATTTCGTAATGTTTAATTCAAGGTACATCCTTTCGGTTTCTGTTCGTAAGATATAGCCCGGAGTGTAAATTTGCGAAGGTCAAGAAATCGCCGTAAGAAAAATATCCTGGATCTGGTTTACAACTCCTATCTGATTCGTCGCCCACAGTGGGGCCGAGTATAATAACGTGGATAAAACTATGGAGTCAAGTAATTTCATCACTGCTCCGAACGATATGGTTCTTGACTTAGATAGTATTCTCCATGCTGCGTTTGTATCAATCAATGCTTTGCTTTTAAAGTGCTGCGCCACGTAAGCAGTTGGATTCTTGATTGTTAAGGGGTAGCCAAGATACGTATATTTTGAGGTAACTGTCAAAGGTTGTTGGCCCCAAAACCAAACGTCAGATCTAGCCAAGCGGCCTCCATTTCGAAACGCTACGATTTTAGACTGGAATTGGTTCAGAGTTAAACTATTTTCCTCAAAATATTTTTTATTAAATTAATCTTTAGTTGGATATTTATCTTGGATTCACCACGGAAGACTATATCATCCGCGAACAGGAGCAGGTGTATAGTTCCATGGCCCGGTAAGTATATACCTGGCAGGTCAGAATCATCCAGCGTAGCAACCAGATCGTTATTGAAAATAATAAATAAATACGGTGAAAGAGGTTCACCCTGAAGAACACCTGATTGTATTTTGATAAATTCTGTAAAAGAGCCGCTCCATCTGACCGCTGCCATCATTTGAGCATAGTAGTTCTGTATAAGTTTGATAAATCGCCCACTTAAACCAACAAGCGCAAGCTTTCTCCATAATAGTAGATGTGGAACTGTATCAAACGCTTTTTAAGATCATCAAAGAATGTGTAAAGTTTCCTCCTTTTGCGGTTTAATGTCATTTGAATTAGTGACGTAAGCGTGAAGATATGGTCTTTGCACGAGTAGCCCTTTCTGAATCCTGCCTGGTTTTCCGCTATGAGTTTTCTATTTTGAATCCAATTACTTAGTCTATTTTTTAATATGGATGTAAAATGTTTTGACAAGTTGCTTATAAGGGCAATGCCCCTATAATTTGATGGTGGAACTACCTTATTAAACGAGGCCTCTAGCCCAGAAGATATTGACAGGGTGGTCCTCCTTCTGACTTCCATCCTGCAATCAGCTTGTGACTCTTCCATGGGGAGACGCTCCAATACTACAAGACCGTCAAAGCCGTGGTGGACCCCCGAACTGAGTCGGATCAGAAGGTTGGTTATCTCCCTCCGCCGTTATAGTCAGAAAGTCCGGTGTTCTATTAGGAATTTCTTCCGCGGTTTATACCGAGCGTGCCATAATCGACTGAAGGCGGCTATACAGAAAGCTAAAAGTAAATCCTGGTTTAATCTCTGCAAGGAGGTGTCATCCGCATACTGGAGTGACATACATCGATTTATCGCCCGGGGCCGCGGCTCCCCCCGAGGTCCGCCACTTCTCAAACATGATAACGGCTCTCTTTACAATCCTCATGAGACTTGCCAGACCCTGTTAAATCACTTTTTCCTACCTGACACCAGACCTCACCCGCAAAGGAATGCAATTTCTGCTCACTCAGACGAACCTGAATTCAAACCCTGGGAAGTTTTGCCAGCCATTCATCGCTGTGGAAAAAGGAAAGCCCTGGGCCCTGACGGTCTTGGTTCAAAATGCCTAGACCTGGGCGGCCCTTCCTTGCAATTCCTGCTGGCCGAATTGTTCACCAAATGCCTTCGTATAGGTCACTTCCCCCGTCAATGGAAAGAAGGCCGCCTCATACTTCTGCCTAAATCCTCCAATTCAGCCAATACAGACCTATTACTTTATTGAACACTATGGCCAAAGTATTTGAGAGATGTATCCTGGCCCGACTTCAGAGGCTCGCGGATCGTCATGGATGGTTCTTTGAAGATCAATACAAAACCGTATTGGGTACCGTAAATGGTCGTTCAGCGGAAGATGCACTGGCGAGTATCACTCAATTAATTGAAGAAAGACAAGCTCACTGGAGGAAAACTCTTGTCATCAGCTCGGACATCAGTAAGGCCTTCGACACTGTTTGGAGGCCGGCAATCATACAAAATCTTGAACGTCTAAATTGTTCAGAGTCTATTACCTGTTTAGTAAAAAGCTTTTTGGAAGACCGGACGGTTTCTTACTCAGCTTGGACAGCAACAGAATGTACGTCCTCCCAACTCGGCACTCCCCAGGGTTCAGCGCTAAGTCCTTTCCTGTGGAACATAGTTGCTCGGACCATCTTCACCCTTCCCTCCATCATAGATAGCCGATTAATAGCTTACGCGGACGACTTCACCCTTATGACTCAGGTTCGTAGTCGCCTGCCGGTCTCTGCCACTAACACCTTCTTGGAGAGGTTGACATCTTGGTGCACGATAAATGGTCTTAATATAAACCCCATTAAGACTCAAGCTTGCCTGTTCCAATGGCGTAATGTCCACCCCAACTCCGAGACAGGGCTCAGAGTCCTTGGTCAACCTTTAAACATCAAGAAGACCGTCACAATCTTAGGAGTGGAGTTTTACCAGACCCGCGGATTTGTCGCCCACCTACGCAAGATCACACGTAGATGCAGATCAATAATCCCACGACTCACCCACACCATACAGGGTAAATTTGGAATCTTCTTTTCAGCTGGACGGAGCGTCAGCATGGGGAGGTCGTGCTCTCTCCAGCGAAGGCATTAGGCAACTTAGGAGCCTTCACTGCAATTTTGCGAAACGTGTACTGAGAGGAGGTCCTTACACACTTACAGTCTCAGCCATCTCCATCACCGGCAGCCCTCCTTTCGATATTATTGTTAGGTCTCGTACGGCGTTCCTGAAGGAAATCAATGAAGGAAATTTTGAATCTAGACCAGGCCCTGCTTCTTTGCCATACCCTCCAGATAGACGTCAATTGTCTTTCAGTCTAAACATCGAGGAGATAACAACACCTATAATATTCACAGACGGATCAAAAAATGAGGCTGGGGTGGGCGCTGCAATTGTTCCCTCATCAGAAGATCAGCAGCCCGTTCTCTTACGGCTCCATCCCGACTGCACAGCCTTCCAGGCTGAACTTCTGGCAATCCGCTGGGCGGTCCGTCTGGTGAAGGAAGGTTATTCAAGAAATGCGATCACTATCGCGTCGGACTGCAGATCAGCTCTGTCAGCCATATGTACGTCAGGTCCAGTTCGATCGACATTAGTAGCTAAGATTATTCTCGCACTGAACACCAACCAAAACGTAAATCTGTGTTGGGTGCCGGGACACTGCGGCATCGACGGAAAGGAAAGAGCAGACAGAGCTGCTAAGAACGCGGCCGTTTTGATCTTAGAGCCATCATTTTCCATTCTGCCTAGAAGCCTGGCCCGTAACCACTCACGCGTGGCAGCCCTAGACGCATGGACGGAGGTTTATTGCCAGGACCACTACAACAGACACCTGAGGAGAATAGCCCATACTCCAGACCGGCTGCTCCAATTCCTCCCTAAGGTCTGTCCTGGAGAAGTCACCACCACCTTACTTACAGGACATGGCCATGTTCGGGCAGACTTGGTTCTCTGGCGTCTTGGGCAAGACCCATCTTGCCCACATTGTATGGAGGAACAACAGACTGTGGACCACCTTCTATTCAGATGCCCTGCTTTCAAGCAACACAGAATGAAGACAGCTCTGCTGGTTGGGAAGACCTCCTTCGACCCAGTCTCGTTGGCTGGACTCCCGGGTTCTCTGCAGGCATGGAACTTCCTGACCAGCTGGTTCGGCTCTGCAATTGGCTCTATATAAATATAATCTAGAGTAACTGGTTTCTACTAGTTAGCTGGACAGCCCGGGCAGTTTGCGTTTCTTGCGCTCCAGGGGCCGGGGTTATCCTTATTTCTCTCTCTATACTCTTGGAAGACGGGGCAATTTAGCAGCAGATGAATAGAAATTTGTTCCTCACATCCACAGAAGCATCTTGAATCCTGCACTGCTTTGATGAATTTTAAAAAGCTTCTAAAATTTCCGTGATTTGTAATAAATTGAGAGTTGTGGAAATTTGCCCGAAAATAATTCGGAATATTAGAGGGAAAGAAACTTTGAAATGTTTGGTTAGTATTTTTCTTCAATAATGTAATTTTATATTTAATTAAATTTTCAATTATATCTGGAATATCCAAGTCGTATCGCTGTTGCTCCTCGATCGATAAATATTTTATTCAAGCACGTTGTCGTTGATTTTTATTTGACAAATCCATGTTGTCTGGAGCTCAAAAGATTATTACTTTCATAAAATTCATAAATTCGATTTTTCAAAATTTTTTCGAAAATTTTTGAAAGATTTGATATCAATGAGATAGGTCGATAACTTTTTGTTGATTCTAAATTAGATTTATGTGGTTTAGGAATTATCTTTAGAGCTGCTATTTTCCATTTCTCCGGATAATACCCCTTTTTGAATACATTTATTAAATAGTTTGCATGACATATGCTTAATTTTTGGGTAAGCACATTTGATCATATTGTGGCGAAGAAATATTTTATTATTTAATTTAATATAATTCAATGAAAATACTCAACAGATTATAAAAAAATATATATTACTCTGTATTTGTGAAATCATCTTTAAAATATTTCTTTGCTTGCTTGCTTGCTTAAGATTCCCTAGCTGTAGATAGTTTTGCTGACTTGTTAATAATTGTCGACTCGTCGTTGTGACGTCATCAATAAATTATTTTATATCTTAGGATATTTCAAGGCTTGATTTCTACTCTACAATATTGTTACTTATGTTTTCTAAACCTGGCGCTTTTTAAACATCACAATTAGAAATGATATTCATTATTTCTTCTACTTCGATAATAATTATGCTTGGATTATTCATTCGTGGCTTAAAATTTCTAATTATTTGTTGTTGAAAATTGTCCAAATTAGGATCGTCTTCAGGAATTAAATCGTCCATTAATATGGTCATTGTTTGCTCTTTTAGATATTCTGGTGAATTGTCAATTATGGGAATTCCATTCTTTACATTTGAGGATCTTAATTTATTGAAGAACTTATAAGCATTACCAAATGGATTATCTGTGTAATTTTCTTCAATAACGTTTCGCCAGTTAGTTCTTTTAGCTTTTCTTATTGCATTAGTGTATTTGTTTCTTGCCAACTTAAATGTATAGTAACTGATTGTTTTATGACGATAATACTGTTCTACCGCGTTAGGGTAAAGGTTCGAGCTGCAGTGAGAACTATAAATTAATAATTTATATTTTAATAAGTCCAAAAATTACATACAATTATAAGAGGCAGATGGAGTACAGTTTTTACTCCACCAGCGCCTAGAGTATTATATAATGGAAGGAAACGCCGCAGGTTGTAGCGACGCGCGGTAAACAGCCGGCTGACATCAGGCGGTGTTCGAAAAGTGCGCGCGCAGCCCCCGGTGCGCGCGCAGGCCGGCTGGCCAGCTCGCAGAATTCCCGGCGTCCCATGCCAGCGTCGCCCGCTGGCATCCTCTTATCTCATGCCCCCCCTGGAGATTGGGACTTGGGACCGATCCAACGTAGTTGCTATAACGCGGGTTCGGTTCTCGGGTTCGAGGGGATAAGGTCTGCTGATGTTGAGCTGAGTTGGGTGGGGTGGTGTACGGTGGAGGCACGAAAGGTCGTAAGAATCTGCGATTACGGCGAAGAAGGCGTCCGGCGTCGGTCCGGATGAGGTAGCTGCGACCGCGTGGAAGTTGTTCGAGAACCTTAGCAAGGAGGGTCCAATGTTTTGTGCGGTGATCCTGGACAAGGACTATTGCTCCCACTTCCAAATGTGAGAGTGGTTTGGCGTTGCGATTGTATCGCTTCCGGAAGGAATGTTCTCTTACATTTTGCTGCAAGAGGTACTGGGCCATCTGGATCTGCTGGGGCGTGCCAGAGATGGTGATGACCCGTTCGTTGCTACCAGGTTGAGACTCATCTATGGTGATCCCCGCACCAGACTCGCGCCGGATCTTCCTGATGCGTTGACCACCTTTCCCAATGATGGCACCGGCGAGATCATTTGGTATAGTGACTTGTGATGAGCCTTTTTCGGGACGACTACCATAGGATGGCACCAATCGATGGCTTCGCCGACGGGTACCTGTTCGATTATCCCTTTCGCCAACATGGTATCGAGTTGAGTTTTGACGGGGTCTCTCCAGTGAAAGGGAACGTTGTATGCCCGGTAGCGTTTGCAAGGAACGGCATCTTTAACTAGTTCGATAGACATGGGGGGTCCTTGCATGGGTTTTAACACTGTGTCGTCGAACGCTCTAGCATAATGGGTAAGGATAGACTGCTTATCGATCTCATTGGCTCTCACCGGGGTCGGCGGGAACGTTAGAACTTGTCCGTTGGTTATGGCATTGACGATCATTGAATGGGGCCAGTTATCCGGCAGAAGTCCTAAGGCTTTGCATCCGCTCTTGCTCAAGAGAGGGGCGTTCAGGTGCTTGCAGACTCCAACGGTAGTACTGTATGTTTTCCCGTTGAGATGCAGTGCCGCGACGAACGATCCACAAGGACTTAAGCTGATGCCGTTGGCTCCTACGCAAGGGACGTTCTTCGGGTTGAGTGCTGATCGGGTCTGCTCACCCAGTAACAGGAATTCTGATTCTGGGATTAGATCCAGATCTGACCCCGGGTCCGCCAGCCAACGGATTTGGTGTAACTTATGGTTGATATCGGTCGTAATGGTTATGAGTTCGTTGCGTACTCCAGCTGCAACAACTGTGTTTGAGGGTCCTGGTTGGGACTGATTATTTCTGGTTGCGGGTGGCGGGATATTAGGTTTGGTTGTGGGTTTCCGTTTCAGTTGTCGGCAAACCCTTCCGTAATGCCCGGTGATGCCGCATTTGTTACACTCTATGTCTTTTGCTGGGCACTGGTCACGGCGGTGTCTTGGGTTCGCCCCACATCCGGAGCAGGGGTCGTTAGGATCATAGGGTTTCTGAAAGAAACGGTTGGCCTTAGGTGAGGTTTCAGACGAGCTGGCTTGTTGATGCTTGTAGGTTGAAGGTGCACGTCTGGTTGCAATGAAGGCTTCGGGGGAGGTGGTTGGGGAGGGTGAAAGAGTCGCGCCCACGGCGGTAGCACTCTCATGTGCGATGCAAATTGAGAGGACTCGGTCCAGGGAGAGGTCGGAATTGTACTGCTCCGCCAGTACTTTTCGTTGGAGGTCTTTATCAAACAGGCCACATATTAACCTGTCACGGATACGGAGTTGCTGTTGATAACCAGCAAGGGCAAACGTTTTCCCACAAGCTCTTTTTGTGCATATTGTAATACACGGTTCGCCGCATGTGCTGCACTTAAAATCCAGCTCATGTGCACACGAGTCATCAAGAGCATTAAGGGCTGCGAAGTAGCGATCCACCGATTCTCCGGTTTGTTGGTCCCTACGATGAAAATCTTGCCGATCAAGGAGGGGGTTTCGCTTCTTGCGTAGGTAGGCCTCGAGAGCATTCACGGCTTCATCGAGGGTGGTGGTGGTAGAAATATGAAGGCGGCCTGATTGCCAAAGGATGGTCCATTCGGAATGGAGGGCGGCACGCAAAGTCACTTGCTGTGTGGATAGCGGGAAGGTGGCTACTTGTTGGGCGTCCACGTAGTCGTTCCAACGTTGTTTCCAATCGCGGAAAAAAGACATCGTTAACTCCTCCGGGGAAGCCAGTTTAGGAAGCTGGATGATTTTTGTGGCGTGGTGAGGAGGAGCTCCTAATGGGACTGTCGGTGTCGGATTCCGAGTAGCCATCTGCTGCAACAGTGCGGCTATGGACCTGAGGATGTCGGTGCTGGTCGGCGAGGCAGGGTTCTCTGGAGGGGTTTGGGATGGTCGGCGATTCCTTCTTGAGGGCATCTTGATTACTAATTGTCACTGAGCTGTCACTTAAAAAAACGGCTATAATTAACCGAATGTCGACTGCGCCATGTTCTACCGCGTTAGGGTAAAGGTTCGAGCTGCAGTGAGAACTATAAATTAATAATTTATATTTTAATAAGTCCAAAAATTACATACAATTATAAGAGGCAGATGGAGTACAGTTTTTACTCCACCAGCGCCTAGAGTATTATATAATGGAAGGAAAAGCCGCAGGTTGTAGCGACGCGCGGTAAACAGCCGGCTGACATCAGGCGGTGTTCGAAAAGTGCGCGCGCAGCCCCCGGTGCGCGCGCAGGCCGGCTGGCCAGCTCGCAGAATTCCCGGCGTCCCATGCCAGCGTCGCCCGCTGGCATCCTCTTATCTCAAATACTAGTTTCTAATATAATGAAAATGATTTTTTATTATTTCCTGTTCATTAGTCCACCAGTCAATTCTGGAAACATGTTTATTAATGGGGGATTTAACCTTCGAAGATTTATATGCTGCTTCTCTCAATAAATTCATGAGTGCGTTCACTATCCCATCAATGTCTTCCTCATCTTTCACTCTGCTTATATCAATTACCAGTTTTTTGTATCTTGTAATGATATGTTATTAGAAAAATTTGCCCAATTCGCATTTTTTTCAAAGTGGAAATTTGATTATTGAATAAATGACCATTCTTTAACCTGATATCAAATTTAACAGCAACATGGTCGGAAATATTAGTCAAATCAGAGGTATGCCAGTTGTTTATTAAACTTAGTGAGTGTTTATTCGAGATTGTGAGATCAATTATACTTACTCTCCGCGGCAGGTGGGTGTTTTTTCAGGTTATGTATAAAGAGGTTACATTCGTCTATAATAGGTTGTAATCTATATCCATTAGAGTTTATAACAAACCATATAGTAGGTCTTGAATTAAAATCACCGCAAAGGATTACAGGTTGATTTATATACGTTTTGAGCAGATCTCTAATGAATGTTTGATGAACAGGGTTAAATGTATTCGGATGAATGTAGAAATTAGAAATAATTAATTTTGCTTTAACTGTAGAAATAGATATTGTTGTACAAAAAGAATTTGTGAATTTTTCCTCTTTGCTGAACTTTATATTTTTATTTAAAATTATAGTTGCCGTATATTTTTCCCCAGTTTTATTCGAACATATAATTTGAGAGTCCATATCATAAATAACATTTTCATGTAAAACATATGGTTCTTGAATCAAAAGAATGTCAGGTGAAGGATATTCACATATCAAACAAAATGTTAACGCGGGATTCGATCCCGGTTCATGACTGTCTGGAAATGAGGGTGTTACCCACTCTCGTCCTTGTCAGGTGGGTCATCTCTAGTGTTGGCCTGTAGTTTACTTATCGCAGTAAAACTTTTTCTTACATTTTGTTGAATACATCTCACATTTTCAATCATATAGGATATTAATCTATTTAAGATTAAGCTTTAAATTGTATTTGCTACATCATTTCCCTCGTGTATTTGTGAATATTGTGTCCTTTGGGTAATTTTGTCTATTTGTGATTTGTAAATCGGGCATTCACTTGAATTTGATTTATGGTTTGTAGAAAGGTTTTTAAATTTAGGGTGCTTAGAGAAATGGTGACAATTTGGCGCTTCAGTACAGTTGTGGCTACCCTGTACACCGCATATTTTACATATTTTAATGTTTTGGCAGTCTTTTGTTTTGTGGTACGGATTAAATTCAAAACAATTTTGGCATTGTCTTACAAATATTCTGTCTTGTGTAGAACATCGCTCAAAATAGGTGTATATCTCATTACCCATTTTTCTTAAAATTTGGTAAACTTTAGGAGTTACTTTTAATACTATATTGTGATATGCAGAGTTAAATCCCATTCGCGGTACGAGACAAGCGATGCCAAACACGTCCGCACAGTTGGCTTCAGAAGCCATATATCGATTATGTTTATTTTAATTTGTTGGTGTGGCTTGTGGAAAGGCTGCTGATAAAATTATAATTAAAATTAATTTATTTAAAGCAAGAGAGACATTATAAAGAGAAAATAAGCAACGGTTGAAATAACGGCCGTTGGAGTTTTAGCCCTAGATGTTTACCGCTGCAGTGTGGCCAGATCAAGTGTGTCGGAAGAAGCCAGCCGCTAGAAAGTTCTGGATGACGCCCGCGCATGCGTAGTGAAGTGTTCTTAAAACACGTGCTTGCCGAGGCAAAGTGGGGCCGCCATCTTTCTGCCCGTATGTGTTTTGAAGCTTTGTTCGCTGAAGCAAAGTGCGTTCGCCACAAATTCATTTGAAAAATTCAACTATCCCTGATCATTTATTTTACTCTGGGATGCCGTCACTACAGGATAAAGTACTCTTGGTGAAATTTTATTATTGCAATTCAGAATCTTCAACTGAAGCTTTACGAGCGTTTCGTAACTTTAAAGGTATTCGAAGAGGTAAAGGACCCATGAGTTTCTACTCTCTAAGGAGAATGATAAAAAATTTTGAGAAGACTGGATCTCTGAAAGCAAAACCTCGGAGTGGAAGACCATCGACACGCAAGTCAGTGGCTGTTACGGTTTCGCAGAATGTTGAAGCTATTGAAACGTTATCCACGTATGGAGAAGTAAGTGCTCGACAAGTTTCTCGACAAACGGGTATTTCGTATGGAACAGTTTGGAGAGCTCTAAGAATTTTTCTTAAAAAATACCCGTACAAAATTCAAAGATTTCACGAGCTAAAAGTCGGCGATTTTGAGAAGCGTCAAGAATTTGCTGCATGGGTTTTCCGGCAAATTGATATTGATGAAAACTGGCTGTCGAATTTTCTGTGGACAGATGAAGCTCACTTTTCTCTAAATGGAGAAGTCAACACTCAAAACAGCCGCATTTGGGCTACAGAAAACCCTAGGATTTTTACAGAAATGCCACTTCATCAGCCCAGAGTTACAGTTTGGTGTGGGTTCACTTCTTCTTTTATTATTGGGCCATTTTTCTTTGAAGAAATAAATGGAAGAACTTTTAAAACCGTTTCTGTAACTGGTGAACGTTATGTTCAACTTTTGAGAGAAAAGGTTATCCCCATATTGCAGGACAGACAAGCACTGAGCGAAATAACATTCATGCAAGATAGAGGACCTCCTCATATCTCCCGCGGTGCCAAACAATTGCTGAAGGATACGTTCGGTGAAGATCGTGTGATAAGTCGCCACTTTATACACCAGTGGCCTTCAAGATCACCAGACTTAACGCCTTGCGATTTTTGGCTATGGGGGTACATTAATTCGCGTGTTTATCGATGCCGGCCTACCACATTGGCCATGTTGAAGGCTTCTATCAGACGGCACGTTTCATCAATTTCAACAGATATGTTATTTAATGCTGTCCAATCTGTCACCTATCGTCTGCAGGCGGTGTTTGAGAATGAAGGGCGCCACATTGAGCAAGGATTGTGATCTAATACAAGAGACAAGGCCTCCAAGAGACAAGTTACCTCATGTGTTATATAAGCTGCCATGTATTATATTATCTACCAATGTTTTGCAGCTCTTTGTGTTGGGTTATGGGTAAATAAATTCTGTCCTCATATCTTGTCTCTTTTTTATTTGTGAACAGTAATTTTTGTTTGTTTGTCATTTGCCCACATCTTATATTATGTCGTGCAGACCAAAGTGTCATAACTTCTCGAATAACACTGTACACACAATTTTATCCCTTATGTTTAATTTATCGCTTTTCGCTCATTAAAAGAAATAGCATAAGGAATATTCTCTGTAACCCCCCACCTTTAGAAATTTTGGGCAAAATAAAAATAATACAAAATGATTTTACTACCACGTTTTTCAACGCAAAAGGTTGATTTAAAAATTATATTTATTTTTGAGGGGATACATTTTTAAAAATCGTGTACAGTATAATAAACAATGATAACATTTGACAAGCCCATAGGATATTTGGAATAAAGTACGACAAATGTATTTTGTCACTCCCATCTATATTTCATTTGTTGGATCATGACAAATTTCCAGTTAAATAGTCGAGTGTCGCCAATTATTCAAGAAATTACACATTCCTTATAGCAATAAATCCTATTAGTAGTACCATCATAATTTTTGGTACTGATGGGTTCCCCTGGTTTAGATAGTTGAAAAGGGAGGATACACGATGTGACTTATTAAAGTCTCCTTACTTAAGTATATATATATGTATATAGCAATTTAGGCCAACAACCCTATGTATATAACCCGAAGCAAGACCTTAATGTTGTATAATAGCAGCACAGCTGTCAGTGATGCACTATCGGCATATGTCTTTACATCATCACATGTAATACAACTTGTGCAAATAGGATAAATAAAATAAATAAAAAAGAAAAAGGGAAAAAAAAAAACTCTGTAATTGATTAAGAGTTGAGCTAAAGCAAGGATTGAGCATATAATATTGTCAGTACAGTGGTCTAAAGATGGAAACAACCGCGACACTATTATACAACTTCATCTGACAACCCACGAAATCGTTATTAAATTGGGCAATCTATAAAACACTGAAACACAGACACTCGCGGCAATGTATGTGGCCGGTAATTTATGGGAGACTTGATTATTAGTAACATTCCCTTCAAATAGGTAATAAACATACAACATTTTATTTAAACAGTTGGAATAGCACCCTAAGACAAATTATGTATGAAATAGGTAACAGAGGAGACAAGAAAATTTCTCTAGATATTTATTTAAATATCTTAAAATTTGGGAACATGTCTATACTGACGAGATATGCTATTTACATAGTAAAATTTAGATAGAGGTGACCTGAAGTTACTTTATAGCCCTTTAGGGCCCATGCGAAATCTAGGTTGGCTACTACACAAAAAAGGGGGGAAACCTAGATCTCCATCTATTCTAGCGGGACAAAATATACGAACCCTAACACTCCTTTTAAGTCACTTAAAGCCCTTTAGGGCCCATTCAGAATCTAAATAGATTAGCTTCTGTTCGAAAAATAAAAAAAAAAAGGGGGGGCTAAGCCATAATGGCAAGGGGCTTACCTTCTCTCGAAAGCGGCGGCAAGGTCTGGTCTCCTCTACGTCTCAGGCCCGTCTAAAAATCGTCCTTCTCACTGAGCGACTCCGATCGAAAATTCCCTTTTGGCAAAGAACCTTCTTTTATATCATCTCATTCTCCATTTTCATTCGCCGAAAAAAAAACCAATCAAAATGGCCAACGGCTCCAGTATCAATTTCATAGACGCCCCAGGCCTCTCCCCTTCAAAATAGAACATATAGTATTACCAAAACAAAAAAAAATCTAAAGAGAGAAACAACCCCTGCGGTAGTGTAAGATTTCAGACTCCCTCCCCCCGTCCTTCCACATGGGTTGAAATACAATCCTCCCTTTTTCTCGGGATGGTATATATATCGCCCCCCCGTCTTGGCTAAAATTGACCCAGGCCCTTTTTACCTGGACTGTAATGTGATGCTTTCCTTTCTCGGGAAGGATATTTTATAAGTTTCAGTCTTTAGAGATCTTCCTTCTCCATTTTTCTCTTTTTTTTTTTTTTTTCTGGTCACCTTTACCTAAATTTTTGGTGAGGGGAATATATGTACATATGAAACAACAGTTTCCAGCTCGGATGTCTCTGGATGTCTTCTTCTTTACCAGGCATCAGCTTTCGGCATGGAAGTCTGGTGTCACCAAGTGTCTAAGTTTCTGGGCAAAAAAATGGTCTGTAAGTCTATGTGGGAGGGAAGCCATGTATCCATTTGATTTGATTATACATACGCCTTCTGTTGGGGTATGGTTACAAAAAAACGTGCCCCAACAGTACTATATTAACATTTCAAAAAAATCGTGTATTGAATTCAGCTATGTTTTTCAAACATTCAATATATTTGAAAAAACTCTATCAAAAATATAAATATTTTTTGCTACATGTTTCAATTTGCATATACCTATTTTACATATCTCAGATTGTATTTAAAAATCGTTAACCATTTCTTCTAACTTTTGGCGAAATGGTGCTTTATTAATTAACGATTTGATATTATTAGGATTCTTTCCTGGTATACAAAAAGGAAAAATACGTGCCGATCAGTTATATTTTTCAATTAATCAAACAATTTGGCCGCTGAATTTCTGATTCTGGTACAGCGCCATCTAGGGAATGAAATTGTAACTAAAATCAATTTCGAAATTTTCAATATTTGCCATAAAAAATCCCATTGCATTCTGAACACAATGGTGTTTACCGCATTGCTCTAGCGCAAATATTCGCGGAGTTATTAATTTTTAAAGTTGTGCGGGACTTTTGGATCACCCTGTATATATAGGTGTGTGTGTGTAACAATATACCACCATACATTTCACGACACCTTTTTTAATAGTTCCCCTTTTTCAATTAGTATGTTGTTACTTTTAACTATTTAATTAATTGTTTAATTATAATTCAAATTTTATATGTACCAATTATCCCCTAACAATAATCCACTGGGTGTCTCTAACTTTCAAATATAATTCAATATATTTAGGGTTCCTAAAAGAAAAGAGACGCAGTTCTGTTAGTAACGGATTTTGCTTACGTCACTTCCGACATCCCACGAGGAATTGACCAATCTGCTGCGAGCAGGCTTGCAGCTATTTAAGGCGAAAGTCGTCTCAGTGATAAGGCTTTTTTTTTTGGACTGGCGAGGTGTGTTCAAAAAGTATCGCGAATTTTGAATTTTCGCGGGTTACGTATATTCGAATTTCGTTCTTTTTGTGGCTTTATGTTGGTACTCATGTCTCTCACTTATTCCGACAAGCTCGGCCATTTTGAATGTTCACTTAATTGTTGACAGCTGCTTTGCTTGCAGGTGTTTTGGATCGTCTTCGAATTTTACTTATTAAAAAATGGATCAAAGAACCTGTATCAAATTTTGTGTGAAAAACGAAATTAAGTGCGCGGATGCATTCCGAATGTTGACTGTGGCATACGGAGAAGCTACCTTGGACCGAAGCAACGTTTATCGGTGGTACAAAATGTTCTCAGAAGGCCGAGAAGATGTGAACGACGAAGAGCGTGCCGGACGCCCGAGTACTTCAACAACAGACGAAAAAAATTAATGAAGTGGAGAAAATGATATTGGCCAATCGTCGAATCACCGTTAGAGAAGTTGCTGAGGACCTAAACATATCGATTGGCTCTTGCCATTCGATTTTTATCAATGATTTGGGCATGAGACGGGTCGCCGCGAAATTCGTACCAAAATTGCTCAATTGCGACCAAAAACAGCATCGCAAAAACATTGCTAATGAGATGTTGGACTCTGTCCGCGACGACCCAAATTTACTCCAGAGGGTCATAACTGGTGACGAAGCGTGGGTTTATGGTTATGACGTGGAAACCAAAGCTCAATCATCTCAATGGAAGCTGCCGCACGAACCAAGACCGAAAAAAGCGCGCCAAGTTCGGTCGAATGTGAAAGTTTTGCTGACAGTTTTCTTCGATTGCAGGGGCGTGGTGCATCATGAGTTCTTGCCACAGGGTAGAACGGTCAATAAGGAATATTACCTGCAAGTTATGCGCAATTTGCGCGAAGCAATCCGCCAGAAACGCCCGGATTTGTGGAAGAACAAAAATTGGCTTTTGCACCACGATAACGCCCCTGCTCACACATCGTTGCTTGTGCGCGACTTTTTGGCCAAAAACAACACACTAATGATGCCGCAGCCACCGTATTCCCCAGATCTGGCCCCCTGTAACTTTTTCTTGTTCCCTAAACTGAAGAGGCCCATGAAAGGACGACGTTACGCTACGCTTGACGAGATAAAGACGGCATCGAAGGAGGAGCTGAAAAAGATTTTTAAAAAATGATTTTTTGAAGTGCTTCGAAGATTGGAAAAAACCGTTGGCACAAGTGTATAATATCTCATGGGGATTACTTTGAAGGGAACAAAATAGGTACTCATGAATAAAAAAATAATTTTTGAAAAAACACAAAAGTCGCGATACCTTTTGAACAAAAATCGTATACGACTAAAAATAGCGTAAATAATATATATATATAAAATTGAATGTCTGTCTGTCTGTACTCTATAGATTCAAAAACCATGCATCCAATCGCCGTGAAATTTTGGGATATTATTATGTATATCACCGGGAAGGGTTTTGAAAAATAATTTCATGAATATCTTGAATATCCTTAGAGTTATTTGCAGATTTGTAGATTTAACTTACAAGCAGCGCCCCCATTGTGACGATGATAACAGGTTTTATTATCACTAAGTTTATTATCTTAAATATTATTTATCAAAAGTAAGATTATCTCAGGATGACACGGCAATTTATTTGAGACAAGAATAATGATACAATTCCAAGGCGAAGATACTATTCCTTTAACTTACAATTACCGAGGGAACCAATTAATATTGATTTTATTCAACTTATCGAGTATTTTTCAAGGGACCGGGAAAAAATGTTCACTAGATAAAACTATGATTTTCTAATGTAGAAAATTAGGAAAGACAAAATTCAGGATGACACGGCACACAGGGACCGGAAAAAAATGTTCACTTTATTGAAAGATTCAAATTTTCGAGTTTCAAATTATCAAAATATATCTATTATTTTTTTTATAAGTCTATAGAGAATTGTTTTAACAAATGTTCGTTAGACAAACCTTTACTCGGGTAAAACCCTGGGCGAAGCCGGGCACATCCGCTAGTCTATATATATATAAAATTGAATGTCTGTCTGTGTGTACTCTATAGATTCAAAAACCATATATCCAATCGCCGTGAAATTTTGGGATATTATTAGGTATATCCCCGGGAAGGTTTTTAAAAAATAATTTCTTGAATATCTTGAATATCCTTAGAGTTATATGCAGATTTGTAGATTTAACTCGCAAGCAGCGCCCCCATTGTGACGATGATAACACGTTTTTTATCTATAAGTTTTATTATCACTAAGTTTATTATCTTAAAGATTATTTATCAAAAGTAAGATTATCTCAGGATGACACGGCAATTTATTTGAGACAAGAATAATGATACAATTCCAAGGCGAAGATACTATTCCTTTAACTTACAATTACCGAGGGAACCAATTAATATTGATTTTATTCAACTTATCGAGTATTTTTCAAGGGACCGGGAAAAATGTTCATTAGATAAAACGATGATTTTGTAATGTAGAAAATTAGGAAAGACAAAATTTAGGTTGACACGGCACACAGGGACCGGGAAAAAATGTTCACTTTATCGAGAGATTCAAATTTACGAGTTTCAAATTATCAAAATATATCTTTTTTTTATATAAGTTTATAGAGAATTGTTTTAACAAATGTTCGTTAGACAAACCTTTACTCGGGTAAAACCTCGGGCGAAGCCGGGTACATCCGCTAGTTAATTATAAAAAACACTTAAAAAAAAAAGCTTTTTATTTAAAATGCACTAAAAATAACAAAATAAATATTTCTGAAGTATTGCTTTTTTTTCTGAAGGTACCATTTAACAAATAAAATAATAGACTTAGAAATAAAAGCGGTGGGGTACAATAATAATAAATATGATATCAATGTGATTTTATATGAAGCAAATGATTAGCAAGATTATGCCTTTCATTAAATTTATACCTATTTGCTGCATAAATGATTATCATCCCCCACCGCTTTTATTTCTAAGTCTATTATTTTATTTGTTAAATGGTACCTTCAGAAAAAAAAAGCAATACTTCAGAAATATTTATTTTGTTATTTTTAGTGCATTTTAAATAAAAGTTTTTTTTTAAGTGTTTTTTTATAATTATTCTTTATGCTTTCGCATGAAAGGTCAGGTTATGTTGAAATTCAACGAGAAAAGGTTTATGCAGATTTGAGAAATGTTAAAATAATTTATGCAAAGTTCTAGAGATTATAGAAGATTTATAAAGAATATTTTGAAAAATATGCTAAATTAAAAGCTATAAAATATCCGTGGTGCTAGATATCGTAGTTCAGAAAAAAATTTAAAACTTTCAAAATGGTGACAATAAAAGTCACCTTTGATAATGATAGCATCAATTTTCAAGAAGTCAAAGAGAATATTTACGCGAAGCATTGGGTATTATTATTATTATTTATTTAAGTAACCCAGGTTCCTGGAGCGTACAGAAGTCGCCAACTACCCGGGATGTCCTTCTGACCTAAGTCTTCTTGGATTTATATACAATGCCAGTGGAAGTCCAATTAATGAGGTGTCGCCAGGCAGATTTCTTTCTTGGGAGATTTTCTAGGGATGCTGGACATATGTTGGTGATACCTAGGAGAGTGGCTGTCTGGAATCTTTGGTATTGGAAGGTTGGGCAAGTGAAGAGGAGGTGGTCTACGGTTTGGTCTTCATCTTGGCAGTGGGGGCAAGTTGGGTCTTCTTTCGATACCGTTGCAAGGTCTGCCTGAATGTAACCATGGCCGGTCAGATTGTTGTGGAGGTAGATCCATGCTTGATGTTTCGAAGCATTTGGAGGAGTAGTTTCGGGGTAGCAGCAAATCTTCGTAGATTTCTGGTGGAGTAATCTTGGATGTAGAGGTCTGTCCACATTTTGAGGGCTATCTGTTCTTTTTTACCGCGCGCGACGCTCTTTGGGAGGGTGGTAAAGGATAGTGGTAGATTAGAATGTGCTGCAGCCTTTGCCGCCTGATCCGCCAGTACATTTCCTGGAATACCGCTGTGGCCTTTGATCCAGCAGAGTTGCACATTTGGTGAAAAATGCAGGTTGTAGATTATTTCCGCAATTAGTTGTGTTCTTGGGGGCCAAGACCTACATATGGCTGATAGAGCTGATTGGCAGTCTGAGGCAATGATAAAGTGTTCTTTCGGTAAATTCATGGTGATTTTTGTTGCGTAAAGAATGGCAAGCAGTTCAGCTTGGAACGCTGAGCACTCCTGGTGGAGTTTAAGTTGTATGGTTTGTAGAGGAGGTGGTAGGATGACTCCAGCCCCAACTCCTTCTGATGATTGGGATCCGTCTGTGTAAATGGTGGTGACATTTAGTTGTAGTGATTTGGTAAAATAGATTATCTTCCGTAATGGAGGATAGGGTAAAAAGGAAGGACTTGGGCGTGATTCGTAGTGGCCCGTTTTCAAAGTTTTTAAATATTCTATGTGGGCCTTTATAGAGATATCGAGTGGAGGACAACCCGTCAATGAAATAGCTGGTATTGTCGGTGTGCATGGGCCACCTCTTATTATTGCTTTCGCATATTTGTAGTGGAGACTACGTAGCTTGCGAGCCCCATTTGTGTTATATGCACGTTTTCCCCAGACACCAGAGCCATACAGTAGCGCTGGGAGAACGACTCTCTTGTAAATTTTGTGTCCGGAACTGAAGGTTGAACCAAATTGCCCTTTTATGGTACTAGTGAGCCTTGGGAGTATCCATCGGTATTTGAGTAAACTGTTATTGAGATGTTTAATAAATTGTCTCTTTGAATCAAAGGTAATACCAAGGATTTTAATTGTTGTAAAACGAAAATTGAAATTATACCGCGAATGTTTCTTTTATAAAAATCGAAATTTATTTTCAAAGAGAAATAGCGACATTTCTAACTTTGAGGATGAGGTATGGAAAGGTGAAACATGAAGAGTAATGGCGAACGGAAAAATAAAAATAAACATTTTTTTATAAAAGAAACATTCGCGGTATAATTTCAATTTTCGTTTTACAATCATCAGCCGCGTTATATTGTATTTTAAATTTTAATTGTTTTATTGATTGCAATGGGCTGGTCAAGAAATCGGATGCTGTCCTTGTTTGGCCATCTTGGTTTGTTTTTGTAAAACATGCATGCTTGAGTCTTGTGGGGATTTACCAACATTCCATGCCTTCTGCACCATTGTGAGAAATTTTCAAGAAAGTTGTTCATTTGACATTTAGGAAGCTTTGGGGCCATCTGCATCATTAGTGTGAAATCATCTGCGAAGCCCACTAATTCGCTCTTTCTAGGTTTTTGCAAAGTAAATGCTTTTCTTGCAATCATATTGAAGAGGAAGGGACTTAAAGCCGCTCCTTGTGGGACTCCACGGAGTGACAGAATGTGAGCAGTGTGTCCCCATACGCTATAGGCCATTTTTCTATTTATTAAATAGCTGGTAATTAGTTGTAGTAATTCCTCAGGGCAGCTAACCCTAGTAGGGCTTCAATGATAGAATACCTATGTACGGTGTCGAAGGCTCTTCTAATGTCTAGGCTGATAACTAGTGTTTTCTCCCCCTCTTCCATGTCCCTGTCTATGAATTGGTTTATTGCAGCTAAGGCGTTTTCAGCCGAACGGCAAGGAACAAATCCAAATTGGAGGGGTGAAAACCAATTGTGCCGGTCTGCTAGCCATTGTAGTCGAGCCA
Organism: Cordylochernes scorpioides; assembly: GCA_030710605.1. Lineage (NCBI taxonomy): Eukaryota > Metazoa > Arthropoda > Arachnida > Pseudoscorpiones > Chernetidae > Cordylochernes > Cordylochernes scorpioides. Next base: position 74,314,268 of record CP092877.1, on the reverse strand, counting down.
AAATGCAACGCTCAAATACCTTGGCTAGGGTGTTGAGGAGAGAAATTGGGCGGAATCTTTCCAGTGGGTTTTCTGCTGTGCTGTCCGGTTTGGGTATGAGGACTAAAAGGCCGATTTTCCAGGGTGATGGAAAATGGCCGAATCTTAAACACTTGGTAAAAAGTCTTGCAAGTAGTTTATGTAGGGGAGGACCTCCTAATTGAAGGCACTTTGCTCCAAGTCGATCAGGGCCTGGAGATTTCTTGAGTCCACAGCATTTGATGGCCCGAAGTACTTCAGCGTCGGTGAAGTCTGGCTCAATGAGGCCAGAAAACTGTATTAAGGGCCGAGGCTGAGATATTGGTGTGTCAGGCAGACAAAAGTGCTGCAAGATTTTTTCACAGGTTTCCTCTGGTGTATAGGGGGTTCCGTCAGATTTTTTAGCAGTGGAGGTCCTCTTTGAGTGCTTCGTTCTTTGGAAATATATTTGTGGACAGAGCTCCAAGCGGCTGAGGATACTTCTTGACAGAGGTTTATCCATGATAGGTGTTTGGCTCGTGTTATCTCGGCTCTCAGCCTGTTGTGACATGCTCTGTAGAGCCCTTTGAAGAAGTTTCTAATGGGCGTGGATGTGCACTGCGAAAGGCGCCTTAGAGAAACTACTACATTGCGGAGTTTTGCTAAGTCTTTATTCCGCCAGGGTTTTGATGGTCTGTTGTCTTTCTTTTTCCTTTTCATGGATATGTTGCAGGCCTCTTGAAGGATTTTGGTAAGAATATGCACCACATCATCTATATCCTGGTGTGTTGATGCGGGATGGAGACGTGAGACTGCATGTTGCAGAGAGGAGCCAAGGAATGCAGTGAAGGCGCTTTCCACACACGTCGATTCAGCCCAGGAAGTATTTTACGCTGGGGATATTGTATCTTGGATTGTGGTGAGGATCGGTAGATGGTCTGTGAATGCCATTTCAGGGAGGCAGGTTCTAGTTGCTCGGACGGCTAGGGAACTGGAAGCCAAGGTTACATCGATGGAGGAAGACTGGTGTCCGTTGCTCCAAGTGTATTGCACAGGAGCTCCCAGAAAGTGTAAGTTTGTGAGCATAGAAGATGCTTCCAGACTAGAGCCTCGAGCATCACGGACTGCACCGAGACCCCAGGTAGGGGAGTGGGCGTTGGCGTCCATGCCTAAAACACTTGGTATGGCACATGTGGTAATGATGGATTCGCTGAGTTCACCGGAGGTCCTAACTCATTATGATCCAAATAAACCCATAGGCCTCCACACCGACGCAAGCGATCAAGGACTTGGGGCAGTGCTCATCCATGTTGAAGACAATGGTAGAGAGCGTCCAATTTCATATGCCAGCAGAACATTGCAGAAGGCTGAGACCAACTATTCAACTACGGAAAGGGAATGCTTGGCTATTATATGGGCAATTGGGAAATTCAGACCTTATCTTTACGGCCGTAAATTCATCGTTTATACCGATCACCATAGTCTCTGCTGGATGACCAAAGTAAAAAAAAATATTTGGAAGTTTGGCGCGTTGGTCGTTGGAATTACAAGCCTACGATTTTACTATAAATTATAAATCTGTAAAAACACATTTAGATGCTGATGGATTATCGCGGTGCCCAATTCCAGATAAAATTTTACAAATTAACTATAACACCGAAGACTACGACGCTTACATTAAGAAAATTAACAACATGGTCGACCAACACCCAAACAGCTACGGAGAAAACTTCACCAAACATAACGGAAAAAAATTATAAAAATAATCCTACCCCAACAGGCAACCCGTGGTTATTGGTCATCCCAAAGACCAAACAACTAGAACTCTTGGAACAGATGCATGATCATCCTACATCGGGCCACATGGGTATAAAAAGAACATACAGCCGAATAAAAGATAAATATTTTTGGCCTTCAATGTTCAAAACAGTGGAGAAATATGTTTCCAGTTGCCCTGAATGCCAGTTTCGTAAGACCCCATCCCAACAACCATCGTGACAATTGCAACCGATACCACCAGCGTCTAGACCGTTCGAACGGATAGGAATAGACCTTTTGGGTAGATTTCCCAAGTCCATCAACGGAAATAGGTGGATCGTTGTTTGCACAGACTATTACTCAAGGCATGTTGAAACAGCGGCGCTACCTCGAGGAACTGCCACAGAAATTGCCGATTTTTTCTTGAAAAGAATAGTACTAAGACATGGAGCACCGAAAATTTTAATTTCTGACCGCGGGAGTTCTTTCTTGAGCAAACTACTCACACAAGTTTTGAAAATTTGCAATACGATACATAAGAAAACGACAAGTTACCATCCACAGACAAATGGCCAAACGGAAAGAATGAACCGTACGCTGACAGATATGATATCAATGTACATTGACGAGAAGCACCAAAATTGGGACGAGATTCTCCCGTTTGTGACTTTCGCCTACAATTCCTCGGTACAAGAGACGACCGGCTATTCCCCATATTTTCTAATTCACGGAAGAGAACCGTTGACATTTCTGGACTCTACATTTGACTGGCCGGAAGTACCGCCTAAACCCGGAGACTTTGATGACTACATATCAAATCTCCTAACCATAGTTGAAGAATAAAAAAAGATTTCAATGGCTAGAACAATGGCACGGCAAGATAAATCCAAACAAGTATACGACAAACATCGCAGAGAAGTTAACTTTTCACCAGACGACCTAGTACTGATTTGGACACCGATAAGAAAAGTTGGAAGAGCGGACAAACTACAAAAAATTACATCGGACCATTCAAGATAATTAGGAAGACATCACCAGTAAATTATGAAGTAAAAGAAGTCACGGGAAGAGGCAAGAAAATTGTACATGTGTCAAGAATGAAACTGTACCGGACCCCAGACTTGAGGACAAGTCTTTTTCAAGGGGGAGAGTAATGTTAAGAAGAGTTTGAAAGTACATTTTATTTTATCCATTATTGTAAATTTGCCTAACCTAATTTGCATTTATGCTTTTGATTTTCTTTGTTCGCCTGTTTTACATGTTTCTTATTTTTTCACCATTATAAATACCATCTTAAAAATCATTAGATTAGATTTTTCCTCGACTTGTCCAGTGGACGGTTGTAAAATAAACAAAATAAACATTTATTTCCCGCTGTCTCCATGTTTCTTCGCGGCACCCCAGAACATCATCGCAACAATATATATATATATATATATCTATAAAAATATATACAAGGGCTTCATTGGTGGCGCCCACCGCGGGAAAGACTACGCCACCAATGGACTGCGAGAGTTCACAGAGTGGGCAGGTCGATGTGATGGCTGGTGTTACCCAACTCAAGACCAAGATGGTACTTGTAGATGGTAGCTATCGCCGAGAGAGAGTCGCTTTTTTTTTCTCCAACTTCGATTAATTATTGTTCCAATGCTATTTTCTCAATAAACCTGTGGAATGGTGGTTGCGTGATGTGTTGGTGTGGCTTGTAGAAAGGCCGCTGATAAAAGTATAATTAAAATTAATTTATTTAAAGCCATGAATATATAAAGAGAAAAGAAGTAACGGTTGAAGTAACGGCCGTTGGGAGCAGGCCTTGTTGTTTACCGCGCCAGTAGCTAGAAAGTTCCGGATGACGCCGCGCATGCGTAGTGACGTGTTCTCCCAGCACGTGCTTGTCAAGGCATAGTGGGACCGCCACTTTAATGCTCGTAGTATGTGTAGTAAAGCTTTGTCCCAGTTCGCGCTCGCTGAAGCAAAGTGTGGTCGCCATAAAGCTAAATCTTCTTTAATCTTTATTGATTATATTGAAATGATGATTGACATATACTACAGTAAAACCTGTTTAATCCTAACGTCTTTAATTCAAATATTTATCTTGGTCCCTAGAATTTACTATAAATATAATATCCATTTTTATATCGAATTTTTGGATAATTAGCTTTTTTTTTTTGGTCCCTAGTGTGGTGTATTTAGGTTGATTTAAAAGTAGAGATATATTTTAGGCTTTATTTATTTAAATGTCTTTTATTATATTACACCGTATTAGATGTAAACTTAAGAATTACAACAATGGAATTATATGATGATAAATTATAGGTTATATACAAAATATCGCAGAATAATAATCTGTGGATTTAATATTATTATTATATTAATATACTAGCGGATGTGCCCGGCTTCGCCCGGGTTTTACCCGAGTGAATGTTTGTCTAACGAACATTTGTTAAAACAATTCTCTATAAACTTATAAAACGTACTCGGCTTCGCCCGGGGTTTTACCCGAGTAAAGATTTGTCTAGCGAACATTTGTTAAAACAATTCTCTAAAAACTTATTAAAAATATATATATTTTTTTTGATAATTTGAAACTCGTAAATTTGAATTTCTCGATAAAGTGAACATTTTTTCCCGGTCCCTGTGTGCCGTGTCATCCTGAATTTTGTCTTTCCTAATTTTCTACATTAGAAAATCATAGTTTTATCTAGTGAACATTTTTTCCTGGTCCCTTGAAAAATACTCGATAAGTTGAATAAAATCAATATTAATTGGTTCCCTCGGTAATTGGAAGTTAAAGGAATAGTATCTTCGCCTTGGAATTGTATCATTATTCTTGTCTCAAATAAATTGCCGTGTCATCCTGAGATAATCTTACTTTTGATAAATAATATTTAAGATAACAAACTTAGTGATAAGAAAACTTGTTATCATCGTCACAATGGGGGCGCTGCTTGCGAGTTAAATATACAAATCTGCAAATAACTCTAAGGATATTCAAGATATTCATGAAATTATTTTTCAAAAACCTTCCCGGTGATATACCTAATAATATCCCAAAATTTCACGGCGATTGGATGTATGGTTTTTGAATCTATAGAGTACAGACAGACAGACATTCAATTTTATATATATAGATTTACTCTTCATTGTTGGCTTTTTATCTTACATTCATTCTTCATTGTTGGCTTTTTATATTACATTTACTATTCATTGTTGGCTTTTTATCTTACATTCACTCTTCATTGTTGGCTTTTTATCTTACATTTATTCTTCATTGTTGGCTTTTTATATTACATTCGCTCTTCATTGTTGGCATTTTATCTTACATTCATTCTTCATTGTTGGCTTTTTATATTACATTTACTCTTCATTGTTGGCTCTTTAACTTACATTCACTCTTCATTGTTGGCTTTTTATATTATATTTACTCTTCATTGTTGGCTTTTTATCTTACATTCATTCTTCATTGTTGGCTTTTTATATTACATTTACTCTTCATTGTTGGCTTTTTATCTTACATTCATTCTTCATTGTTGGCTTTTTATATCATATTTACTCTTCATTGTTGGCTTTTTATCTTACATTCATTCTTCATTGTTGGCTTTTTGTATTATATTTACTCTTCATTGTTGGCTTTTTATCTTACATTTATTCTTCATTGTTGGCTTTTTATATTATATTTACTCTTCATTGTTGGCTTTTTATCTTACATTTATTCTTCATTGTTGGCTTTTTATATTACATTTACTCTTTATTGTTGGCTTTTTATCTTACATTCATTCTTCATTGTTGACTTTTTATATCATATTTACTCTTCATTGTTGGCTTCTTTCTTACATTCATTCTTCATTGTTGGCTTTTTATATTATATTCTGACCAAAATCTATCTGTGAACTTCACACAGTGAACTTCACACAGACAGAATAAGGCAATTATATAAGTAGATTTACTCTTCTTTGTTGGCTTTTTATCTTACATTCATTCTTCATTGTTGGCTTTTTATATTACATTTACTATTCATTTTTGGCTTTTTATCTTACATTCACTCTTCATTGTTGGCTTTTTATCTTACATTCATTCTTCATTGTTGGCTTTTTATATTACATTCACTCTTCATTGTTGGCTTTTTATCTTACATTCATTCTTCATTGTTGGCTTTTTATATTACATTTACTCTTCATTGTTGGCTTTTTATCTTACATTCACTCTTCATTGTTGGCTTTTTATATTATATTTTTAGCTTGAGATTATTAGCTAGTATGTAAAATAATTAACTCTGTTGAAATTTAATTTTGTATTTATATATAAATAAAATTAACTCTGTTGATTTTTTTTGTATTTAATCGATAACAGCGAAGTTACGCATGTTAAGTTAGGAAAAATATTTTGATGTTAAGCAAAACCTGCTCCATCTCGTTTTACATAAATGTTGAAAATTTGGTCGAAATTAATGCATTGTAACGAAAGTGTTTAGCGAACACCACTTATGAAATTTCCATTTTATTAATATAGATTATATATTATATTATGTAGTTTCGTGATCATCCTGGGGGAGACATTAATAGATTACCAATAGTTTATACAAACATCATGATGGATGTATCATGCCACGTTTCCCACCTAGATGTCCCAGAATGTCATCTCTGGTCAGATGGTGACAGTGAGAAGGTTAGCGTATGTACCAGCCTTTCATTACTGCACAGTAGAGACAATATTTGATTATATTTAAAAGAAGCGCATTGCCAGTGAATTTATTTGTTTAAAATATTATATTATATTATTAAAATATAAATATACGAGCTTCGAATTATCGAAGTTCTACTTTATTTATTCTTTCTACTATAGATATTTGGTTGATTCCAATGATTGTCTATCCAGGATGAATATATAAGTTTCTACAATGTGTTGTGAGATAACTTACGTATTGTCCATCAGATCCATGGCCACACCGGCGAAGACTCCCGTCATTGTGGTGGAGGAAGCCGAGGACGAGGACGTCCCAGAGGACCTGCCGGGAGAGGGTCCATCTTTTCAGCGGGGACTCCTGACTCCGGAAGGTGGTGGCTTCTACCGGCATCGGCCTTCGTACAGGTCGGTGGTTCCTATTCTTTCCATCACTGTGTTGGCATCATTTTACTTACCTAGCTTTAAACTACAACCAAGCTATACCAGCACTGGCTCTCTATCGTAGGTCTGGCAGTGTAACTCCAATCATATTGATTACACGCTATTTACCTCTACCGTCATATAGATCTGGTAGTCTACACAATTGGTGTCTGTCCATTCTTACTGAATCTACACCACCCAACTTACCTATCTAGATATGAACTACAGTCGAGCTACACCAGCACTGGACATCGTACAGGTCTAGTAATCTACATAATGGGTCTCTATTCATTCTTATTGAGTCTACATCATCTTTATTACTAGGCATATCTAGGTATTAACTATAACAAAACTATACCAGCACTGGTTCTCTATGGTAAGTCTGGTAGTTTAAACATTTTATCTACATCCATACTGAGTCTACGCCATCTTACCTTGCCTAGGCATATCTAGCAATGAACTACAACCTAGCTACACCAGCACATGCTAGCGTATAGGTCTATCAGTCTACCTCCATTCATATTGATTCCACACTACTTACGTGTCTTCTAGACATATCTAGCTATAAACTACTACAAAGCTATACCAGCACTGGTTCTCTATCGTAGTTCTGGTAGTCTAAACACTTTATTCCATACATATTGAGTCTACATCATCTTTATTACTAGACATATCTAGCAAAGATCTACAATCGACCTCTACCGTCATAGGCCACCATATAGATCTGGCATTCTACACAATTGGTCTCTGTCCATTCTTACAGAGTCTACACCATTCAACTTACCTATGCATATCTAGGTATGAACTACAGTCGATCTACACCAGCACTCGACATCGTATAGATCTGGCAGTCTACACAATTGGTCTTTTATTGAGTCTACATCATCTTTATTACTAGACATATCTAGCAAAGATCTACATTCGACTTCTACCGTCACAGGCCATCATATAGATCTGGTAGTCTACACAATTAGTCTCTGTCCAATTCTTCTATATATTCATTCCTAGATAAACCTAGCGAGGTACTACAGTCAAGTTATAACTGCATCGGTCCTCGTACAGAGCTAGTACTAGATAATATATATTATTTTTATAAATCTACACCTTAGCTGGTTATTCATTTCAGTATTTATATGGAAACTTTACAGAAGAAAGAGAGCAAAATACAATTGTAGTGAATATCTATAGAATTAACTCTAGATATCAAATTCGATGAATATCCACAGTCGATCTATAACATCAACGGCCTTCAATATAGATGGAAATTTTCCCGGGAGGAAATTGATCTGAAGAGAAAAGGGTCGCCTCTCCCATCAAAGAGATGGCGTTTGGTTTTAGACGTCTATTTTGTCGGGAGAGGCGACCTTGTCTCTTTAGGCCTTCAATAGATCTCTAGGAAAGTGAGGTACTGTACAGTAGATGTACAGTCGGTTTATCTCTGTGTGTGTACATTTATTTACAATAGAAGTACCATCCCCCCAGGCTGACAGGTTGGCTTATGTACAACAGTCGATTTTTCCAGAAGTTTCCTTTTGGAAGTCTCTCAAAGGAAGAAAAAGCGTTATTTATATAGATAGCATGCATTTTACATTTATAATTCTTCAAACAAAACAAAAACCTCGTAAATGATGGACGATTGGTCCATCAAAATATTGGTTTAATAAAAATAATCTTATTAAAATCCAAAATAAGCCTTATTTTTAAATATATTACCACGTGGAAAATTAGGGAAGACAAACTTCGGGATAAGACAGCAATATATTTCAGGCAAGAACAAACAACTATGAAGGATAAGCAAACGATAAGCCACGAGGGAAATTTACAGAGTAGCAAAATATAAACATAAAAATGACCACTCTGTTAATAAAAAATAATAAAATTAATAAATATTTTTTTACAATATAATATGTAGAAATTATCACAAAGCAATAACGCGCCATCTATACATATAAAATGAAAGGATTTAAAAGCACGTTTATTGTTTGCGGAAGAGCATTGCTCGATAATTCTTCAAACAAAACAAAAACCTCGTAAAAGATGGAGGATTGCTCCATCAAAATATTGGTTTAATAAAAAGAATCTTCTTAAAATCCAAAATAAGCTTTTTTTAAAAATATATTACCACGTGGAAAAGTAGAGAAGACAAATGTAATTCTACTGTCCTATAAGCTTATGTCCATAGTTTTCTTGAAAACCATTTCTGAGATTCCATCCTTCAGTGCTGCGTATATAAGCAGAATCGTCCAATACAGTATTAGAGCTCTGAGAAGCGGTCTAATGGATTAAATTGGCGAAACCGCTGGGAGGGTTCACCACTGATGAGCCAAGCCCTTCAAATATATTTTTTCATCGCAGTAAGGACAGTAGAAGTTTGTATTATGTATAAAAGAAACATTCGTGCTTTTAAATCCTTTCATTTTATATGTAGAAATTATGTTTTTTTTTTTCAATGACATTTCATTATATTTCAAGTACTCTCATTCGTTGTATTTACACTATTTAATTAATTAATTGATCACTCACAAAATGAGAGAAATTTGACAAAATTGATAAAAGTTGTTATATCAAAATGTACAAAATAGAATATAAAAATAAACGATGTGAATAATTTAAATATGAAATATTTATATAAATATACATTTGTTATTCTTCTAATATATATATTTTTCATATTATTTTTATAATATAATATTATTTTCCCCTACAATACACACAAAATAAACAGAATCTTAATAATCAAAAGATGTATTTATGCTCAACTCAAATATTTATTTGTGTTCACAAATAAGCATTAAGGAAAAAGCAACATATGAATATATACAACAAATATTTTCTCGACTCGGTCTAATAGAAAAATCTAATATTGTATTAAACAAGGAAATGTATCTTCCATACTTGAGACATCTCCATGTAATATTGATTTCGGTGGGTTGTAATTGATGATATAGGGAGGGGATCATATGGATATCGTAAAAAAAAATCAGTTTTTTATATGTGAAACATTGTGTCGCGGTCTCAAACAATTCTGGCCTTAACTACTCGTTTCATGATTTTTCAGGATGCCTGAATGGCCAATTTTTTGGTCGTTGAGGCACAGCTTGCACCACGCTGATGAGGGCCAACAGCCCGAAACGCGTCCGTGGTTAGCTTTTTTTAATTAATCAAGAATAGGTATTTGACCAATTCTAGAATAATTAAAAATCAACGAGATAAGTTGATATTTATTCCGATAGATGGCGCAAGCCATCAGCAACTTTAAGTTTCACGATAAGGAGATGCCTTTTTTTTTAGTTTTTTATATGTTATTTTATTTCTGTAAATTAATCGATATCTTGAGTATTTACTCTGTCTTCTCCACACCAAACATTTCCACATAATGATATATAGAGACAAATGTCGCCTCTCCCGTCAAAATAGACATCGAAACCAGAAACCATCTATTGACCGTCTTTTGACGTCTATTTTGATGGGAGAGGCGACCTTTGTCTCTTTAGATCAATATCCTCCCGGCAAAATTTCAATCTATATTTTAGCCATAGATTTGGCCCAGCCACTTTACCAGCTAAACACCTCTTTGGCAGATTGTCAGGATTCCATTAGATCCCGTGTGGATATCATGGAAAATAAAGTCCGCCTTAGGCTGACGAGGGACATTAGCCCGAAACCATGGTCTCTAGGTGGACGCTTTTCAGTTTGCCAAAGCTGGTGTTGTGGCTTTGTCACCGACCCGAGGCCGCTAGTTTGCGGCGACGGTCAATAGATGGCGTCAGGTTTTGACGTCTATTTTGACGGGAGAGGGTACCTTTATCTCTTTAGATCAATATCTTTCCGACAAAAGGATATATAGGATATATATTAAATTATTCATTGTGTGGGATTCTGTTTTAATTCATTTCCAGAATTACTCCGCGAACTGGAAGATTTTAACAGCATTGTTCCGTCTTTATCTCAACCAATGGCTCGGACCATTTGCTTCACTTCCGTTTTGGAATTATGTAAAGTTTTGAAACTTCAGCTTTGTCCCCACATACATGTGTCTTAGAATCCTTGTTTATAGAACTGCAATTTGAGCCAGTTGTTCCCAGGGTGGTTCTCGGAATTTTTCTTTCTTATCCGATCTACTCTGACTTCATGACTTTGCCTCCTTTGTAGGTTAATACTACTTGCCACACAACCCACGACTGCTTTATAAATAACCACATTCTATATTTATAAATACATTTGAATAACTATAAATTAACAACAGTAAAAATCGTTCCAAAATACATGCTATAATGATAATTGAGAATCTAATACTGTATATTAAAAGTGGTATGAAAAAGGGAAAAATGGATATATTTAGATGGAAATTCCCGCAAAATTTTATAGAAAGCCTTTTGAGCCAGTTGTTCCCAGGGTGATCCTCGGACCTTCTCTTTCTTATCCGATATACTCTTCAAAAGTTTTTACTACTTAACCCTACCTCCTGTGTACGTCTTTACCACTTGCCGCACAACTCACGACTTCTTTGTGCAATATTCTAGCCAGAAGACTTGAAAATATTATTTGTTTTCAATGTAAAGAACAAACATAGCTAACACGATTTCACACTAAAATACAACGAACGACTATACACACAAACACTATATATATGTTATATAAAAATATTATTTTATTTTAAATTATAATTTCATAGATTCAAATACTCTGCTAAATCGACCGCCAGAGGTCATTCTCCCCCTATAAAACTCGTTGTTGTTTTTATCCCAATGGCCGGCTCAACCTTTTTGTACATTATGTAAATAAGTATTTCATTTTTTATTCTTACACCTTTAAGCCAGGCAGTACTTTTATCAAATTATGTTTTCTATATTCCAAAAGCTCAATTAAAGCAATTTCTAATCTTTACTATTTTTATTATTATACTTTCAAGATTCTTGCCACGACTGCATTACCATAGCATTAATCTCAACAATCCTAAAAATCAACAGAAATCTCCTATTGATTTGTATTTATAACATATATATACACATATACTCACAATTATCATCATTAACTCTGTGCACAAACAATTAAATAAAACAATTCTTAAATTAATTAGCTAATATATTACACTTTGTAAATAACTACATCTATAAATATAAATACATTTAAATAACTATAAAATAACAACAGTATAAATCGTACTAAAATACATGCTATAATGTTCATAGAGACTCTAATACATTAAAAGTAGTATGATAGAGATAGAGAGATTGAAACTACTTTATTTCAATGTCCATATAAGATTATATGAGGTTAAATCAATATTGAATAAAGAGAGAGAGAAAAATGATATATTTAGATAAAAATTCCCCTAAGATTTTTTATTTGTTTATAGAACTGTCTTTTGAGCCAGTTGTTCCCAGGGTGGTCCTCAAAACTTCTCTTTCCTCTTCGATCTACTCCTCATGGGTATTTACTCCTGAATACTTCCTCCTGTGTCCGTTTTACCACGTGCCACACAATCCACAACTGCTTTGTAGATAACCACATCATTTGAATAACTATAAAATAATTGCAGTAAAAAAGTTTCCAAAATACATTATAAAATGGTCTTAGAGACTCTAATATATTAAAAGTGGTATGAGATAGATTGCGAGATTGAAACTGATTTATTACAATGTTCAGATAAGATTATATATGGTTAATTACAAAATTGAATAAATAAGATTATATAATGATAAATATAGTAATAAATAGATAAAAAATAATTGATAAATATTCATATATAAAAATATATATACAAGGTCTTCATTAGTGGGGCCCATCGCGGGAAAGACTCCGCCACCGATGGACTGCGAGAGTTCTTTCCCACAGAGTGGGCAGGTCGATAAGATGGCTGGTGTTACTCAACTCAAGACCAAGATGGTACTTGTAGATGGTAGCCTTCGCCACGCTGGTCAATTTCATTACCTCGGGATGGATGCCGACACCGAAGAGCCAGACCTGCAAATCCAGGGGCATTTCGCAGAAAGAGAGAGAGAAAAAGGATATATTTGGATAAAAATTCCCTTAAGATATTTTTATTTGTTTATAGAACTGTCTTTTGAGCCAGTTGTTCCCAGGGTGGTCCTCTAAAACTTCTCTTTCCTCTCCGATCTACTCCTCATAGGTATTTTCTCCTGAATCCTGCCTCCTGTGTCCGTTTTATCACTTTCCACACAACCGACGACTGCTTCGCAAATCACCACATATATGTAGTATATTTTGACATAGGTAGATCACAGCCTTCTTCTAATATTTGTTATAACACCATATCTGTATATAAAAATATGTATCGAACAATAGAAGTGACAAATAAAGCAAAGAGGTAAAGGTAGATCAAGACGACACTATAATCCAGACGACGACAAAGCCCAGACGAACAGGTGTTTATGCTAATGAGTTCATTCCCCCGTCAGCAGGTGGCCGACACGTGGCCAGACATAATTAATAACCCAGCGCTTGACAGGTGGCGTGATTTTATGGGAACCAATCAGAACTCGTCGCCATCTGCGAGCGTCTCATATAAAAGCCCCAAGAATTGGGACAAAAAAGGAGTTGTTTCAGTTGTTTCAGAGCGACGCTGTCATACGGTCAGTCAGACTTCTCACCCCTATCCGCGATGTAGACTTAGGGCATCCGTGACGTCCATGGTCCAACTACCTTCGTCCGTGGTCTACCTCTACTTCTTGGAGTTACCACCTAGACCTGCCTCTGTCTCTTGCTGTCCCAGTGCGGGAATCCCATCACTCACCCACGACCACGACTGCCCAGCACATTCCACAACGGGATTACTACAGAATCCGTTAAAGTCGACAGGATGACTGAGGACAAGCAGAGGATGACGGAGGCCGAAGACGAGTACGTCGCGGATGCCCTCACCAACATACAGCCCCACTGCGAAGACCGAGTAAGCCACCTAAAAGACGCCATGCGAGGACTAGCTGCACCTCGCACCGAGGAGGTCATTATCGCCCCCATCGACATCTACTGCGCCACGAACATCTTCCTCCATCGGCTCGAACAGGCAGACAAGAATCATCGAGAAATCCTGACATTGCCCCGTCAACCAACATCGACGATGTCCCATGGCAACCATCGCAAAAAGTGATCACCAAGCCTCATCGCAGCCCACTCCACAAGACCCATTCAAGACATCCATCTGGTAAGAGAATTTTCTCTACAGAACTATTTAATGTAACACTATCTCCGTTTGCTCTGAATTAATTATTCGATACCATTTTAATAGCAATAACATTATTATTATAAATCCTTCAAGTTCATTATTTTACCATTTTTATAGCATTTAAATTCAAATATTAAATCTTATACACCCTCATTTATCAATTTTTACTTTATTTTAAGCAACTTTTTTTTTTAATTTAAATTAATTAATTTCAATTTTTCATAAAAAAAAAATCATATTGTATTTTAATTACTCGAATCATATATTCTAAACTTATTTGTGAATTTTTTTTAATACCTTATTTATGGCCATAGTATTAATAATTAAATTTATTACGCTCTTTATTTTACTTAACCTATTACTATTTCAATTGATATTTCTCAATATTTAAAAGTTTTAAAAAATAGTCCTAGATTTTATTTTTATAAATATCAATTTTAAATTATCTCATCTCAAAATGTGCCTCCCATTTTCCCCCACAATTACAAATACAATTATAAATGTAATATGCGAAAACTAAATAACATACCATAAAATTTACATACCCCATTGCATTTCATTCCTACCTGTGTTAAATTGTCATTTACGAAACTCTACCGAATTTTGTACCCATGCCATAACCTTTTCTCTTAAAAAAATTCGTAAATTCATTATTTTATCATTTTCTAAACCTAATCACCGCTTATAATCTCCAATCTAGCGATTTGTCTGTGCGTCTTAACGCGACAACAAATTCAAGGTCGCACTGATCTCCCCCTAATTTTTTTTTTCTTCTACTTCATCTCTCCCTCCCTTGTTACATCATTAGCATCCATCATTAGCAGAGACAGTCCTTCTTACTGCAACACTCTTACCTGTCAATCAATCAATTGTAGGCCTTCCATACTTCTCTCGTCTCTTGATCATTTTCCATTGGCCTTCTATGCCTTCGTTCTAACCACCCCTCGTCCATCGCAGAGTTCCTGTTTGCCGATTTTTTTTATTTACACCCAGGTCACCGTCCCAGCATTCTTTATTTCATTCTTTTTTCCTCAAACTCAGGTTCAATCAATCAATGGCAACAGTCGAGCCCTGTTTTCACAATCTACCTCCACCCTCTAACCTCTTCAACGGTTCCTGAGACTCCTGCTCGTCAACCTTTTTTATTTTTTTTTTAATGATTCATCGACCTGGTACACTCTTCCTCCCCATGTTAACTCCACACGGAGAGCTTGGGTAACCAGCAAGATTTTTTTTTTCTCTAACGCTCGACCCAGGCCATCACAGCACGATGCGCCCACTCATTTTTCGTTTAATTTTATTTTTCATCTTATCGAGCTCAATCACCGACAGCAGTGCAGCTTTTGAGACACCATCTCTTTTTAACCTCTCTCAGAAAAGATTTCTTTCCCATATTCTCCCATTACCTACCTCTCCTTCGATCTTCACGCCGTTTGCCTATCTGATCTAATGCTACTTACAGAACATCTTGAGATTGCTGAACCCTGAAAACAATACTTCGCTTCTAAGCTCGTATTGCAGGGCAGGACTCCTGAGATGTCCTTTGCAGAAACCAATTCAGACCTTCTTCCTTTATTCCTCACTGCGTCACTACCTATCGCAAACCTTTTGTTTAAGTCAATTTTCTTTTATATTTTATTTTACTTTTATTATCTCTACTTCTCCTCCTTCCTGTATTACATCCCTGAAACTATGTTGTAAATACTCATGGCACCTTAAGTAACAAAAAACTGTAAATAGTATACCAACTTTCCCAAATATTTACTTTAGCTATTGTGTGTTCACTTTATATTTATCCTTCCTATGTACTCCTCTTATATATTTTTTATAGTTTTATAATTTTATATCAATGTGTCACCACTACTCCCCATTATCTTTATGTCTATTCTAGTAACTAATTTGTGCCCCAAATTATTTCCCATTTAATAGGTTTGCTAGCTTTTCTCTCATTTATTTGTAAATAGACTTACAGTTTACCTAGTTTAGTGGTGTTGGACTTTGTTTCTTAACTTACAGATGTAGATAAAACAATTCACTATTAATCGATAATATCATTTTGTTTATTAACCATCAACATTAATGCCTTCAACTACCAATCAATCCTTTATATATTATTACCTTTAATATGTTTATTTAATTTTAATTTTCTTTCTCTCATCATGTCTAGACTTAGCATTTTACAACTTCAACTATTTTAGGCACCATTTAAAAAAACCTACAACTAACAATATTTATAATATTTCTTGAACAGATAAAACGTTTATCATTTTATTTTTCTTAATAGATTTTCAAAACGTTATTTTTGACGCTTCCCTTACAACCTCTTAACTCTATCCCATGAACCTTTCCTCCCAACCTTTCCCTCCATCAAGAGTTTATTGTTCGTCAGCCATTTTATTTTTTTTATTGATTAACCTAACTAGAAGACCCTTCCTCGCTGTACATCTCCCAACAGTGAGCTCAGGAGACCCAGTTAGTTTTTTTTTCTCTCATCGTCCGGCTCATCATTTTTTTCATCTTTCAACTTTTTTTTCACCACACAAGCCGGACACAATCAAAATTGACAGCAATAAATCTCTTACACCCACCTCTCCTTTTCCACATCCTTCAAACCTCCAACTACCTTCCAAGGGATTCCAGTTCGCCGAACATTTTTGTTTTTTTTTTCATTGATTAATCCGACTGGAACAATCCTTCCTCACTATACCATTCCCAATAATGAGTTCAGGATATCCAGCGCGATATTTTTTTTTTCTCATCGCCCGACGCATCATATCAATTCATCATATTTTCAACTTTTCACTTTTTTTTCTCTCATCATTCAACCGGGCATAATCATTATGGACAACAGGGATCCCTCTTACCTCTACCTCTCCCTTTTACCTCCATCAGTCTTCCCACCTCTTCTCACTGTCTGAGCTAATGATGCAGACGGATTGTCTTAGACCTTCTGTTAATGAAAACAATGCCTCACTTAAACAAGTTCGCATTGCATTGCAGGATGCTTGGGATACTACTTTTGCAGAAACATGCTCAGATACCCCCTTTCC
The DNA here is from genome assembly GCA_030710605.1 of Cordylochernes scorpioides. NCBI lineage: Eukaryota > Metazoa > Arthropoda > Arachnida > Pseudoscorpiones > Chernetidae > Cordylochernes > Cordylochernes scorpioides. The sequence goes on along the minus strand of CP092877.1, from coordinate 74,297,171 downwards.
CTTTTTCAACCTTAGCGTCACATTATAAGTTCAGTCAATAAACTAACTTCATTTTTTTTCTCTCATCTTTAATACAATAAGATATTATTTTCCTTGTACGATTCATTTTACCATAGTTACCATTTTGTATTATATACTTTCTCTTAATCTTTTATCATTCATTTTGTACGTTTTTATTTTTATGACCTTAATTTTCTTAATACACCACCATTACAACATCTTTCTCCTTTTAACTTGTAACTTCATAATAATTTTAACTAATTTGTATACAAATTATTTCTTTTATTTTTTATAATAGGTTTGTTAGGTTATCATTCATTACATGTCATTCCCCAACCAAACCTTCATCACCGGGGACACATTCTGTAGTATATTTTGACATAGGTAGATCACAGCCTTCTTCTTATATTTGTTATAACACCATATCTGTATATAAAAATATGTATCGAACAATAGAAGTGACAAATAAAGCAAAGAGGTAAAGGTAGATCAAGACGACACTATAATCCAGACGACGACAAAGCCCAGACGAACAGGTGTTTATGCTAATGAGTTCATTCCCCCGTCAGCAGGTGGCCGACACGTGGCCAGACATAATTAATAACCCAGCGCTTGACAGGTGGCGTGATTTTATGGGAACCAATCAGAACTCGTCGCCATCTGCGAGCGTCTCATATAAAAGCCCCAAGAATTGGGACAAAAAAGGAGTTGTTTCAGTTGTTTCAGAGCGACGCTGTCATACGGTCAGTCAGACTTCTCACCCCTATCCGCGATGTAGACTTAGGGCATCCGTGACGTCCATGGTCCGACTACCTTCGTCCGTGGTCTACCTCTACTTCTTGGAGTTACCACCTAGACCTGCCTCTGTCTCTTGCTGTCCCAGTGCGGGAATCCCATCACTCACCCACGACCACGACTGCCCAGCACATTCCACAACGGGATTACTACATATATATATATATATATATATATGTTATATTAAAATATTATTCTATTTAAAATTATATTTCATAGATCCAAATGCTCTGCTAAATAGACCGCCAGAGGTCACTCTTCCCCTATATAAACTCATTGTTGTTCTTCCCCGATTGGCCGGCTCAAACCTTTTGTACATTATGTAAATAATATTTTGTTTTCCTTGTTCTACTCGCCTTAAGTCAGGCAGTACTTTTACCAAATTTTGTTTATTATATAATCCTAAAGCTCAATTAAAGCAATCTCTTACTGATCGAAAATATTTTTCATTATCATACTTTAAGGATTTTAACCACGACTGCACCACCATTACCATAAACCTCAACATGATCAAAAAACTACAACAATCTTTTTATTATTTAAAATATAATATATATATGTTTGAAATTTGAGCAATCCATATATTATATTATTTAAAAATGCTTTTATTGGATTTTATAGTTTTATTTTCTAATATTTCGTATGACAACTCGCCAAAGATTCCCCGAAGAAGTTTGGCGAGTTGCCTACGAAATATTAGAAGAATAAAACTATATGATCCAAAATATGCAATTTTAAATAATATATAGAAATATATTTAAATAATTATCAAATAATTCCAGTAAAAATCGTTTCCAAATACATGCTAAAATGGTAATAGAGACTCTGATATATTAAAAATGGTAAGAGAAAGAGAAAAAGGATATATTTAGATTAAAATTTCCTCAAGTTTTTTTCTAACTGTTGAACTAGATTTTTCAATTAATATTCCATCAACATAATGAGGATAGTTGTCATAATGCATTAAAAGTTAACTTCTTAAAAAGTTAAAATTAAAAACTGGGTCGCTAGCTCCTTTCTATTTTTTAAATTCTAACACATTATAATTCCATTAAACCAAAATAAAGATTGATTAGACGTTTACAAAGTAATCAAGAAATTTGCTAACGCTTACTATACGTTTTTTTCTTTCTAATCCTCCTACACAACGTCTTTTATTCCATCTCCAGTCATGTGAATCCTGAGTGATCAATAACCCCCAGAAAAATCCAACAATGTGATGTATTAAAATCCAATTTGGAGAACGTCCAATGATGCAACAGTTATGACAAAGGCCATTCAATTTGTTGGTAAAGTTGGATGCGATCCAGGCCCTGTTGAAGATAACAGTTTGGGGTCATAATTCAGTGTTACCAAACTCTCTTTCGGCAAAATTACTCCCATAAATATATTCCTTCACAGAGAGATTCGATCTTTACATTTTTTTCTTGACGCTATAAGAAGAAATGACTTCAAGTCTGTGATATAAAAATATATTTAATTTTTTCTCTAGCATTTTTATATTTATATTTATTTTATCCTTTTATATATAAAAAGAATTGTATATTATATTGAAAAATATTCTTAACTATAAATTATTCTTATATTTTTATATGATTTATTTGTAGAAATTTGAATTTAATACTCGAGATAGAAATAATTTAAAGCAAATGTATTGCTAGCTTTGTTTAAAATATTATTTTAAGTAAAATAGTGAGTAGGAATTGTGTGTATTAAACTATGAAAATTCAAAACTATTATAGACGCTTATGATTCTTTTTAAATTTTAAACAAATTCTCTACTGCCCTTACTGCAATGGAAAAATTAATGGGAGGGCCTGGCTCATCAGTTGTGAACCCTTCCAGCGGTTTCGCCAGTTTAATCTACCATACCGCTGTTATATTGCATTTTTCGGTTTTCCTTTTATAGTGATACTGATTCTACACTCCTGAAATAGGTATTTTAAATGAACTATGAACATTAGCTATGAGTATAATAGAAATACATATAATTATAAATATATTATAATATTAAACTATAAATAATTCTATATAATATTCGTAAGTATTGCAATATTCGGTAAAAAAAAAATAATCATATACACTTTTATTTAAATATAGATGAAGAATTCTTCCTGATTTGAAATTAAACGAAAAAACATGGTGAAGGAAGACGAGTTACTTTTATTGATGCATAGGTGTTTCTCGCCTGTTGAAGGGTTTTTACCCGAAAGCTTGCACCTATGCATCAATTAAAGAAACTCGTCTTCCTTCACCATGTTTTTTCGTTTAACTCTTTTATTTATCGAATATTTTTTAATTCTCTAAAAGAATTTAATAAATCCCTGATAAAAATTCTGTAAATGTGTGGAAAGAAATTTTATAAACAACAAATATACAGAATCATTAAAGCCATTTGCTCGAAAGCTCGCATATAAGGCATATAATAAGTTATTCATTTTTATTTTTCGTATATTTTGAGAGGTTTTAGAAAGACATCATTCTTAATATGAATATTAGAATTTTCTACCTTTCAGCCGTAAGTATATTTTGAATGTAGACATATGATGAACTGTAGCACATGTGCTTTACAAAAGGTGCTTTACAGAGCGCCATCTGGTGGAACAGAAATCAACTAAACATTGATTTAGCCTGTTCCCTGATTATTGGCCAACCTAATTTCTTTATAAATTAAGAAAAGCCATCCACGAACGCGTTTCGCGCTGTTGGCGCTGGTCAGAGTGGAGTAGGCTGTATCATTACGACCAAAAAATATTTTTCGGTCCAAGTAGTTTTTTGAGAAACCAATAGATGGGTATTCAAGGCCAAACTTGCGTGATCACACTTAACAGATGTGTTAAGTCGCTAAGTTAAGTTGTTGAAAATCTTTGATGTCGCCTGCTTTTTTAAGAAGACAGAGGCAATTTTGTTTACACTTGGTTATCTCGTGTATCTTCAATAAAGGTCACTGTAATATCTTTCAGAGTTATTGTCTGAATCCCGATATATATGCTAAAAGGCACAACTTCCTTAAGTTTTGTCCATCAATGTATATATATAACCGTTTGTGAATTCCTTGTTTGAACTCTAGCATGAAACCTAATTTTTAAATTACTCTAAGACCATAATAATCCCTGGCTGTTTATGTTGGACTTAGTTGTCGTAATAGCCACGTACAGAGAAATTACGACATGTCATAAAAATGTCATTAGACTTCCCAGACATTAGCAACCTATCAACTAAATTAAATCCTTTCTCTTAAGTAAATATATATCTTAAACCAATATCTTCCTAAAATGACAACGCCAACTGTTTAAAGTTTATATACTAATTTTGTAATTATTCTTATTTTTTAATTCATAGAAGCATTTTTCTGGCAGACATATTCAATTTTTTATCATCATCATTTATTATTATTGTTTTTTTCCTTTGTTAGTTATCAAATCATTTTGTAATTGTAGTTTATTTTTTGTTTTTTCCTTTTTAAGCAATAAAATATATAGAAGTTAGGTGTAATATTCAATTCAAGCCTATGGAACCAACATCCATTCGTTTTTAATACAAAGCAAAATCATAAGGTTATACAACTTTCACTTTTTCACACACCAACTGTGTATTATAGAAAGATTTGTAAAATATACAATGTGTCTTTTTAACGATAGCTTAAAAACATAATCTTTTATGAAATTTATAGAATTTGGAATTTCTTGGACTAATGTGCGGTTTAAAATACAAGGTATGAGAGAGTAACACTAGCCTAATATAAAATGTCACTGTAATATCTTTCAGAGTTATTGTCTCAATCTCAATATACATGCTAAAAGGTACAATATTCTTAAGTTTTGTCCATGAGTATATTTTGTTCACACTTGGTTATCTCGTGTATCATCAATAAAGGTCACTGTAATATCTTTCATAGTTATTGTCTCAATCCCAATATACATGCTAAAAGGTACAATATTCTTAAGTTTTGTCCATGAGTGTAATTTGTTCACACTTGGTTATCTCGTGTGTCTTCAATAAAGGTCACTATAATATCTTTCATAGTTATTGTCTCAATCCCAATATGCATGCTAAAAGGTACAACTTCCTTAAGTTTTATCCATGAGTGTATTTTTTTCACACCTGGTTATCTCGTGTATCTTCAATAAAGGTCACTGTAATATCTTTCAGAGTTATTGTCTCAATCCCGATATACATGCTAAAAGGTACAATTTTCTTAAGTTTTGTCCATCAGTGTATTTTGTTCACACTTGGTTATCTCGCGTATCTTCAATAAAGGTCACTGTAATATAGTTTAGGGTTATTGTCTGAATCCCGATAAACATACTAAAAGGTACAACTTCCTTAAGTTTTGTCCATTAGTCTAGATACTGTTTCTAATTATATTATTATTTTACTATGAGAGCTTAAATATTCTTTCTTTTGTTCGATATCCCTTCTCTTATGATTCTCAGATTATATATAAATAAACGCATATATAATATAAATAGTTTTTAATAAAAAGCTGTGTAATTTTGACGGTTTCAGTTCGAAATAGAGTGTTTTATAGTGGCGTTCAGAGCGTCATAGAAGCTCTAAAAAAACACAACTAGTCCCCTTCGATTGTCCTCGAAGTCAAGAAACTTTCAGCGCAATATTTATAGGCCCACAAATTACAGCCAATCAGAATGTCCGATCGATACATCCCACCAATCAGCGTCCTTGGCACTCTTAAATATTGCTACTAACATTTATCAACGCCATCTATTGATAAAATATCGAACTATTCAATTATATTTTCAATCATTAAAACACAAAGTCTAGAGATTTCTAATATATAATATAGTGATAGTAATTGGTAAACATTCTCTTTTAGTCTCTATAATAATTATCAAACACATATATAAATTGAATCGATAACTTATTATCTGTCTGTTAGAGTATGCAACTTTAATTTTTCATATATACATATAGGCTTATAAACATCTTAACATAGTGCATACTATCGATGAAAATTATAACAAGCAATTTTAACGCTACTATTTCATAATTAAGTCTTTATTTACACTGTTATTAACTCAATTAAAATCTATAAAGTAAAGCACGCCTAAAGCGAACCGAATATATAACGAAACTTTTCATATAAACATACTAAAATAATCATCATATTTTGATATCTTATAATACACAATATACTTTTATCAATTCACATATCATTAATATATACAGTTATCAGCGTCATAATCAAGCAACAATTCTTAATCAATTCTGTCACCGTTTGCTTTGTGAATGGAATAAATACCCAAATATGGCCATTTCTCATAACCATCGGTGGTTCAGTGGTAGAATGCTCGCCTGCCACGTGGGCGGCCCGGGTTCGATTCTCGGCCGATCCATTTTTTTTTACAATATTCAAAACTCATTTATATATTATACAAGAATGACATCCACGGCGCCAATTTATAATTGTAACGAATAGTATTTGAATAAAGCATTTAATCGGGTAAAACCCGGGCGTTGCCCGGGTCATTCGGCTAGTATAGTTACATTGTGGATGGAAAATTTTCATTTAAGTTTCACAACCAGTAGAAGAGATTACCAGAGAATAAATAAAATTTGTATATTCAATTGAAATAAAAATTCATTCTAACAGATATTCCATGTTCCAATAAAGATTATGAGAGATCATCCATTATCAATGTGTATTGCCTTTCTTTGGGTTTCTTAACAGCATCAATAAATTTACATTTTGCTGCTTTGAAGAACTTCATTTGCAATATCTGATATGAACTTTTGAGATGCCAGTGATATTAAACGTGCTATTCTGAAATCACTAGTTTGGAATCTTATACTAGTTAATAAATGTGTGATGACTCCGTCAGGAAAATTGCTGAGTTTTAGGTTTCTAGCTAGATAAAGAAGTCTGAAAGAGTTTGTCTTGCAGTCTTAAGACATTTGGAACATTGTTTGTTATAATGATTATTGCTGGAGTTGTAGTGTTTACAGAATTACTGATACCATATAGTAAACATATATCTAGTGTATAATACAATATAATATAATGCGGCTTGTGATTGTAAAACGACATTTGAAAATTATTTCGCAAGTGTTTCTTTGCAACGAAAAAATGATCATTTTTCATTACCCTTCACAATTCACCCTTTCATACCTCATCCCTAAAGGTTAGAAATAATCGTTATTTCTCCTTAAAATAAAATTTGATTTTTCGTTGAAAAGAAACACCTGCGAGATAATTTTCAAATGTCGTTTTATATATATCTAGTGTACTAAGATTTCAGCTCAATCGGGGGGTCACTATGACAAGGGTTTAGTGTTCTGTGCTAGGGTTCTGCGCTGCTTGAAAATATAGAAGCTCCATTTATGCTTCCTTTCTGTAGTGAATCTGTATAAGGCCAGTGGTCTTTATAAAGCTGAATGTGTGTATAATTAAAGAAAATGGTTTCATATAGTGGTAAACTCTCTTAGCCGTTTTGTCATTTAAATCTCCAGAAGCTAGCGAAACTGATGGAATGATTTCAGAGGAGTTATATCCTCTCTCTTTAGAATTTTCATATTCGCAGTAAAGGCTCTGTAAATAGATATTGTTTCTATTACATTAGATACAACATTTAGTATGTGGTGGTTAATTAACAATAATCCACATAAACATTTCTTTCAAAATCACGTTTTGTTTTATTGTTATCACTAAGGTTATACCTTGTTATTGTTATTATATTCAGACAACAAAAAAAAGAAGAATGAATCCAATTAAATAGAAAAATATATATAAATTAGATAATAAAAATTTTGCATATTTGCAACAAACAAATATGAATTTTTAAAAAGCAAATAAAATTTACATAAAATAGAAATACAAAACAATAATTTTTACATGTCCCCTACAAATATATATTACACAAATCTCTGATAGTTATTCTTTGATCATGAGAAGGATTGACAGATGACAACCCCCATACAGCCCAGATTTAACACCTAGTGTGACTACTATTTATTCTTCCCAATGTCTGCAAAGACAAATATTTGAAGACCTACCAGGAAGTAAAATGAGCCATAAAGACATGGTTGAGAAAACAAACCTCCAGCATATTTCCAGGATTTACAGCGTGGGTTGAACGCTATAGGAAATGTATAGACTCCGCTGTAGAGAATATTTTCAATAATATCATTCTATTCACATATTTTATATTTATATATGTATATAAAATTGAATAAACAATATTTGGTACTTTTCGCGTTATGGCCAAAACAGGCGTTACTTCTGGAGAAACCTATATATTGTATTGTATATATGGTAATTTAAACCAACAACCCCATATTGTATATAACTTATAACAAGATTTTCATGTTGTATAATAGAAACACATCTGTAAATGATTATACGCATGATTGACATGTGTCATTACATCATCATATGTATTGTACTTTGTACAAACTGAGGATAAATAAATAAAACTCTGTAATAGATTAAGAATTGAGCTGAAGCAAGAGATAGAAGTCATAACGTCTAAAATCGAGATATATTTAGAATTCCCACAACAAGGTCTAAAAATGGAAACTGCCACGGCGCCAGTAGAATTTCACCAGATATATATATATTATATTGTATCCGCTTCAAGAGCTTGAATGAGAAGTTCTACAGCACCCGCCGTACTCTCCGGACCTTGCATCAACCGATTACTACCTTTTCCGCTCCATGTCAAACCATATGAAAGACACTACCTTCGATGATGAAGAGGACCTCAAAACCTGGCTCAACAACTTCTTCAACACCAGACCGGCGATTTTTGGCGACACGGCATCAACAAACTAGTCGAACGTTGGGAGGAGGTCGTAAATAATAACGGAGAATACATAATTGATTGATTAATTGTTATAATTAACTAGCGGATGTATCCGGCTTCGCCCGGGTTTTACCTTGGAATTGTATCATTATTCTTGTATGTATGTACCTGGCTTCGCCCGGGTTTTACCCGAGTAAAGGTTTGTCTAACGAATCTCTCGATAAAGTGAACATTTTTTCCCGGTCCCTTGAAAAATACTCGATAAGTTGAATAAAATCAATATTAATTGGTTCCCTCGGTAATTGGAAGTTAAAGGGAAAGTATCTTGTCTTGGAATTGTATCATTATTCTTGTCTCAAATAAATTGCCGTGTCATCCTGAATTTTGTCTTTCCTAATTTTCTACATTACAAAATCATCGTATCATCATGATAATATTTAGAGCAGATTGTTGAATTATAACAGATAAATTAGAATATTTATCTTGATTATTTTTAGGCGAAAAGTTATTTCAAAAATTGTATTTGCTAGAAACCTTCCCAGTACTATACTAAATAACTTCCCAAAGTTTCATGGCGTTCCAATGAGTGGTTTGGTCAGGCAATAAAGGACAGACACACATATATTCATTTATATATATATAGATGTTTTTTTGTCTAAATAAAATTGTCGAATAAAACAGAACGAACTTTCTTTACAACCCAATAGTTTCGTGATAAGATAAAACAATATTGTTTGAATACTCACGTTTTTCCTACAGGTCGATGTAGAAAATATGAAATAAAAGGAAAGAGAGACCAAAGATATATGATGATTCAAAAAAGACATTCTTAACCCTACAAATGAATGTGGCATGCTGTCCATTTATAATAATAAATGTAAAATAAACTTGAATTTTGTAGTGAAAATAAAAGAAATACCTCTCCCTTTAAAATAGATGCAAAGATATGTAAAATCCAGTAATCTAGAAGACTCTGGTCGGTAGCAAAGCCACAACTTTATAGCTTTGCTAAGTTCATTTGAACCTTCAGACTCTACGATAATTGAAAAAAAAGAAAGCAGGAAATAAGAAAGGACAGAAATTGACCAGTATTGTTAGAAAAAACTGCCTGTTCTATGATGGTTTAGAAGGCGGGGTGCTAAGGAAGAAGAGCTATACGAAGGAATGACATGTCCCCAAATAGTCGGACTGATTGTCAAATAAAACAACTGGACAGGGAAAACTTTCACTACACTGCATCTGTGCAGAACTCTAAATAAGGTAAAAACCTTATCAAAATAATATTTTTTACATGCTATCCTTTCTTTAACGCGCCATCTGAATTTAGAAATATAAACTACTTATAACGCGCACAAACATTTATTTTACACTAATGGAAAGTTAAAATCTTTGATGTCGCCCGTCGTCTATTTTTTAAAGGAGACAGAGGCAAATAGGTTCACGCTTGGTTATCTCGTGTGTCTTCAATAAAGGTCACTGTAATATCTTTCAGAGTTATTGTCTGAATCCTAATATACATGCTGGAATGTACAACTTCCTTAAGTTTTGTCCATGAGTGTATATACACTTGGTTATCTCGTGTGTCTTCAATAAAGGTCACTGTAATATCTTTCAGAGTTATTGTCTGAATCCTGATATACATGCTAAAAGGTACAACTTCCTTAAGTTTTGTCCATGAGTGTATATACACTTGGTTATCTCGTGTGTCTTCAATAAAGGTCACTGTAATATCTTTCAGAGTTATTGTCGTGATATACATGCTGATAGGTACAACTTCCTTAAGTTTTGTCCATAAGTGTATATACACTTGATTATCTCGTGTGTCTTCAATAAAGGTCACTGTAATATCTTTCAGGGTTATTGTCATGATATACATACTGGAAGGTACAACTTCCTTAAGTTTTGTCCATGAGTGTAAATAAGAAAATTCTCTACTGTTCTTGCTACAATGATATAAATATTGGGAAGACCTTTCTCATCAGTAGTAAAACTCCTGGGAAGGTTCACAATAGATGAGCCAGGAACTTTCCCAATATTTTTAGTCTTGCAGTAAGAACAGTAGAATTTGTCTTATCAAAAACATGTTCGAGCAATACATTATTATATAATAAATTACATTTCTAAAAAAAAATATGTAACTATCAATTTGTAGTCATTGAAGAGAGTTATCAACAATTAGTAAATATATATCTCAAATAAATATAACGTTTATCAACCTTCTTTGGAATTAATATATTCCGAAGCAAAGGATCCTGTAAATCCTTTTATATGTACATAGAAATATGTAATGCTAACTTTTTTAAATAAAATATTCTTTAAATATATAAGGATTAAAAGATTACATGAGGAGCTTCTTTTTCGATTTATTGCGAGCTTTCGAACCTTCCGGTTCTTCAACGGGCATGGATAGCATGGATATACTTATACTCCATGCCCGCTGAAGAACCGGAAGGTTCGAAAGCTCGCAATAAATCTAAAAAGAAGCTCCTCATGTCATCTTTTAACCCTTATATATTTAAACTAAATTCTACTGAGTTCATGTAACCGAAAATATTCTTTACAAAAACTACCGAATCAATCATGAACAACAGTCGAAGATATGGTATATTCAAAAATCTGCTAATTGTTATCCTAATAACTAACTATTTTGCATATTCTGATATATTATTGTGATAATTATAATATTAATGCGACTCCATCATCATTGTTGCACTATTAATAAGAGATTAATAATAAAATATATTATAGTAATTATCGATTGTATATACAGTTTTGGTTGGGCCAACTGGGGTAGAATCCCAGTAAAGCTGGGTCATTACCCTAGTATGCAAATAATATTGTAGATGTGATCAACGTCTTGTCAAATTATATTGACAAATATTCGCACGCTTATCTTATCCTATTTCTTTAGTGCGAAGAACGTTGTTTTATCAGATAAGTAAACCGATCTCTCCAGCATTCTAATTGGACGAATGTGGTCATGTTTGTATATAAGGGGGGCTATGGTATGAGTCGACGCCAGTGTGGTGGATTCGTGTGGAGACACTTAAAGTGTTCTCTGCGTGTTATATCCTTGTCTGGCAATCTCGGCGCATACCTGTGTAACCCTGGTCCGATCCCTACCTAAGCAGCAATAAAGCTAAGTACTGTTTTTTTATTTTATTTAACAAATTGTGATTTATTATTTACTTTTTTTTGTTGGTGTTGTACTTTTGAGTCCACGTTTTTTTTTTTGTGTTTAAGTTACTCTTACTGTAGGCCCTAGTATATTGTATTTGTGTGTTAACCCGTAAATAGTAACTTTTGTCAGTCTATGTAAATAAAAATATGTGCATTGTATATATTACAGTCTAGTAAGTCAACCTGCACCTAAATGAAGCTAATTTACCAAGCGGAACCTCAAGGAAAAGTTTGGCACAAGGAAACTTTGGCGCTGTAGTTACGTGAACGCACCGCAAGAGGCGCTGCGTTATCATTGATTCAAACAAGATGGCGGCGTGTGGATGTTACCGTGTACGTCGGCGTAGGGCCTCCGGTGGTAACGTCCCGTACCGTCACCGACCGGCCTTCCGTATCCACGCTTCCAAAAGGTGGGTCGGGCCACGCCCACTTTTTTTCTCCCTCAATCTCAATTTTAAAAATAAGTTTCATTTTTATATATCTACATTGTTTTTTAGAGTTAGAATGAGTCTGCATTTATAATTTGAAGACTTATAAATAGTGTTTTAAATGCATTTATAATATATAAACAAAAAATATTCTTTTGGCTATAAATTTGCATTTAGGGGACAAATATATATTTGTGTGGTTAATATAGAACTTTATATAGTTAATATAAAATTATGAAAGTGCTATATCAGAAAATCAACTAAACAAAATATAATTTACAAGAAATTTTAGTAGCTTAGAGTTATTTTATTTACAGAAACAGAAAGAGAGTATCTTTAATTTGCATTTTACTTTGTTCTGGATATATTGAAACGTAATGAAGCTCTCTCTATTGTACGCCTTTATATTTGAGTAGTTGACAGAAGTTTTTACCGTGGAATTGGATATACCGTGGTTTTCTTCATTACCCCGGTATATCGAGAGTCAGCGGTTCTAGAAATAAAAATTACACACACGATGTACACCTATCCCCCAATTTACACGGTAGATACCTTCCTGAGAAAAACGTGTAAATCGGGGGATAGGTGTACACAGAAATAAAAATAAAATGCATTGACAGGTCAAAATATGTAGTCAGCACATACGCTCGGGATTCCTCGTGAGATGTGTACACAGCGCATGTGTTCAATCACAGTAGCATTTAGTATAGTGCGATAAAAACAATATATATACATATATATTTGGAAAACCGTGTAAAAGCGAAAACGTATAAAAAAGTACTGTGTAAATCGGGGGATAGGTTTTACCGTGGAATTGGATATACCGTGGTTTTCTTCATTACCCCGGTATATCGAGAGAGAGCGGTTTTAGAAATAAACAAATAACACGATGTATTAGCGCGCCCCGTCTCTATATAAGAGATAAATCTATTCATCGAGAATTTCTCACAACTTCCTACTGTCTCTATCTCGATGACAAATATTGAGAGGGCACGGCTCATCGATGTGTTCTATGAATAAGTATTGAGAAATACTCTGTGAGTGGATCATCATCAATTGGTATGTGATTGTGTTCTTTGTTGTAAAAAGTAAACAATGTGAGGCCCTGTAAAAATTTGTCTTTTTTTTTTTACTTTTAGTCTAAATTAGACAAGATCTTGGAGGTCGTGCTCGTAAAGAAGCTCAAGAACTCTTCTTGGTTCTCTGTACAGTGATCCTTTGTCCTTTCCAATGCAATTTAGTAGCAATTTATGTAATAAATATAACTAATAATTATATTTGGCTCATTTATTAATAAAGGATTAATAAAAAAAGGAAGACCAAAAATAATACACCCGGCTCATCGATGGTGAAATATTAGGACAGTATGGTAGATTAAACGAGCGACACCGCTAGGAGGGTTTACCACTGATAAGCTAGGTTCTCGCAATATTATTTCTAGCACAAAAAGGACAGTAAACAGTGTTTATATTAGAAAATGAACAGGCACCAAGCACTTTGAGATTCTCAGGCGAGCTGTGGATATGACAAAATTCCGTGGTTCGTCACCTTCATGTACTAGATATGGCCTACAAAGCTTTGATGCCAGCTCAAACATACCGCCGAGTTGAAGTGTGCAAGAAACTTGTATATAATCCGCATGAGATGTACCTTTAATAGAGAGGACTTTAGATGAGAAATAAGTCTATTATCTTAATCCAAACATCCAAATTATTTGAGAATATTCGTAAATAAAAATTATTTAACGCTTAGTACACACGTATTTATTCCGATTGATTGCGCAAGCCATCTGCAAAATGCATTTACTTCATCAGGTGATGTACTTTTTCTACCTGGTCTTGTACATCTTTATTTGGTATATAGATATTTTCCCTTATTATGTCTTTATATTTAAATTAATGATTTATATTTAAAATTATAAATATTTTATATTCAAAATTTACCTACATATTTTATTGAGAATCGACATCCTCGTCGCCAAATTTTGTTATGTCTTTATAATTAATGACATTTGTTTACACACAATAACAATTTATTCTCAAAACATCTTTTGATTAGAACATGGATGATGATAAAAAACAGAATATAGAAAATCAATGATAAATAATACACAACTACCCTACAGAAGAATATTTATAAATAGCTTTCAAAACACAATTGAAAGATTAGGAAGAACTAAGCGCTTCATCTTTTTGTGGCTTAACTGATCTGAATCAATCTCTTTCCTTACCTTTTGGATATATGCAAATAAAGATAAATAATTCTTCCTGAATTGATATTAGACCAAAAATATGGTGAAGGAACACAAGTTTCTTTTATTGATGCATAGGTGCAAGCTTTCGGGTAAAAACCCTTCAACAGGCGAGCAATGAAGCGCGACTTATAATTCATTGCTCGCCTGTTGAAGGGGTTTTGCCCGAAAGCTTGCACCTATGCATCAATAAAAGAAACTCGCCTTCCTTCACCATATTTTTCATCTAATATGCAAATAAGTTTGGATCATTTAATTTTATAAAACAGCAAACGCCACAACAACAACCCCGGCTAATTTATAACACTTACCTTCCTGTAATAGAGTGTCTGCCCACTTGAAAACTGTATAAAAATAAATTTGATGACGAGGGTATCTCGTGAGTGTACGTTGCAGACTATCAAATATTTACGTCGGGGTTTTAATTTGCATATATAGAAGGTTTACATATTTATTGGAACCTTTCGATTATATTGATTGGATCATTATTATGTAAATATACTCATGGTCAAAACTTAAGGAAGTTATATTTTTTAGCATGTAGATCGGGATTCAGACAATAACTCTGGAATATACACTCATGGTCAAAACTTAAGGAAGTAGTACCTTTTAGCATGTATATCGTGATTCAGACAATAACTCTAATATATACACTCATGGTCAAAACTTAAGGAATTCGTACTTTTTGTATGTATATCGGGATTCAGACAATAACTCTGGAATATACACTCATGGTCAAAACTTAAGGAAGTAGTACCTTTTAGCATGTATATCGTGATTCAGACAATAACTCTAATATATACACTCATGGTCAAAACTTAAGGAATTCGTACTTTTTGTATGTATATCGGGATTCAGACAATAACTCTGGAATATACACTCATGGTCAAAACTTAAGGAAGTAGTACCTTTTAGCATGTATATCGTGATTCAGACAATAACTCTAATATATACACTCATGGTCAAAACTTAAGGAATTCGTACTTTTTGTATGTATATCGGGATTCAGACAATAACTCTGGAATATACACTCATGGTCAAAACTTAAGGAAGTAGTACCTTTTAGCATGTATATCGTGATTCAGACAATAACTCTAATATATACACTCATGGTCAAAACTTAAGGAATTCGTACTTTTTGTATGTATATCGGGATTCTGACAATAACTCTAATATATACACTCATGGTCAAAACTTAATAAAGTTGTACCATTCAGCATGCATATCGGTATTCAGACAATAACTCTGAAAGATATTACAGTGACTTTTAATGAAGACATACGAGATAACTAAGTGTGAACAGCCTTTGTCTCCTTCAAAAATCAAGGACTTATAACTTTATCTAGTTTTTTCAATGAGTAAATATATTTCAATCGGTAATATACATGAAAAAATGAGTCTTGAGATTTCAAGAAAAGTCAGAACGTACGCGTTTCAAGCAGTTGGCCCTCGTCAGCGTTGTGCATGCTGTATCATATGTAAATCCTATATTATGGAAGTGTCAATTAATCTTTAGAATTGTATTAAAAATTTGAAAAATATATAAACTACTATTTGATACGAGGTTTTTTCAATTATGAGTTTAAAAGTTTTCCCAATTAAACTTTAAAATTCTTCTTTAGAATGTAAATGTAAATCTCGCCAGTCGTTTATAGCGCGTTGCATTTAAAGAAAGCAAATCATTGAATAGATCGGTTGAACTTAAACAAAGATGTAGTAACAGGGCCCATGTGTTCTACCCAGTGTTAAACATACATCACAGAGCTGTTTACATTGGCATCTACGACAGTTGGAACCCTTCCAATCGTTTCACAGATTCCCCGGCCAAATTTTTCTCTCCCTTTTCTATCATTCTTTGATCTCTTTAGATGTCTTTTTGAAAGACTTGAAATCAAATTAGATCTTTTTCACATTATTTGGTCTTTTATTTCAACAATTTTATTATACTTTTTCAATATAGAGTGGCATTCGTGTACACACTGTCAATTTTTTACACAACCAAGAACTTGAATAAAATTCTGCATTGAGCATTTATTTTTTCAGGGAAAAAATAATAATTATCCCCTAATTTTTACAAATTCAACCTCATTAGTAAGTGAAAATAACTAAAATGAGATCTGGAGTCTTTTAAATGAAAAGGTAAAGCTGTTATCTACAGATGTAGACATGTAGTTCACTTACAGTGTAAGGTACAAGGTTGTTCCAAAGATTCGTTAACACTTTGGACGAGGAAAGCGAAGTTTAGAACGTGGCTGATTCCACACTAGCCTTTTCAGTGATTCGCTAACCATGACGTATGCACAAACGAACGTGTGGCCATTGGACATGTGTCGGACCAGGAGGCTGTTGTTGGGTGCTGCGCTGCCTGGAGTATAGGAGCTCCATCTATTATTTCTTCCTGTGGTGAATCTGTATAAGACCGCTGGTCTTAATAAAGCTTTGTATGTGTTAACACTTGCATAAATTTGAAATATCAATATTATTCGCCGTTATGTATAATGTATTATGTATAAAGTAATTGTATTATGTATTCGCCCGTAATAATATTATTCGCCAAGTAATAAGATAAAAAACGTTTTAAGAAAAACGTGAACTTTTGAAACAACCTTATAAATAGCCATACCTACTCAACATTGATATTGTGTGTACCAGAGGTATAATTGAGATAAGTAAAATACGAGTTTATTTTAAATGGGCTTTTTACTATTATTTAAGCGCATCTTGCAATATTAAAACTACATTCTAATTAGTATAAAACTAAATATATTGAAATAAGTACAGAGTAACTTCGTTTGAATGTAAGGTTTTCAGCGCCCGTTATTTAATATAGGAATTTAAAATGTGGCAGTGCTGTGCGATTTTAAAAATTCAAAACACAATATCCTTCTAATGAGACAAAGGTCGCCTCTCCCGTCAAAATAAACGTCAAAAACCAGACGCCATCTATTGAGCGTCGCCGCTAACTAGCGGCCTCGGGTCGGTGACAAAGCCACAACACCAGCTTTGGCAAACTGAAAAGCGTCCACCAAGCGACCATGGTTTCGGGCTAATGGCTAATTTTGACGTCTATTTTGACGGCGACCTTTGTCTCTTTAGATCAATATCCTCCCGGCAAAATTTACATCTATACCATATCCTTCAGTTCTTAGAATAATTATAAAAATATTAGAAGAGAGAGTGTCTGGCTCATCATTGTTGTGAATCATCTTAACGCGGTTTTGCTAGTTTAATCTACCAGACCTCTCTACTAGTGTACAAACAGCATCATTATGAAATTCAGCAAAGGGGTTGTGTCCTTCCGTATCATATTTATGTCATGATTAGGAAAGAATTCAAGATAAGAGAAACTGAACTTGTAAAATAAAAGGATTTAAAAGCGCGAATGTTTCTTTTATACATAAAACGAACTTCTACTCTCCTTACTGCGATGAAAATATATATTGGGAGGGCTTGGCTCATCAGTGGTGAACCCTCCCAGCGGTTTCGCCAATTTAATCCACCAGACCGCCTCTCAGAGCTCTAATACTGTAATGGATCGTTCTGCTTTTATATGCTACACTGAAGGATGGAATCTTAGAAATGGTTTCCAAGTAAACTATGGACATAAGCTTTTAGGACAGTAGAATTACATTCAAATATTTGCTTCGAGCAATTCTCTTCAGCAAACTTTAAAGACAAGGCCAGTTAGGCATAAATTAACACAAAGCAATAACGCGCCATCTATACATATAAAATAAAAGGATTTAAAAGCGCGAATGTTTCTTTTATACATAAAACGAACTTCTACTCTCCTTACTGCGATGAAAAAATATATTGGGAGGGCTTGGCTCATCAGTGGTGAACTAAGGTTTGCAAATGGTTAATAAGTTTCTTTTGAAAAATATTAATGTTCTTATCGTTGAAATATCAAATAAAAACGAAGTTTACTTTTCAATCAAAAATATGACGTTTTTATTCGAATGACAATACAATCTGTCGCAAACCATCACCCATTATGATTAACATATGACTGGTACTACATGTATAGACTTGTGGTGTACTTAGAATACAAACTGTCACAACCCTTCACACACCGTGATTAACATGATCTGTATATACTATACTGTACAATATCTCTTGAGATAAGTATAAAAAAAAACAAGTTCACGGTAATCTAAACTGTCAAATATATAAGGTTATCCTAAAAGTTCGTGTTTTTCATGTTTTCTTATATTACTTGGCGAATACTATTATTACGTCGAATACAAAATAATACATAATACCATTACTTTTTACATAATGCAAAGACATTATACATCATGACTGTAATGTTCCTTCGATTAAATATATAAATATGCTTTACCAAATTAAGAAACAAATTTTAATTATATATCTTTCTAATGCTATATACACTTTTGAATATATTCATAATAACAATTACAAAGCTGCCAAATCCAAACATTCAAAAATAAATTAATTCAACAGAGTATATTATAATATTATTATAAGGTATTGTTAAGGTTTCCTTGTCCTTAACGAAAAAGGCCGTATTTAAGAGGACTGTATAGGTTTTCAAAACTTCCCAGACGACACCCCAATGGTGATTCCAATGTCTCAGCCAAAGAGAGAATAAAGGCACGACCAAAATACTATTCACACTCATACTTTATTTAAAAAAACTCAATTATATAGAAAACAGTTAACGGTCAATATATACATAATCACAGAAAATAAATTAATAAATAAATAACATCATAGAAAACTCAACAGTATATTACAATGACGAATAATATTATGGAAAATAATATTGGTATTATAATTTCTTTAAAGTGTATACGAACTTTAGGAATAACCTTGTATAATTGTAATTTACATTTAGCAATGATAAGAAAATGTCATTTATCTCTCGACTTGATGTAATAAATAAGAAAATATAATAAAAGAGCGTGGAGAATGAACATAAGGAGGATTATTTCAAGTAGAGATATGGAGAAGGAATGGAAGAGAAGGAGGCTGCCTGACCTTGCCAAACTGCTGACTTGTCCAAAGTCCATTAGAGATGAGAACGACTCGTAAGTTGGGAAGTGGAGTCATAAAAATGGAACTCAGCGGTACAAGATTCATTTGGTGGAATGGTATTGATCGAGAAATGTTTGCTTGCCTGTTTGTAAATCTTCCAATTTGACCACTTGTGTCTGGGATTTTTCTCTGTCATACATTTGCTGCCCTGTTTGTGATCTTACAGGTTCTGTGGTAAAACTTAGATTATTGCCATTCGTTACTCTTCTTTGTCATAGATGTATGTGAAGACCTTTGTTGTTTTTACATATATGCTGGTAAACCAGACAGTGTTCAGTTTTCTCTGTCATACATTTGCTGCCCTGTTTCTGATCTTACAGGTTCTGTGGTAAATCTTAGATTATTGCCATTCGTTACTCTTCTTTGTCATAGATGTATGTGAGAACCTTTGTTGGTTTTACATATATGCTGGTAAATCAGACAGTGTTCAGTTTTCTCTGTCATACATTTGCTGCCCTGTTTCTGATCTTACAGGTTCTGTGGTAAATCTTAGATTATTGCCATTTCTCTCGATTTACTCTTCTTTGTCATAGATGTATGTGAAGACCTTTGTTGTTTTTACATATATTCTGGTAAACCAGACAGTGTTGAGTTTTCTCTGTCATACATTTGCTGCCCTGTTTCTGATCTTACAGGTTCTGTGGTAAATCTTAGATTATTGCCATTTCTCTCGATTTACTCTTCTTTGTCATAGATGTATGTGAAGACCTTTGTTGTTTTTACATATATTCTGGTAAATCAGACAGTGTTGAGTTTTCTCTGTCATACATTTGCTGCCCTGTTTCTGATCTTACAGGTTCTGTGGTAAATCTTAGATTATTGCCATTTCTCTCGATTTACTCTTCTTTGTCATAGATGTGTGTAAGATCTTTGTTGTTTTTACATATATGCTCGCAAACCGGGTAGTGTTCAGTTTGTATTTGTCCTTTCTATAGGAACTCCAACTATGCTTCTTTCCTGTGGTGAATCTGTATAAGACCGGTGGTCATAATAAAGCTGTATGTGTGTGTGTGGGTGTGTATATGCCCTTTCTTTGCCATACATGTATGTGAATATCTTTCATTTTTTTACATATATGATTTTTTTATTTTATTTCAATTTAAAACGCTATGTTCCCCTAGGGACGCTTGCGCTGTCATATATGTATGCCTTTACATTTGTCTAAACATATTTTACCTATACGATGGTAACCTAGACAGTTTTCAGTTTGTATTTGTCTTTTATTTGTCATACCTGTATATGAAGACCTTTTCTTTACATATATATTCGGAAACCGGGTATTGTTCAGTTTGTATTTGCCTTTTCTTTGCCATACATGTGTGCACGTATGCACGTTCTTTTTCACACATGTTTTTGACGTGACAACGTCTTAAATTAGGTTGCGGCTGGGAGTCACTTATGAAAAAGTGTAACGCCCGGTAACGTTACGATGAGTCACCGAACGAGAGTGCTGCGCGCGCAGCTGCGCGCGCAGCGCTAGAGAATTAGGCGCATTGAATCGGCGCATGCTTGTCTCTGTCTTTGTCTTTCTCGAACGTTCTTGGCGTTGAAAAAACAAGAAAGCGTCATAATACAAGTTCACACGTGTGGTTAAAGTATCGTCAGCTGTGTCTGTAGTGAAAATGTGGAGTGCTTAGATTCGTCATTTACAACAACTACAACAATAAAGGTAAATAATTGTACACTGATATTTCATTATCGTAAACTATGATTGATTGATTAATTGTTAGATTGACACAAAAGTTGAGAAACTGAGTTTATAGGTTATGTCATACTATTGATAAATGTTGATAGTGTTAAGTAAATTATTAGTTTAAAATTAATTAATTAATTAATTATTATTTTACAAATTTTAAATAGTTTCAAATTTATTTAGCAAAAATTTGAACCTTCGATCTGAATAAGTGTTTTGATTTTCAAATTGATTCTTTAAAATTAAAAATTCATCCATTCAATTTCAAATGTTCAACAGGAATCACCACTCTCAAAACAATGGAAACGGTGCCTTCAACTTCCAGTACTTCAATGGAGACGGAGGATATCGTGCCGTCAACGTCTGCAGTACCTTTCGTTGTTCCACACACCACCTCTACCGCCAGAACGAATGCTCAGCGACAACGTGAGTACAGACTACGAAAAGCATTGACCAGAACTCCTGAACAAGTAAGAGCCTTTGCAAAAGCGGCTGCGGAGAGGCATCGCAGGTTCAAGCTACGTAAATCTGCTAACATAGCCCTCACCAGCGGTACGTCAGAGTCACCTGCTTCAACGTCTTGTTCTGTGGTGAAGAAAACAAGCGTTCCTGTCGTGGCGGAGAGAACGAGCGTTCCCCTAACTAACGCTCAACGGCAACGTGCATTCCGACAACGTAGAGCAGCATCTTCTCGGACTGATGTACAACCGACTACTTCTTCAAGCCAAACAGCAATACAACTGGAACAATCCACCTGGTATACCAAATGGTCATCGTCAATACGGAGATTTCAATCTACTTTCTTGGACAACGATTTTGGCCATGCTTGCTCGGTTTGTGACTGATTGTGGTTCAAGAATGACCTTAAAACCATCACTGCACTACAACTGAAGGTAATCTCGGATTGGTACGTTAAGGAAAATCGGCAGCTACGCAAGGAGGATTATACAAAGTCTTGCAACACCTGTAGACAATCACTGAATAAGCGTAAGCTTCCTACTCTCGCAAAGGTCAACGGCTTCTCATATCCTGACATACCTCCAGGTCTACCGCCTCTGGATCCTATCAGTGAACGTTTGGTCTCACCGCGCCTTCCATTTATGCAAGTCCTATCATCGTCCTATCCTCAACAAAATCACTCAAATAGGAATTAGTTAAGTTTAAGTTTACATGTACAATGTTTTAGTAAACAAAATATATTTCTATAGTTAAAATTTGTGCAATTCTTATTTTCATTCAATTCCTTGTTCCTATTGTGCAATTTAATTATATTCATATCAATAAATATTCTACCGTTGTCACGTAAAATCTTCGCCCGTAAAACAGACTTTACAGGCAACCATTGTTTTTTTTCTGTTGTTAACTTTGAATTTTAATTATTCAAACTGGTTTCTACTGTTTGTTTTTTTGTTGAAATGGGGTTCCAATTTTATAATATTTCTTTTTGTTTTGGTGTGGTGAATATTGGTAAGTAAAGACAAATCATTTTTGTATGTGTGTGATGTGTTCATATGTAAAATAAATACCAAAATTAATTACAAATTGTATCTTTAGATGGCAGTTAAAGTTCTAATGATGGCGTCAGATTCTGACGTTTATTTTGAAAGGAGAAGCGCCCATTGCTTCTATGGATTAATTTCCTCCCGGTAAATTTTCCATCAAAGTTCTAATTGTAAAGAAATCATGTTGGCCTTATACATCTAGATGTGATTATTGATTAGAACCCTAATGTTGAATATTTTAATGAAATAGATAAAACACAAAATGGAAAAATCTAAATATAAAAGTTAATAAATTACAAAATATTTTCTCACCATGAGTATATTCTTGTTACAAAACGCTAGCTTTCAAGTGATAATCGCTCTTCAACGGGCTTAATAAAACATCGACTATATCTTACAAGAAATATTTACAAAAACATATGCGCTCAGCGTGGATATTTACAACTGATATTACAAACCAATTTAAAACTTTTTGTGAATATCCACGCTGGATGTTTTTTGTAAATATTTCTTGTAAGATATAGTCGATGTTTTATTAAGACCGTTGAAGAGCGATTATCACTTGAAAGCTAGCGTTTTGTAATAAAAAGAAACTCATTGTGAGAAAATCATTTGTAATTTTAAAACTTTTTTCACAATTTTATCATGAATATAAGTTAATATTTGAATATTTGAGCTTGCAGAAATACTTATTTCAAATATGTGAATCAAAAAACGAACACTCTGAACGCAATTAAAAATCAATACATTATCATGTTGGAATATTTTACATACAGCTGTGTTTATTGACGTTGGTATCCATGGTGATATTAGCAAATGTTTGTGTACATTTGTATCTCTTTGTATAGGTAAAGGGGCCGTGGCACAAACACTTATTCATACATGTGTTACTGAACGAGAAGGATTTTGCATCATATATAGATATATTTTAAAGTTAAAGGCTGCCTGGCCGGCATTCATAGTTCTTCAAATTAAAGATACTTCGGCCAGTTAATCTACTACGTAAAGATAGAGGCCGCCTGGCCGGTATTCATAGTTCTTAAAATTAAAGATACTTCGGCCAGTAAATCTACTACGTAAAGATAGAGGCTGCCTGGCCGGCATTCATAGTTCTTCAAATTAAAGATACTTCGGCCAGTAAATCTACTACGTAAAGATAGAGGCTGCCTGGCCGGTATTCATAGTTCTTCAAATTAAAGTTACTTCGGCCAGTAAATCTACTACGTAAGGATAGAGGCTGCCTGGCCGGCATTCATAGTTCTTAAAATTAAAGATACTTCGGCCAGTAAGTCTACTACGTAAAGATAGAGGCTGCCTGGCCGGTATTCATAGTTCTTCAAATTAAAGATACTTCGGCCAGTAAATCTACTACGTAAAGATAGAGGCTGCCTGGCTGGTATTCATAGTTCTTAAAATTAAAGTTACTTCGGCCAGTAAATCTACTACGTAAAGATAGAGGCTGCCTGGCCGGTATTCATAGTTCTTCAAATTAAAGATACTTCGGCCAGTAAATCTACTACGTAAAGATAGAGGCTGCCTGGCCGGCATTCATAGTTCTTCAAATTAAAGATACTTCGGCCAGTAAATCTACTACGTAAAGATAGAGGCTGCCTGGCCGGTATTCATAGTTCTTCAAATTAAAGATACTTCGGCCAGTAAATCTACTACGTAAAGATAGAGGCTGCCTGGCCGGCATTCATAGTTCTTAAAATTAAAGTTACTTCGGCTAGTAAATCTTTTCTATTATAGTAGATGATAAATATTCATACTGGTCGAAGTACTGTATATTTAAAATTATGAGTTTATAGTTTGTTTATTTCCTGAGTGTTCTTCTTTCATATATCCATTGAGTTACTCTAGCATATAAAGATATCAGGTTTGTGCATCTTGAACTATTAAATGGTATTAAAAACAAACAAAAAATGATTATCGTAACCGCTCATACGAGTAAGCGCATTTTTAATGGCAGAGCGCCAATCTAGTGAAATAAAATCCACTAAAGGTTTATTTAACTTGTTCAATGGTATTTCCTAGAGATGAGAAAATCTCATCGATGAATGCGTTAACGCAGTTAATTATGATGATTGAAAGTTATACCTCTCTGGTGGTGATAAATGCTAGAATACCTTTTTAAATACTATTAAACCTGTCTAAAAGCACTACTTAAGACAACGATACAAATTCATGAAGAGCATTGATTGATTCAACACAGGTTCAAATACTAAATAACCACAAGACGACCATGCTTTAGTTATATATAACAATCTACCGCTTTAAACAGGGTCTGCTCTAAAAGGTTTTCGCTTTATACAGTGTCTGGTTTGAACAATTTTCGCTTTAGACAGGGTCTGCTTCATGGAAGTATTCGCTTTAAACAGTCTGCTTCATGGAAGTATTCGCTTTAAACAGTCTGCTTCAAACAGTATTCGCTTTATATAGGGTCTGATTTAAACAGCATTCGCTTTAGACAGGGTATGCTTTAAGAAGGTATTTGTTTTAGACAGGGTCTGCTTTAAATAGTATTTGCTTTAGACAAAGTCTGCTTTGAAAGGTTTTCCCTTTATACAGGGTCTAGTTTGAACAGTTTTCGCTTTAGACAGTCTCCTTTAGACAGGGTCTGCTTTATGGAAGTATTCGCTTTAAACAGGGTCTGCTTTAAAAGGTTTTTGGCTTTATATAGGGTCTAGTTCTAACAGTATTCACTTTAGACGAGGTATGCTTTAAGGAAGTATTTGCTTTAGACAGTCTGCTTCAAACAGTATTCGCTTTATATAGGGTCTGCTTTAGACAGGGTCTGCTTTAAAAGGTTTTTCATTTATATAGGGTCTAGTTCAAACAGTATTCACTTTAGACGAGGTATGCTTTAAGGAAGTATTCGCATTAGACAGAGTTTGCTTTAAACAGCATTCGCTTTAGACAGGGTCTGCTTTAAACAGCATTCGCTTTAGACGGGGTCTGCTTTATGGAAGTAATCGCTTTAGACAGTCTGGTTTAAACAACATTCGCTTTAAACAAGGTCTGCTTTAAAAGGTTTTCCTTTTATATAGGGTCTAGTTCAAACAGTATTCGCTTTAGTCGAGGTATGATTTAAGGAAGTATTCGCTTTAGACAGTATTCGCTTTAAACAGGGTCTGCTTTTTAGAAAGAGGGAATCATATATCGCCGCAACTCTTTTTATTAACGCGATTAAGGAAGCTTTCGGGCAAGCCCTTCTTCAGCTAACTATAGTGTACAAACAAGGCAAGCGTGAGAGAGATTATATATCGTTTTTAAGGAGGGATCTATGCAAATATAGTACAAAAATATCTTAAAAGGGTCTGCTTTAAAAGGTTTTCCATTTACAGGGTCTAGTTTAAACAGTTTTCGCTTTAGATAGGGTCTGCTTTAAAGAGTATTAGCTTTATAGGGTGACTTTTAGACAAGATATTTTAGACAAGTGTCCTTATAAAATATAATTGCTTCATTGATAATGATAAATAGAAAACTAATTTTGTTAGGTTGAATTTATATGAATGAAAAATGAATAAATATAACTAACCGCCGAGTAGTTGGCGACTTCTGTACGCTCCAGGAACCTGGGTTACTTAAATAAATAATATAACTAACCTTTTTTTTTTCAATTTCAATTCTTTTCTGACATTTCGTTGATCCACTATCACCTTTTTCAATGTAAGCAACTATTATGATGATAAGTTGTTAGCGATTTATAGAGATATATTTAAATAAAGAACAAGGTCAATGTGTCATATATATACATCCTAATAATAGAGAACGTTGGGAGACACAAGTCGGCAAGACGTCAGAACATGAACACAAGGTATGGATTAGATTTATTCATTTCTAATTCTTCAAATTAAAGCAATTTCGGGCAGTAAATCTCTTTTATTGTTTTTTTTTTTGTTAGAGACAATTGAAAAAGATGCATACTGACTGAGTTATCTTTAATTTGAAGAACTATGAATACCAGCCAGGCAGCCTCTATCTTTACGTAGTAGTTTTACTGGCCGAAGTATCTTTAATTTGAAGAATTATGATTCCCGGCCAGGCAGCCTCTATCTTTACGTAGTAGATTTACTGGCCGAAGTAACTTTAATTTGAAGAACTATGAATGCCGGCCAGGCAGCCTCTATCTTTACGTAGTAGATTTACTGGCCGAAGTATCTTTAATTTGAAGAACTATGAATCCCGGCCAGGCAGCCTCTATCTTTACGTTATTCATTTCTAATTAAACATTTGGAATGTTATTTGAATTATATTTCAAAACTTTTTCGTATTTAGAGAGAAATAAATTTAATCTAAACTTAATTTAGGAATCCTTACCCAATTCTAATATCGAAAAAGCCCCGAGTTTCTAAATTTCACCAATGATGATAAATGTAAAGTATTTAATTATGTATGTGTGTGTTAATTTATCAGTGAAAATATTTGCAATCAATAAGGATACACACGATCTCTCAGTATATTTCGAAATACACCTATCCCCCGATATACACGGTACTTGTTTTACACGTTTTCGCTTTTACACGGTTTTCCAAATAAGTTTTTGTTTTTATCGCACTATACTAAATGCTACTGTGATTAAACACATGCGCTGTATACACATCTCACGAGGAATCCCGAGCTTATGTGCTGACTACATAGTTTAACCTGTAAATGTATTTTATTTTTATTTCTGTGCACACCTATCCCCCGATTTACACGTTTTTCTCAGGAGTGAATCTACCGTGTAAATCGGGGGATAGGTGTATACAAATAAATATTGTACAGAGTAAGTTTGATAGGTTACCAAAAAGCTTGGTAATTTTTTTTAATCGATGTGTTTCGATTAAAGATATCCAACACACTCCCATCGGGAATTGTATTATAAGTAATCAAACGATACTGAGATTTCTTTTAAGTTCAATAGCTTAACTGAATCTACATATTGTAGAGATAAAGGTTTCCTGGCCGGCATTCATATTTATATGAAAAATACAGATAAATACACCATGATAACGCCACAAGTCATACCTCATCTTCAACCCAAGCTTATTTGGAAGATCTAAGGCAAAGAACGGGAACCAGCACTGAATGCCGCTTAGATGTTGAATCACCAGAGCATCTTCTTTTATCTTGCCCTCTGACTAATCAAATTGTATGTAGATACTTTGAAACATTACCAAATTCTCTTTGTGTATATTCTCTATCTTATGAGAACTTTGCTAAGTTTAGAACTATTTGTACAATAATTTACAAAACAATACTAATCCATCGTGTAAATAATTAATCATATATATGTAAATAATACTAGCACAGCACAATAGTCCTTTGGACTTCGTGCTTTTGTAACAATATATAAATAAATAAAATAAAAATAAATAAATAAACACTATTCCAAACAACAGAACCCCTGTAAAATATCCTGATTTAGCCCCGATGGATTTTTGCATTTTTGGATGCTTTAAAAGAGCACTTGTAAAAAGACACCCTAGGACAATTGAAGGTCTCTGGAAAGTGGTAATGGAAGAATGGGATCTTTTGAGTATGACCATGATCAGAAAGTGTCTGCTATCGTGGAAAATCAGGTGCCGTTCTGTAAATAAACAAAAAGGCTTTCAAATAGAACATTTAAAAATTTTCAAATATGGTGTTAATTTTTAATATTTTATAATAAACCTTGTTTCCTATAAGTGTGAACACCCTCTGTCTATGTAGACACTTCGGCCAGTTAGAGTTTTCTTATTTTCTCAACATTTCGACAAAAATCGTTTGTCTTCGTCATGGAGAAGTATTATAGTATTATAAAAATATATGTATTATAAAAATAAAGCATTTGACAAGGTGTTAAAATTGTTCTGAGATTGCAAGGGCGTTCTCACGTGATTTTTCGAATTTAGTACAACATCTTGGTAATGTTGCATTCAACTATTTATTCCTACATATAAATATGTGATAAGTGTGTATGGGCTATATGTAATTTAGTATATGCAATAACATATGGTAAAAGGGTGTTTTCACATTATGAGAAATGGACACGAGAACCGCCGTGTGGGGGATATACGTAATTCTGACCAATATTGTAAGCTTAGATTTCAACATCGCTTGCAATATTTCTTATTTGTTCTTTCGCTATCACTTGTGTTAAAATAAACTTAGAAACAGATAAAAAAATCTTATTGAATTGCTTTTAGATTGCGAAATTATCATTAATGGGATTTTTTGTTGTTTCTCTTTTAATCGCTTTATTTTTGTAACGGGTTTATTTCTAAGGACTATCTTTGGATTGTTTTGAAACTTGTTTCACAGTGAAGTCTGAACTAAGTTCCATATTATAACAAATACACACAAATGTAGATATTGTCTCTAAATAGCAAAGTCGATAAGCATGCGCAATGTAGGCCCACGTTAATACTGTATTTAAATAACTGTTAACACCTGAAGGATTTTATTTGATTTGAATTCTTATTCTATTGGCGATTTAATGTAAAATATTTTCTTCTGTAGAAGGGCTTTCTTGTCCGAAAGCTTGAGATATTTATAAATAAAAGATATGTGAAAAAGTAACTTTACCCTGGAGGTCTAATGTTTGTATTTTAACACATTTTGAGTGTTAAAATGATGACTGCACAACACAATAACTATCAGCATATACATGAACAAATCTATTATTTTATTCAATCTCCGAAATAAATAATAACACTGGTCAACAACAACATTTTTGCCTAAGAGAACCTGATGGTGTTTCTAGTGTAACTTTTCATGCTGAACTCAAAAATCTAATCAGAAATTTTCCATCAGCCATGATTTTTGCGTGAGAGCCTTTTTTATTTTGGTATTGGGATAAATACAGCAAAAAATGCAAAAAAATATTAGAATTATGATCGAATATTTTCTTTACAAATGAAGAAAGTACTAACCATAAGTGGTTAATGGCCCTCGTTGTACATGCTGCATCTTAGCCAACCATTGTTTCCATTTTAAAGTTATCGGAATATCCTACTTAGATAATTGTTAAAATACAGACAATCCTTTTCTCCACTTCTATCTTCTAACTCTGTGTATATACATATAGCAAGTCAATGTAATCGTTGAAGAGAAATTTATTAAATAAAAATATGGCGAAATTTACAGTAAGATCCGTTATTGATGAGCGCCAAGCGCTTTCTATTTTCCTCATAAGGAAAGTAGTTATTTGTTCATAAACAATAATTAAAT
Source organism: Cordylochernes scorpioides (assembly GCA_030710605.1). Taxonomy (NCBI): domain Eukaryota; kingdom Metazoa; phylum Arthropoda; class Arachnida; order Pseudoscorpiones; family Chernetidae; genus Cordylochernes; species Cordylochernes scorpioides. Next base: position 74,267,307 of record CP092877.1, on the reverse strand, counting down.
TACACAGAAAGGTGTAGGTAGACCTCTAAATTACAGAAAGCACTATGTACTGACTCAACACACTAGTTATAATTAATCTACACAGTAATTATAATAATTAAAATAGTTATTAGGCGATAGAGAGAGAGAAGAAGGGTGTGCCAATGCAAGATAATTGTTTTCCGGCTCCCAGTCCAACTTGGAAGTTTGCCAGTCAAATTTGCCTATTGCGTTACCCATGTATTGCTTCTCGATGCAACGTATTTCTGTTATGTAATTAAAGTAAGTAAGAAGGACGTAACCAATTTAACTTTACATATTATTTATTAAAAAACGAAAGAAAAAAAAGATAAAAAGATCAGGCGTTGAAATCAATATTAAAAATGGCATATCCTGACCAGGAGCACATGTGCTTTATAGAAGGCAGAGCGCCATCTGGTAGAACATAAATCAACTAAACATTGATTTTAGCCTACTCCACGCTGAAGAGCGCCAAAAGCGCGAAACGCGTTCGTGGATGGCTTTTCTTGATTTATCAAGAAATCGGGTTGGCCAACTATCAGGGAACAGGCTAAATCAATGTTTAGTTGATTTCTGTTCCACCAGATAGCGCTCTGCCTTCTGTAAAGCACATGTGCTCCTGTTCAGGATATGCCATTTTTTAATATATTATTTATTATTAATAGCAAATATACAATACAAATCTTGGTATATATGTCTATACATGAAAACAACAAAATAATTATTATATATATACAAGTTCCTTTTCAAACATGAGCTCATCTATAGCTATTGTTACTCTGTGTAATATTCCAACAATTTCAACTCTGCTGTAAGAGCGTAGTGATTAACTTACATTTCCATTACAACAATATTGCCTTCTGTCTCCTAAAAACTAAATAGATGACTGACGACATCAAAATATGAAGCTTCTTTAGGTTTTGTATTGTTGCACCAAGTTGCAATTTTGCAGGGTCATCGACCTTGGTTTCTTCCTTCTTGGTGTTATACACGTTTCCCGAGCGGGTTTCCATAATCAAATCAACTAAATAAAAGTAAATAAAAATAAATTACCTTTCAAAGTTATTGTGTTTATTTATTCGTGGTCTTCCTCGTAGGTCGTGATCCGCAGTCTCCCTCTAGGTCCTCTCTCGCTCCAATAACCAATCAAGATATATGTACAATAAATATTATAAATGGAATGAAACTATAAAAAGAAATGATGATAATCTAAATATTCTGTTTTAAATAAATATTAAATATCATAGAATATTTTGAATAAATGTAAGGCGACATCAAAATATGAAGTTTTGTATCCATGAGTGTATTATCATCTCTTATCTTCTTCTTCTTTCTTATCTTCACTCAATCATATTAGGCTATCAAGCTTGTAAAGATTGAGATCATGTCTGGGTGAAGTAGAATGCGTCTGCCTTTGTCATTAAGACTGGGAGCACTACTCAGTGGCAGACCGACTTAGCTCCAAAAGAAATGGCCACCTCTGACATGAGAAACAGACACCATGTGCAGCTGCTCCTAACATGGAGTACAAATGCTGCTCATCCTGTATCCCTGGATTAGGAACCCTTACAGGGTACTATCAGCCGGGCCAGCTGAACCCAGGTTTTTTAGTGAGCTTGTTACTGCTCCCCCTCCTCCTTTTTCATCCGGGCTTGGGACCGGCAAAGGCGGAGTTCCGCCTCTTATAAAAATGTAAATTCATTTATAGGTAGAAAGGAGAGAAAGTTGTCGTGCTTCCTGCCGGATACACCTTGACCTTCGTCACCTTTCTATTTACATATCTCTCAAGGGGAATTTTGGTGTCAAATCTCCTCTATTTCCTTGTCAAACAGAATGTAGTGTTTGCTGATTATATAATTGAATGTTGGGTTTTCTAGATCAAACAGTTTTTGTTTGTGATTGATAAATATTATTTAAACAGATTTTATTTTGTGGAAAAATAGTACAAATGCGATATTGTACTGAGATAAGGTGCTTAAATTAATAAAAAGGCATCTCCTTATCGTGCAACTGAAAGTTGCTGATGGCTTGCGTCATCTATCGGAAAAATCAACGAGAATAGTTGATTTTTATTCCGATAGATGGCGCAAGCCATCAGCAACTTTCAGTTGCACGATAAGGAGACGCCTTTTTCTTAATAGATTTTATTTTATTATTAACATACGTTATGAAAATTCGAAACTATTATAGACGTGTATGATTCTTTTACAAATTAAACAAATTCTACTGCCCTTACTGCAATGAAAAAATTAATGGGAAGGTTCACCACTATTGAGCTAGGCCCTCCCATTAATTTTTTTCATTGCATTAAGGGCAGTAGAATTTGTCTAATTTGTAAAAGAATCATACGCGTCTATAATAGTTTCGAATTTTCATAACAGATGGCGCGCTAATGTAATATACGTTATAATTTCATTGTTATACATATAGGATTATATTGTTAATTATAGTGCAATTTATATTAAGTTGTTAAATAAGATGACATTTCCCCCTATTAATAAATTTGAGAGAATTTTGAGATAAAGGGTAATTAGAGGATTCACCACTGAAGTGTCAGGCCTTCCCAATATATTTCCATTGCAATAAGAACTGTAGGAAATTGTTCTATTTATTAAAAAATTCACATGAGTTTTCATTCTTATATATATTATTTTAATATACATATTATATTAATAAGCAAAAGTAGCACCTCTCCCTTTAAAAATACATTGAAACTATGCATTCTATCACCCCAGTACAGATGGTTAAAGTGATAATAAAGAATGTGTTATATACAACACCAGTTTTAGCAACTCCAGACAAAAACAAACCTGTTTACAATGGTTTTGGATCAGTACAGAAGCAGCTTTGATTTCATAACCCCTACGAGAGGATTATGAAATTGATTGAATGTGTTAAAAATGCTTTTGTTAGCACGTTTTCTTTGAACTTTCTTCTAGAAAGAACGAGCTGACTCACTTCGATTCAATTCGATTTATTTCAAACAACAAAAAAGAATTACAATAAGATTTAATACGATTTAGTTGTATTTTTTAACTTAAAAGAAAAAAAGAGACTATATTAACAAAAAAAAAAAACAGAAGAAGAAAAAACAACAAAAAGAATGATGATAAGTAACAATGTAATTCTATGAATATACACCTATCCCCCGATTTACACGGTAGATACGTTCCTGAGAAAAACGTGTAAATCGGGGGGATAGGTGTACACAGAAATAAAAATAAAATGCATTGACAGGGGAAAATATGTAGTCAGCACATAAGCTCGGGATTCCTCGTGAGATGTGTACACAGCGCATGTGTTCAATCACAGTAGCATTTAGTATAGTGCGATAAAAACAACAAAAAAAAAACTTATTTGGAAAACCGTGTAAAAGCGAAAACGTGTAAAACAAGTACCGTGTAAATCGGGGAATATAGGTGTATATTATAATTAATTAATAAAATACAATAATAATAATAAACCTAACAGCTTTTAAACCGATGAAGAGGGCAAGGATGATTTTCAAGGAAGAATGCAATGAAAGAGGAATTCTGGAAGGATGGTATTCAGGTAATAAAAAAGACATCTCTCTCTTCAATCTTAATATTTTATTTCTTTATATATTTCTTTGATCCTTCCTCGACCGCTACTTCACCAACAGTGGACCCTGACAAAGATCAGGCCAAGGCTGCACTAACAACGGAATCTTCCATCCCCAAACCACAAAACATACAGCCTCCTCAGTCCACTTCACAGAAGATTGAGGATCTGTTTGAGGTACTAGACGCTGACTCCTTCCTGACACCCCTATATAAGGATTATTACAGGTGCGAAATTGAATTTGCTGTTGAATCCCTAACTAAGAGGGAGGACGTTCTCGAGAATCTCTCACCCGAGCAGAGCTCTGCTCTGAAGAAATTCCTTGACAAGGCAATCGCCCATGTCGGGGACCCCGACCTAGGCAAGATGCTGTCCGACTTCAGGACAGAATGCGACATTGAACGAGACGACACCCAGTGGTATTCGTCTGACACAAACGATTTGTAATTATTTTGTTTTATACTTTTTTTCCCTCTCTATTTAATTAACCCTATATAAATTTATATGTACATTGTAATAAATCTCTTTGATCCTTCTACTACACTAGAATTATTTCAAAGCAAAAATATAGCGTGATTTGTAATGAATTTTGTTATTTCTGCATGGATATATACAGAATAGAGCTCAGAAAGAAACCAAGGGTGCGTTAATTTGGCACACGGAATAAATGATCCCTGCAAAATAATTGAAGTAATTTCTTTGTTAATTCAATTTGTGTTCTCTCATCCTTCCATTTCTCCACGACTGCACAGCCTATTACAACTTGACACAGTTTGAACCGATAGAACAAGATACCAAAAATGCAAGTAAATTCATTCTATGTATATTGTAGATAATAAATAATCTATTATTTAATTTTAATTCAACTAGCCGAATGACCCGGGCAACGCCCGTGTTTTACCCGATTGAATGTTTTGATTCAAATACTATTTGTTACAATTATAAATTGTGGTCATGTGGCCTAGTGGTCATGGCATCTGCCCGGTAAGCGGTAGGTCGTGGGTTCGATTCCCATCCCTTGACACTTTTTTTATTTTATCCATTCTGACCAAAATCTATCCGTGAACTTCATACAGTGAACTTCACACAGACAGAATAAGGCAATTATATAAGTAGATTATTTACGCGATATTTCAAATGGAGCTCATCAATGGATGAGTCAATGCAGTCAATAATTTGACAACCATCATGACTGGGTGAAGTAGAATGCGTCAGCCTTTGTCATTAAGATTGGGAGCACTACTCAATGGCAGACCGACTTAGCTCCAAAAGAAATGGCCGCCTTTGACATGAGGAACAGACGCCATGTGCAGCCGCTCCTAACATGGAGTAAAAACGCTGCTTAAATTTTGTACAACATCTAAATCACGAGTCAAAAACAAATATTTAACTAGAAAATACAGGGAATAAACACTACTTTCATACAACACTCATTTTTTACCGTAAATCCACTTCGGATATGATATTTACCGAGAGCAAACATGGAGTTCTATACTAAATGAGAATCATTAAGGTCATTGTGCTGTAACCAATCGAAGTTGGTGAGACCTATACCGAGATAGGAGATCGATCTATTGATTGATTCGGTAACCTAAAAAAAGATCAATCAAGAGATCAATAACCTGGTTTAGTATCCGATCATCAGGAACTTGGGGGTAAATCTTTGTTGTAAGAGTTTCCATAAATAGAAAGTCAAACTACTTGCTCAGGACGATATCTAGCTTTGTTGGGATGGGTTGGGGAGATGAAACTTTGATTTATTATCAACACATCTGGACCTCCAACCACTCTTTCGATCTGGCCAATCCATCTGTGCACTATAGCCGCATATACAACAAGCAGCAGCGCCTCACCTTGGAAGCTCTCGTTTCCCAGGGCTTCCATGCCATCAATAGACACATCGACCTCCCTGAATCCTACCAATCCCTGTTCCCATAGCCTTGTATCCTCCATCTGTGCGTAGCCCCCCGCCTCCCTCATAGACATTAGAAAATATTCCTAACTCTACTACATTCAATAGCTATTATCATGCATGTTAATTTCTCCTTTCCATAATTTCCTGGTATGCTAATTATTCCTCTCAACATTTCATAGATATGCAAAGTCCCTATAGTTTTTAAATATGTAAATAGTCTCATCCCTATATAGTGTTCAATGTTCCATACGTTTTCACATTTCTCCTGTAGAAGGGCCGGCCAGTCCGAAAGCTTGAGCGTTTTGTAATAAATCATCGTACAAAAAAGAAACTCGTCCCTTGATTCTTGAATTTTTATCGTACTTTATTGAAGGGATTCAAGTACTTGTAGTTTGATTTATTATCTACGTATCTTCTTCTTTCTATGATAACCCTTAATTAGCACATTTTGTGTAAGAATAGCAAGCACGGATATAGGTATTGTGGGGGGAACTAGTTATCTGTTGAGGTTTAAGACTTATCTTGGTTTCTATAAATACAAGGGTTGTTCTATAAATATATGACCCGGACTACAAATATATAAACCGAAGGTAAAATCTGAGGCTTTTCATTAGACAGAACTTAAAGAAAGGGTAAGTCCTATGTCTGTTTTTTAAGGAGACAGGGGCAATTTTATTCACATTTGGATATCTCGTGTCTTCAATAAAGTTTACTATGTATCAAATATCAAGGTTATTATCTGAAACCCGATATACAAGCTAAAAGGTACAACTTTATTAAGTTTTGTCCATGAGTGTATATATTAGAGTTATTGTCTGAATCCCGATATACATGCTAAAAGGTACAACTTCCTAAAGTTTTTGTTTGTGAGTGTATATATCAGAGTTATTATCAGAAACGCGATATACAGGCTAAAAGGTACAACTTCCTCATGTTTTGTCCATAAGTGTATATATCAAAGTTATTATCTGAAATCCTATATACATGCTAAAAGGTACAACTTCCTTAAGCTTTTGTCCATGAATGTTTGTATCAAAGTTATTGTCTGAAACCCGATATACAAGCTAAAAGGTACAACTTCCTTATGCTTTGTCCATGAGTGTATATATCAAAGTTATTGTCTGAAACCCGATATACAAGCTAAAAGGTACAACTTCCTTATGTTTTGTCTATGAGTGTATATATCAAAGTTATTATCTGAAACACGATATACATGTTAAAAGGTACAACTTCCTTATGTTTTGTCCATAAGTGTATATATCAAAGTTATTATCTGAAACGCGATATACATGCTAAAAGGTACAACTTCCTTAAGTTTTGTCCATGAGTGTATATATCAAAGTTTTTATCAGAAACCCGATATACATGCTAAAAGGTACAACTTCCTTATGTTCTGTCTATAATTGTATACTGTCATTGTTTTCTATTTTGTTCATCGTTACAAATGAATGTAAGTCACGTAGGTGTGTGAAATCACCTAGGTATGAAGGTGGAAATGTCGTAAAAAGAGTCCAGGGCCGCAGAAAGACAAATATAGACAGAGGTTGAGTCATTTGTCACCGAATTTGTCCGGATGTCCTGGAGTGTGTCGGTGCCACTCAAGTCCAAGGTCGGTTGACATCTGATTCTTCCTCCTCTTCTTTTGTTATTTTCTTCTTGTTGCTGACAATAGATGCGTGGATTGGACCAACTGACAGGTATTTAAATGCATACAATAAACGGATGTCAATTTATGGAACACTTTATGTAGGAAAATACCTCCTAAACGTTATAAGGATTTGTGAAAAAAAAACCACAGTCTGTGGTTATCTTGATTAATCAAGAATGGTTATTTGGCCAATTCAGGAATAATTAAAAATCAATGAGAATAGTTGAAATTTATTCCGATAGATGACGCAAACCATAAGCAACTTTCAGTTGCACGATAAGGAGATGCCTTTTTATTAAGATATAAGGATTTGTTAAATTCGCTTTAAACAAATTAACTGTAAAGGTATATCGGTGAAAATAGTTAGAATCATTCTCTTTTTTTACAATCATAGACAAAACTTAAGGAAATTGTACCTTTTACCATGTATGTGCATTTTTATTTTATCATTATAATTTATTATATCTACAATTATTATTTTAAAAGGATAACACACACACAAAAACCTTTATTAAGACACACAGGTCTTACAGATGATTCTCCTTAGGGTTACAAGACGGAGAAACCTATGAAAGTGGGAAATATACAAAGGGGTAAAAATGAAGAAAGATTATATACACATGATAAATATATACGGATTATTATTTGAATGATCCTATGGAAAATAAGAATATGGATTTGGAAATATGGATGGAAGAAGTGGAGAGCGAAAAGAGGAAAAACAGGTATTTACATTTGGAACATACATATACACCTATCCCCCGATTTACTCGGTAGATACGTTCCTGAGAAAAACGTGTAAATCGGGGGATAAGTGTACACAGAAATAAAAATAAAATGCTTTGACAGGTTAAAATATGTAGTCAGCACATATAAGCTCGGGATTCCTCGTGAGATGTGTACACAGCGCATGTGTTCAATCATAGTAGCATTTAGTATAGTGCGATAAAAACAACAAAAAAAAAACTTATTTGGAAAACCGTGTAAAAGCGAAAACGTGTAAAACAAGTACCGTGTAAATCGGGGGATAGGTGTAATGGAACAGTCAATTTAAGCTCTTCTGCTCACACAGCATAGGTGGACCATGGCTTTTTTCAAGAAATCTTTAAGAGATATTCCAGGAAAATCCGAGTATTCAGAGTTGTAAGGTTAAATGGATAACGTTTGAATTTACATGTATGGGCTACCCATCTATCTATAAGGAGTGGTTTATACTTTAAATATGAAACTACTGATATAACCATAATATGGACTAATAAAATCAAAAGGAACTCATCTCCAGAAACCTGTTGCAACAACAACAACAAAAAGCCTTTATTCAGGGTCACTGACCCTATACAGGATTCACCAGAGGTATGCATAAGAACAAAGCAGTGAGACAAAGGAAACAACAATAAGAAAAAAAAAAAAAGAAAGAGAAAGAGGGAAGCAAGAAAAACAACACAAAAAGAGTAGCAGTAAGAAAGTGAGGAGTGAGTGTCACTTGGCCTTCTTCTGAGATATGGACTTGTGGAAACCATAAAACGCCGTAGCAATATACTTATTCTGGGTCATATTGTCTATTATTCATGGAAGTGAAGCACAGAGTTGCCCAGTTTTGAACATAAGGGTTCTTCTTTCAGAGCAGAGCAATCAAAAATATAGTGGGTGATTTCATTTTTTAGCTTTAATTTACAGAAGATACAAATCGGGTCCTCACCGCAGGGCATCTTTGTGTGGTTTTCTCTAAAAAAACTTGAAAGTATTCTAACTTGTGCGAGTAGTCTTACAACCGGGGAAAGTAAAATCCCACAGAAACCTGTTGCATTATTTAATTGATATAAATATTTGCATTGAGAAAGGCTCTTTCGCAGAAAACAAAGACAAAGCCAGTTAGGCATAAATAAATCAAAAGACAATAAGGCGACATTTATTTGTAAGAATTAAAACTATTAAGATCACGGATATGTAATTCTATTGTACACAAGCTTATGTCCATAGTTAGCTAAAATGATAATATATGCGACACTGATAGGAATGGAATCTTAGTTATGGTGTGTAGATAACTGTGGACATAAGATTCTACCCTTTTAAGTGTAGCATATATAATCAGTTAACACAAAGCAATAATACGCCATCTATACATATAAAATGAAAGGATTTAAAAGCACGAATGTTTCTTTTATACAAAAAACAAACTTCTACTGCCCTTACTGCGATGAAAAAATATATTGGGAGGGCTTGGCTCATCAGTGGTGAACCCTCCCAGCGGTTTCGCCAATTTAATCCACCAGACCGCTTCTCAGAAGTCTAATACTGTATTGGACGATTCTGCTTATATACGCAGCACTGAAGGATGGAATCTTAGAAATCGGTTTCAAGAAAACTATGGACATAAGCTTATAGGACAGTAGAATTACATTCAAATATTTGCATCGAGCAATGCTCTTCCGCAAACAATAAAGACAAGGTCAGTTAGACTTAAATTAACACAAAGCAATAACGCGCCATCAGTAAAGGCAGTAGAAGTTTGTATTTTATATAAAAGAAACATTCGTGCTTTTAAATCCTTTCATTTTATATATATAATCAGTATTGTGAAAATTCGAAACTATTTTAGACGCGTATCATTCTTTTTGAAATTAAATATTTTATACTCTTCTTACTGCGATGGAAAAATTAATGGGAGGCCTGTCTCATCAGTGGTGAACCCTCCCAGCGGTTTCGCCAGTGAAATCTACCATACCGCTGTTATATTGCATTTTTTGGATATTCCTTTTATAGTGATACTGATGCTAGACTCTTGGAATGGGTATTTTAGATGAACTATGGATATAAGTTTTAAGGACAGTAGAATTACATACATTTATAAATATGTAATATGCATCGAATAATCGCTCTTCCGCAAATATCAAATTGAGTCTTTTGTTAGAACCTTTATATCATGATGCATTAGCGCTTCATCTGTTATGAAAATTCGAAACTATTTTAGACGCGTATGATTATTTTTGAAATTAAATAATTTCTACTGCCCTTTCATAACAGATGGTGCGCTAGTGCATCATTATCATTATTGTTTAATACAGTATTAGAGCTTTAACATGTATGGGGCTGAAAGACGAACGAGAAGTGCTCCTCAGTGAAATAGGCCTTGAGGGACTCTCTTTGGAGCTCCTGTTGAATGAGGTGGTGAGAAACAGAGCTGGAGCGTTTGCGTTGTTCAAATTTTGGAAGACGGCTGAAGAGAAGGGGAAGCTATATACATAATCTAATTGATGTAAATAATTATATTGTAAATAATCTATGTCAGGATTAGAATGACGAATCTTGTATGGGACTTTGATTCCAGTAAAAGGCTTGTTGCTGCTGTTGTATATAGTCACAGTGTAGAAATATACTACACTATACCTACTACATAGAGGTTTCTCTCTGTATTCTTAGTTCTCTTCTCTTACTCTGTAAACTGGCGAATCCTTTATAGGACGAGAGGCCCTCAATAAAGGCTTTTGTTGTTGTTGTATTAGAGCTTTAAGAAGCGCGGTCTGGTAGATTAAATAGGCGAAACCGCTGGGAGGGTTTACTACTGACGAATCAACCCATCCAACTATTTTCATCGCAGTAAGGATAGTAGAAAGTATATGTGTAAAAGAAACTAAGTGCTTAATAATTCTATTTCTTAATAATGATTAATTAACTGTGAATAATATTTGGACGATCTTATATGAACAACAGATTTAAGGTAAAAGTATTATTGAAATAATTTATGTATGTTAATTGGATTTCTAACAGCTTGGAAAGAAGAAATTATTATTGGAACAATATAAGGATATAAAATGAAAAGATTTTAGAAGCACGAATGTTTCTTTTATACATAATAAAAACTTATACTGCTCTTACTGCGATGAAAAAAATATATTGGGAGGGCTTGGCTCATCAGTGGTGAACCCTCCCAGCGGTTTTGCCAATTTAATCCACCAGACCGCTTATCAGAGCTCTAATACTGTATTGGACGATTCTGCTTATATACGCAGCACTGAAGGATGGAATCTCAGAAATGGTTTTCAAGAAAACTATGGACAACTAAGGGCAGTAGAAGTTTGTATTTTGTATAAAAGAAACATCCGTGCTTTTAAAATCTTTTCATTTTATATTTATAGATGACGCGTTATTGCTTTGTGTTAATATAAGGATAATTGATCGCTATAACAGCTAAAGGGTGGAGTTTCTATTGGAACAACAAATTCATATGTAAAAAGAGTTGAAATATAGCGACAATTCATATGAACAATATAACAATCTATGAATTCATAAAAACTCAGCCACATCAACCCATAATTTATTTAATTACCGAAGTTTCAACGATTTCTTCCTGCCATTCTCCTCAGGGGAATGTGACAGAGGAGAGTAACAGCAAATCATTTAAATATCGGGAGTTATTATTGCTTTTCCCATTTCAATTAATTGTCTTGAAATCCCTTGACTTCTGGTCAAGTAACCTTCAATGCTTTCATCATATTTCTTTTTTAGTCGAGTTAATTCAAGCATAAGATTCATAGATTTATCTTCAGCTTCTCTCCTTCATATCTGAGTTTTATAGCATTCCATAATTCTTGTGCATTCTTAATACCTTTGTAGGCGATAGCCTGATCAGATGACAAACTAAGAATAATTATTCCAAGAGCTTGTTTATTTTTCTTTGTCCATTCATTAAAAGCGTCGCCATTTTTATCATCTTTTGTAGGTTTTGGATTATTAATAACATCATCAAAACGATCTAACGAGTATTTTCATACTCCAAATCGCATAATTACTATTTGTGAGCAATTCGATTTTTGGTGAAGCTAAAAAATCCATTTCTATTTCCTTAGTTTTATATAATATCGGGAGTTGAATAAATCATTGGTTAATCTGGCCGTGTTTTTTTTTTTCTGAATCAACTTCTGAAGCAAGAAAATGATTATTCTTTGAGTGTGAAAACTTGTGAAAAATAGGAACTTACCCTCTATTATTAATTTGTTTATTTTTTTGCTTTGTCGTCTGTTTTGCACAAGTTGAATCTGGTTAGAACGATGTATGTAAATTAGATGATTCTTTTGTTGCCTTAAATACGAGGTAATTAACTCTCTCTATATATATCTGAAAATGTTTATAGTTTAATTTTATAAATCTGAGAGTTGTCTTCAAAAACGATTCAACAACTTTCAACCAACAAATTATCTTCAGAATTTATGAATTGTGTTTTTTAAATTGTTGGAATATGTCAATATATTTTATATGGATATAAATTCACTCATAGAAAAACGTAAATAAGAAAATACCTATAAATGTAAAAAAATAGAGGTAAAAGAAAAGAGCTTTTGAAATGGAAAGGAATATATAAAATCTATTAGAACAATGAACATTGTTCCTCTCAGGAAGAATGGAAGCATGTTAGACAAAAGGCTCCAAGGCTTTTAAACCCAATTCTTTACTAATACTGTTGTTTCAATATTCCAGGAAATAGTTAGAAATAAAATTTCAATAGCAAAATATATTAAACATCTGTAAAATCGATATTTTACTTGAGGAATTTAACTCTGTTTTTATTCAAACATCCTGATGGTTTTAGATTATTTTCCTCCAATGAGAAGTGTAAGGAAATACGTGAATTTTAACTATTTTTCCAAATATTGAACAAATTTTATATTGCTTATTTTTCAACTTAATTTACTAATGATCCATACACTGCAAGGTTTATGCTCAAATGGACTTTCTCTATTTTGATAATTTGATAATTGTTTTAGGCATTATTTTCTTCTATCTTTTGACAATTAGAAAATTCAAACAATTCTATTGACTTCTAATCAATGGTTACAGAAAATTTTAGAATATATAATAAACAAAAGACTATATGTATAAGAAATGGGAGCATTATAAAGCCCGCGAATTTTCTTTTTTATTTACTAACACAAAACAAACTTGTCCTTACTGCGATGAAAAATATATTTTGAGAGCGTTCACCACTGATGAGCCAATCCCTCTCAATATATTTTTTCATCGCAGTGAAGACAGTAAGAGTTTGTTTTGTGTTTAAAAAAACATTTGTGCTTTATAATGCTTCCATTTCTTATATTTAGATGGCAGGTTATCGCTTTATAAAAGACTATATGTATATATAGGGAAATATAGAGAGTTAAATACGTACAGATTTCTTCAGCGAAGGAGATTCCCCTTACCTTCTATCGCTTTGATGAAATATGATCATTTTTCACCTACCGTATGTTGTTTCAAAATTCCTTAAAAAGCCCCTGGAAGCTTCAAGGTGATATTGGGAACTACTAAGGGACCCGAATACACTTTCCTGGACTTTCATTAAGGATTTCTACAGCTTCCTATCTCATTAAAAGCGTCTTAAACAACATGACGTCCTAGGAAACTTGGTTTGGCTTTGCATCAGCTGCTTATATGACCTAATTCTGTGAAAAGAACGTCCTTTCTTTGCAAAAAATCCTAAAATCCGTCGAAAACAAACTTATATATTTTACAGAAAATGTTTATTTATGCAGACAGGGAAAACCTGATTTATTTGGATGTTTATGTGTTCTTTTTGTTGGATGTTATAGTCAAATATTATTTTTATTCTATGATTGTGATAATCTGTGACTTGAAATCTGTGGTGACAAGAATGTATATATATAGGTGAGAGTTTATAGAGATGTGTGTGGTTAGAGAGATGATATTGTATTAATAATGTTTACTTAGATATATTTAGTAATTCATGTTCCTTATTTTATGTACCTTTAATAAAGACGATTTATATTTTAGAAGAGAATCATTATTGAGATCCACCATCAACACTCTCAAACAAAATATTGATAATAATCAATTTGTGGCTATTTTTTTCTATTTTTCAATCTGTTAGGTCTGAAGAAGGCTTTGATTATTATTTGTAAACTAGTACATAGCCTTGCATGCTCTTTGTCAAAATATACACACAACGTCATTATTGTCGGTTGAATTCATAGAAAGTGAAGATGTTAAATCATTAATTTTTTTCAACTCTATTTTCCAACTCTTCGTCCACTCACTATTGTCTTTCTCAAAGTAATATCTTTAATACGATGTTAAAACTTGACTTTAATAAATTCAAATAACTTATCATAGCATTATAGTTTTCAATTTGAAAAAGGCGACTGTTGATCTCCGAAAGATAGGAAAATAAAGTTGGAACGGTTTTTCTGCTTATATCTGTCAAATATTTCTTTCGTAATTACCTACTTTTCTAGCATATTCCATTCAGCAAATTCTTAAGAGCCTGCTATTTTTAGGTATATGTTATATTACAGGGTTTTAATTTTAGTTTAAATATTATAGTGATATTCTTACAGTATTTTGGAGGTATTTTTGTCTTGTTCTCAACTAAGGATAAAATCAATGATCAACAAAAGTTTTACCAAACTCCCGTTATTGGTTATCGGAAGAAAGCATCAAATAGCATCTGATAGTTCTAACATTTCTAAAAAATTCTTATATGACAGACACATTTTAAAATGATTTTATGGGCTCAAGACAATCTTTGAGATATTCCTTCCTCTTTTGAATGTATCGTATATTAATTTAAAAAATGATTTCTTTCAATATAAAGCATTGTATAATATAATATAATGCGGCTTGTGATTGTAAAACGTTATTTTTCCGTTTATCATTATTACTCTTCACAATTCATCCTTTCATACTTCATCCTTAAGGTTAGAAATAATCGTTATTTCTCCTTGAAATAAATTTTGAATTTTCGTTGAAAAGAAACTCATGCGGGATGGTTTTCAAATGTCGTTTTATAAAGCATTTTACTTTGAAAAATATGTTGAGAGTTCTTTTAACGTTCTAAAGTATTTGTATAACCCACTCAAGCAGTCTCTTTCTATTTGAAGAATTTCTATGTTTAATAAGTTTTGATTTGAATTTTTGTAAGACATGCATTTCTATTGAATTACTCTATATACTTCTCTCATACCAAGTTTTACATCTCAAATTCTATGGGTCGTCCTATGTATCAATTCATTGTTTTTGCGTCTATTTTGACGGAAGATATAGTACATATGTATATTTTTAGTTCAAGTTCCTCTCGGCAAAATTTTCTATCACTGTTTAGGTCATAGATTTGGCGTAGCTACTTTACCAGCTGAGAACATATCTTTGGGAAAGTCTCATGAATTCCTGGTGGATATCTTAAAATTAAGGCGCCCACTAGAATAACGAGAACATAGTCCATAAATGTTGGGCGTTCTGTATTTGTTAAAGCTGGTGTTGTGCCATCGATACTGTCTGTAGAGAAACTTCATAGAGATTTAAGTATATTGTGTGTGTTGTTGTTGTATGTGTTTTGTTTGTTATGTTGCGTAGGTTTTTATTGTGTGTTTTGTTGGTGTGTGTGTTGTTGTTGTATGTGTTTTGTTTGTTATGTTGCGTAGGTTTTTATTGTGTGTTTTGTTGGTGTGTGTGTTGTTGTTGTATGTGTTTTGTTTGTTGTGTTGCGTAGGTTTTTATTGTGTGTGTTGTATTATATATGCTTTTATTGTGTGTTATGTATGTTTTTATTGTGTGTGTTGTATTATATATGCTTTTATTGTGTGTTATGTATGTTTTTATTGTGTGTGTTGTATTATATATGCTTTTATTGTGTGTGTTATGTATGTTTTTATTGTGTGTGTTGTATTATATATACTTTTATTGTGTGTGTTGTGTATGTTTTTATTGTGAGTGTATGTTGTGTTGTTATTGTGTGTGTTGTGCGTGTTGTGTATGTTGTCATTGTGTGTGTTGTAAAATATCAGATAATTCGAACAATCGGCGCCCTCAATGACCCTAAGAGTTCACATAGTATGGGCAGAACAATTAATTAACAAAAAGGAATAAGTCGGGCAAAATTCGAAACGCTTCCTACATGTGTAAACATGTGGAACACTTACAGTAAAAGCAGTAGCTATCTAAAATAAAAGGATTTAAAAGCACGAATGTTTCTTCATACATAATACAAACTTCTACTGTCCTTACTGCGATGAAAAAAATATATTGGGAGGGCTTGGCTCATCAGTGGTGAACCCTCCCAGCGGTTTCGCCAATTTAATCCACCAGACCGCTTCTCAGAGCTCTAATACTGTATTGGATCATTCTGCTTTTATATGCTACACTGAAGGATGGAATCTTAGAAATGGTTTTCAAGTAGACTATGGATATAAGCTTATAGGACAGTAGAATTACATTCAAATATTTGCTTCGAGCAATGCTCTTCAGCAAACTATAAAGACAATACCAGTTAGGCATAAATTAACACAAAGCAATAACGCGCCATCTATACATATAAAATAAAAGGATTTGAAAGCGCGAATGTTTCTTTTATACATAAAACGAACTTCAGTAGCTATCTACCCAACATGATTATCATGGGTTGTACTACGTGTAATAGGGATAACAAAAACCAAGCCATAACTCTCCAATTACACAGGTATCAAAAATCTCCCATATGGAGAATGAAGACAGAAGGAACTAAAGGCTGGGATTCCTGTTTGCCCAGCTGCCGTTAGCTGTTCCTTCTTCGGAACTTGTGTGAGAATGGGACACCTGTCACTTCCTTGATGACAAAGAAAGTTTTCATATAAAAAAAAAAGGATTTTTAATCAATTAACTCTTGATTATAAATAAACGTTCTTCCCTAATTTATAATAAATAAATAAAGTTTCTAGGGTTAAGTTTCTCTTGTTCAAAATTGGTTTATAACACACAAAGAATATATAGATGTCAATAAAGTTGTTTTAATTGTCAATTGTCGCACAAATAATATAATATATATTTTCTCCCCCTTTCAATATCATTAATATTTAAAATATGTAAATAATAATTTGTATGTAAAAATAGTATATATTATCAATTTATTATCTTGATACTCCTGTTGAAGGACTGACAAGTCCGAAAGCTTTAAAATAAAAATATTTTTTTAACAAGAAACTTAACCCTGGAATCTTTATTTATTTTATAATTTTTAATCAATAATCAGCGATCTTCTTTCCTTATACAATCAAGGACAAAACTTAAGGAAGTTGTACCTTTTACCATGTATATCGGGATTGAGACAATAACTCTGAAATATATTATAGTGACCTTTATTGAAGACACTCGAGAAAACCAAGTGTATATATACTCATGGATAAAACATAAGGAAGTTGTATCTTTCAGCATGTATATCGGGATTCAGACAATAACTCTGAAAGATATTACAGTGACCTTTATTGAAGATACACGAGATAACCAAGTGTATATACACTCATGGATAAAATATAAGGAAGTTGTACCTTTTAGCATGAATATCGGGATCGAGACGAGAACTATGAAAGATATTACAATGAACTTTATTGAAGATAGACGAGATAACCAAGTGTATATACACTCATGAACAAAACTTAAGGAAGTTGTATCTTTTAGCATGTATATCGGAATTCAGACAATAACACTGAAAGATATTACAGTAACCTTTATTGAAAACACACGAGATAACCATGTGTGAACAAATTTGTCTTTGTTTCCTTAGAAAGAGAGCTCAATTCCGCATTAAAATGATGCCTTTGTTTAAAATAATAAGTTACTAGAGAATATCAATTAGAATTATCACGTAAACTAGCACTAGTTATGCCTGTCTTGTTTGATTAGGTAAAATAACCCTATGTATTTTTCACATTAAAATACAGTATGGACAACTAAATTAAGCCAATAAGACATTTTTGATTCTAATATATACTTTTTACATACTGTATTTATTGTTAGGTACATTCTCTTTTACCTTTCTTACAATTTCTTTGGGAGATAGACTAGTTCAATATAAAGTAAATACCCTTTTCCCATGATCAAATTATTCTTATATTTATGTATATGTTATATAAAAATATTATTTTATTTGAAATTATATTTCATAGATTCAAATACTCTGCTAAATCGACCGCCATAAGTCACTCTTCCACTATAAAAACTCATTGTTGTTGTTTCCCGATTTGTATGGGCTCAAAAATCATTCGTTTTGGTTAGCAGCCGCGTAAATAAAGAAATTTCCTCCTTTCCCGATGGCCGGCTCAAATCTTTTGTACATTATTTAAATAGGTTTTTCATTTTTTTAGATTCTTAAGCCAAGCATTACCTTTATCAAATTAAGTTTTTATATATTCCTTTATCTCAATTAAAGCTATTTCTAATCTTCACTATTTTTATTATTATTATACATTCAAGATTTTAACCACGACTGCATTACCATAGCATAATCCTCAAGATAATATTTAAAAAATCAGCATTATTTCTCTTTTTAATAATATTGTGGCGAGGAAATAATTAATATTTTATATTTCAATTTAATTATTCACTGAAAATATTCAACAGATTATATAAATATATATTACTTTGTTTACGTAAAATAATCATCAAAATATTTCTTATTTCTTCGCCACATAAAAGGTTATATATCAGAATATGATTTCATTTCTTAGTTTGTTAGAAGATATTGAAAAAAAAAAGAAGAGATTAGCCCTCCCCTGTAGAATAGAATGGTCTTCGGATCCAACACATATACGGTTAGAAAACAACGAACCTTATTGGCTAGAACTTAATCGTATTTGCATATGCTTTTATATGTTAATATATCACATGACATTTATATGCTAATATATCACTGGGTTATCTCATTTAATGTGAATAGTACAAACTTATTTTATATTATGATGCATTATCACGTCATCTGTTATCAAAATTCGAAACTATTATAGAGGCGTATGATTATTTTAATAATTAAACAATTTCTACTGCCCTTACTGCAATGAAAAAATTAATTGGAGGTTTTACTGTACATGTAAAGGCCCTCCCATTAATTTTTCCATTGCAGTAAGGGCAGTATAAATTGTTTAATTATTAAAAGAATCATACGCGTCTATAATAGATTCGAATTTTCACAAACTTATTTGAACTATTTATTTTTCTTGGTAGATAGACTCCAAGGTAAATCTATGTTTATGTTTTAATAGATGCATATGATGCGAAAATTCTTTCCTATAAGCTTTTGTTTTTCGGTTAATCTGTATTTATGCGCTCATTGAATATATACGTACTTTTTACTCACTGTAGTCTATATCTAATGTCTAAGTACTTAATACTTACAATGTTCCTTCTTCTTCTTTCTTATCTCCACTCAATCATATTAGGGTATCAAGTTGTGACCCTTGATGGTGTCTGTTTGACAACCATCATGACTGGGTGATGTAGGATGTGTCTGCCTTTGTCATTAAGACTGGGAGCACTACTCAGCGGCAGGCCGACTTAGCTCCAATTAATACTTACAATATCCTTAATACTTACAATGTTCTTAATGTCCCTCTGCTATTATTATAGATATGGGAACTTAATCTACACCACATTTATATGGATAAGGGAGAGAATCTAAGCGATGTAGCAGTTGAAGCTATGTAGAAAGATAAGAACGTTAGTATATAAGATTCAGAAATCCTGAAATGTTCTCCATGTAAATATTAAAGTTGAGTTCCCAATAATGTATAACATGCATATCACAATTTTGACAACTAAAAGATTTATTGACATCTTGTCAATACATGCAAAGTGCACATTCTGTAATATTTAAAAAAGATAATTATATATATATATACATGATACTATGTACAAAAAAACATGGCGCCTCTGCCACCGCTGCAGAGTTTGGGGGAGAATCGCCAGCGGGTCTCCAGCGACACCACGTATTTCTCGATCTAAGAAGAATACGTAGATCACGTATTTCGCCGCTAAGGAGAGGCGATATCTAGAACACTCGACAAGTGTTATGAAGTGACAAGAGAGATAACAAAACAAGGCTCCTTGTACGGACGTCAGAGTGAAGTAAACTTCCCGGGATGGAGAGATAGAGTTACCACCTTGCGCCATGTCTTGAACTGATGAAACTTGCCTTTGATTCACTGACATTGCTACTTGTATAGGACCTCTCTCACATAGCTCTTTCATGTAACACACCCAACATTCTGTGTTGTAGGCATATCGTATCTTAATACATTGCCATAACACGCCATCTATATATAAATGTTCTTCCCTGATTTATAATATTATAAAGTAAATAAAGTTTTGAACAAATATTTGAATAAATATTTGAACAAGAAACTTAACCCTGGAAGCTTTATTTACTTTTATGGGCGGCATGGAATTCTAGGCGGAGTCAGATAACAAATTATTTATTGTAAAATCAACTTTTAATTACATTTATTTAATACAAATTATCAGAAGGGGTTAAATTGTTGTATACTACATGTTGAAGTTCTTTTTGTGTCTGTGTGTGGTCAAATATCATTTCTCGATTATAAAATGTTAGATATATGTGTTTGATATATTATAGATAAATATTAACATTTTATATGATTTATGATTTATATTTGGGGGGTCGGTGGAAGGCTGGTTAAACCGTTTGGTTCACGACCACTACGACCCGGGTTCGATCCCCGCATTGGACACTTTTTTCTGTTTAAAAAAAAAAAAAATGCTCCAATGACCCCCCGATTCTTGCAAAAGTCCAACCCCACCAGCGAGTGCAAGTAACCAAACGGGGCTCTGGCACATTTGTAAGTGCAAAGTTGAACTGCTTTCACATGTGTAGACATGTGGTGCGCTTACAGTAAAAGCAGTCGCTAACTACCCACCATGATTATCATGGCCTGTACCACGTGTACTAGGGATAAGCAAAAAAAAAAATGATTTATATTTAGAAAGATGTATAATTATTTTATTATATTAATATGACAACAAATAATGTGATATTAATGTTAATTTATAAAATTTTTATAAAGTATATTTTATGAGCATTTTATATTTAAAAAATAATTTAAATCAATATTTGAATTAAATAGTCATTAAACAAATTAAAACTTATAATGAAAATATGAAAAGTTTATATTTGGGAGCCGCTACACTTTATAACGCTATCTATATATAACAAATGAAAATATTAAGTCCCGAATGTTTCTTTCACAAATAAATCATACTTCTACTGTCCTTACTGCGATATAAAAAATATTGAGAGAGCTTGGTTCATCAGTGGTAAACCCTCCAAGCAGTTTCACCAATTTAATCTACCACATCGCTTCTTTAAACCTCTAATACTG
>CP092877.1:74217650-74245912 GCA_030710605.1 Cordylochernes scorpioides | reverse complement strand
ACCGATCGGAAATATCAAAGACTTTCCACTTCCATAAGTTATGTCTATGAGTGTATACATGTTGTTGATAAAGTGTTAAATTCGTTATTTTACCCTTCCCAGAATTACTCCTCTACGTGGCGGGCGGGAGAAACAGCACAAGGACTGCCCTGTAGTATGGTGTCGTGAGCCCCGAGCTGCTACAGTAACTGTGAACAGGGAACTCTGAAATGTGGCTGACTAACGGGACAATGGCATCCACCCTTTCCATGGAATGGACAAGACACCACCACCACATTATTTTGCCGATTATATTACTACAAAATTCATTTATTAACACAGTTTCTAAAGAATAAATTACTAAATTATTATAATACTGTGATATACAAAGATAGGAATTACTTAAAATAAATTGAAATTATTAAAACACATCCACATATTATAATAACAAATGTGGTAGAAATGACAAATTTGTGATTATTCAATGAGAAAAATTGTTCAGTACTATTTTTGACCATATATGAAAAAAAAATCAAATCCCAAAATAATTTTTAGATAAATTGAGTCCCAAAATTTCGTTAACACTTGCAAAAAAATTGAAATACCAATATTATTTGCTGTTATGTATAATGTCTTTGTATTATGTATAAAGTAATTGTATTATTATGTATTCGCCGTAAAAATATTATTCGCCAAGTAATAAAAAAAAACACGAAATTTTGGTATAACCTTATATTTATTTTAGTTATTCTAAAAGTTTGAATCTCAAATAAAATATCTTTAAAATTCTATAAAAATAAATATATAATAATAGTTTATTAAAGAATATCAAAGTTTCCAAATTCGGGGAGAAAAGTTTGTAGTTTGAGACGAGAAAGTTCAAAGGGTCGCGTCAGTAGTTACAAAAGTGGTTGATAGATGGCGTGACGTGCTGAGCCATACTTGGCCAAGCTCCAATTCCGTGATAAATAGGACAAGTGGCAGATTAATTGCTGACACGACCGAAGTCTCGGTGGACAAGTAAAAACATCGAGCACCAAGTAACTTCAAGGCTAAATACATTTATTCCGTCTTGTAGTACTGTTTTAAAACTTTGTTGTTTGAGACAGACTGACATTCATTGGAGACACGAATTGTCTCAATAACTTCACCGAAGATGACAAAATTTGAAAAACCTGACTCATCTGTAGTAGTTGTTATTGTCCTAAGTTGACCTTTAGTGATTACACTCATGGACAAAACTTAAGGAAGTGGAGAATATTTGATTTGGCGTTCGTCTATTTTTTTTTTTTTTTTAAGGAGATAGAGACAATTTTGTTTATAATGGTTATCTCGTGTGTCTTCAATAAATGTCACTGTAATATCTTTCAGAGTTATTGTCTGAATCCCGATATACATGCTGAAAGGAACTTCCTTAAGTTTTGTCCAATGAGTGTATATACACTTGGTTATCTCGTGTGTCTTCAATAAAGCTCACTGTAATATCTTTCAGAGTTATTGTCTGAATACCGATATACATACTAAAAGGAACTTCCTTAAGTTTTGTCCAATGAGTGTATATACACTTGGCTATCTCGTGTGTCTTCAATAAAGCTCACTGTAATATCTTTCAGAGTTATTATCTGAATCCTGATATACATGCTAAAAGGTACAACTTCCTTAAGTTTTGTCCAATGAGTGTATATACACTTGGTTATCTCGTGTGTCTTCAATAAAAGTTACAGTAATATATTTCAGAGTTATTGTCTGAATTCTAATGCTAAAAGATACAACTTCCTTAAGTTTTGTCCATGAGTGTATACACACTTGGTTATCTCGTGTAACTTCAATAAACGTCACTGTAATATATTTCAGAGTTATTATATGAATCCTGATATACATCCTAAAAGGAACAACTTCCTTAAGTTTTGTCCATGAGTGTATATACACTTGGTTATCTCGTGTGTCTTGAATAAAGGTTGCTGTAATATATTTCAGAGTTATTGTCTGAATCCCGATATACATACTAAAAGGTATAACTGATTTATATCAAAGCATTTCTCCATAGTGTTGACTATACACCAAGAATAAATCTACAACTACAGACTGTTCAAACAGTTGTAGCTCGGGTCTGGTAAGTTGAACAAGTGAAAATGCTGGTTCAACACATACACTGAATGATATTGTTTTTAGATGTTGTACTAAATTCGAAAAAACACATGAGAACGCTCTTGCAACTTTCAGAACAATTTTTAACGCCTTGCCAAATGTTTTATTTTTATTTACTTCTCCTGACGAAGACAAAATATTTTTGTCGAAACGTTGAGAAAATAAAAAACTCTAACTGGCCGAAGTGTCCTTTTTTCATAGAAACATACACTAAAGTTACAAATGGTAGATTCTAACCAAAGAGCAAACACTGGAATATTCTTGGAAAGTGAGCAAATTACTTTTCATCTAAATTCAGTCCGAAATTCTTAGTGTATTATCTTGATTAGAAGATAAAAACAAAAACATTAAAAACATTTTACTTGTACAATATCTCCATCAATACAAGTAATCAACAAACCAAAGTCCTTGAGTATTCAACCACAATTCTATTTCACTTACCCCAAGAAAACATATTACTATGCGATGATGATACAAGTGAGTAGAGTTTAGACTTTTTACATTGTAATTGAACTAGTTGGTTTGCTCATGTAGGATAAATATAAGCCATCCTCATTCAGGAATTATCTATACCAAGGGTCGGCAAGTTTTGAGTCAGAAGAGTCATAAAATACAATTTACAGAATTTTAAAGAATTTTAAAGAGCCTTAAATTATTTTGTTGCTGTTGTTGTTGTCGTGTCCAATGAAGAGCCTCAGATGTCTCCATGCATCTCTATCACAGCAGCAGAAATTGGAAAATGGGTGCCGTTGCCACGTTAGTCACCTTGG
This sequence comes from Cordylochernes scorpioides, assembly GCA_030710605.1. NCBI lineage: Eukaryota > Metazoa > Arthropoda > Arachnida > Pseudoscorpiones > Chernetidae > Cordylochernes > Cordylochernes scorpioides. The sequence goes on along the minus strand of CP092877.1, from coordinate 74,243,015 downwards.
AAACGAACCAGAATTTGGTCGATTATTCCAAGGGTCCAGGGGGGACCGTAGGAAGGTGTGGTCGGACATGCATAAATATAGTATTTATCTATACGAGTATTACACGCAGCTTTACATCCAAAGATCTGCATGTGGCTCACGAGCCGCAGATTGTCACCACTGGTCTATACCAATATAAATAGGAAACGTTGTCTTCAAGTTTGTTATTCTTATTTTCAGATTCTAATATAACTTATCTTATAAAGGAGTTATACTTGTGACTTTTTAAATTCACAGAAACGTATACACTCACAGAAAAAAAAGGGCACGGTGATGAATTATATAGCAACAAATATCTTTTAAGAAACTGATAATTTATATTATGCTGATTGTACATATTGCCAGACACTTATTTCTTTTGTACACAGTTCTTTTTTCTCTCTTTCTCATTGTTGACATCATATGACTATTCTATTCACGGCCTAAAAGTATTGTATATATATGTATAGACAAAGGCATACATGTATGAGAGAGCAAGTGTCTCTAGGGGGACATAGCGCTTTTAATTTAATTAAAATATAATGAGATCTGAGCACAGGTGAACCACCATTCTAAGCACAGTACAACTTATATAAACCTAACTAAATATTCCATCTCTGTAGAGAATGGGTAGCTAAGGTGGTTTCACACCAGTCCAAGGTTGATAGGGAAGGACCAAGGTTGCCCATAAAAAACACAATGGCGTCGAATCCACTGATTAGGAACGGGTGAGTTGAACGAAGGCCTCGGCTGGAACGATCCGGTTTCAGCCACAATCTGTACGGACAAGCTTAAACATTTTTTGTACCATTTTTTAAATCTAGAGAAGTTAACCTAAAGACAACGTGAAGTTGGACTTTCTATAATTCAGCAAACAAATCTATATTTATAAAATTAGCTCGATATTAAGATTAATCACATAATATTTTGTGAAATTGAAGCTTCCTTGACATAAGTAGGGCCATCGCTCGCAAAAACTGTCTCAAGGTTTACACACACACAAAAGCCTTTATTAAGACACACAGGTCTTACAGAGGATTCTCCTTGGGGTTACAAGACGGAGAAACCTATGAAAGTGGTAAATATACAAAGGGGTAAAAATGGAGAAAGATTATATACACATGATAAATATATATAGATTATTATTTGAATAATCCTATGGAAAATAAGAAAATAAAAATTGGAAATATGGATGGGAGAAGTGGAGAGCGAAAAGAGGAAAAGAAAACAGGTATTTACATATGGAACATACATATAATGGAACAAGTCAATTTAAGCTCTTCTGCTCACACAGCACAGGTGTCTAGGGTTTACTATAGTTGATGGCAAGATGGATTTGTATGAATAAACAGACACATTCTAGAGATGTCACCTAGTTTTGTGATGTTTATTTTAAGAAGAGATAGGTTTAATTTGTTTCAAAATATTGAATTAATTTACTTTTAAAATAGCATATCTGTTTCTTCATTTATTTAATCTAAAGTTATGAAAATTCATATTAGTAAATTAAATTTATAAATTTAATGCCATCTATCGTTAATATTTTACCCAAATAAATTTCCTGGCAATGCGCTTCTTTTAAATATCATCAAATATTATCTCTACAGACCTTACTGCTATGATATGAGTTATTGAATGAGAGGGCTTGGTTCATCAGTAGTGAACCCTCGCCAAATTAATCTCTATTATAATACTCATATCATTGCAGTAAGGTCTGTAGAGATAATATTTGATGATATTTAAAAGAAACGCATTGCCAGTAAATTTATTTGTGTAAAATTCATATTAACGACACTTCTTTCTTTATTATGTTTTCATTAACCTCTTATATGCATCGTGTTGTAAAGTGTCTCCAGAAACATGTCAATGAAACTCTGTGAGTTTTATGTTTACTTGAAGGAGAGTCCTATATTCTATTGATAGGATTGAGGTGTTGATTGTAAATATAGACTATGGATGGAACTATAATAGGAGAGTTGACAACTGTGAATGGAGAAGGAAGATGTTAAGATTATTGATATACATTGTTCCTGTTTGAATCCATAATGTATTTCAATATATTCTTTAATTTAAGGGAGAGAGAATGTTATATATATATATATATATATTGTAGCATGGGCCGACTTCATGAAACAGGAAGCTCGTGCCAGCCGCCTGGTTGTTCCAGGCGAACCCTCGCGCGAACGCACGCGCCGCGCTAGTGATTCTTTTCCCCCGCTCGCGCTAGTGCTTCTTTTCTTTGCTCTCATATAAATTTCTCTCGCTTATTAAATTGTTCTTAATTGCCATACGACTTGCTAATTATTTCATCACTACAATATTTTAAGTTTAATTAATTATTGTTCCCAGAGAGGATGTGTTTAAGATCACAAATAAATAGACGCTAACTCTAAGAGGAAGAACTGATCCTCCTCTACATCCCGGCTTTCCTGACCTCACCCGGCGATGATCCCCTGGACACCCATCCCCAGGCCCCTCCAACAGTGCTTTGTATATATTCCGCTTTATGCGTCCATCGGGGCTCAAAAATCATCCATTCTGGTTAGCAGAGAGCCCCGTAAATAAAGATATTTCCGTAAGAGGAAGATAGAATTCTCTTTGTTTACTATTGCAATAAGTTGTTCTTTTGTTTGTTATCTCTCGTTTAAATCAATAAAAATAATGTTGAATCAATTTCTTCTTAGGAAAAGTATCTTTTAAAAGTCTAAGCAAAGTCAACAGAATGTTTTTTGCTTGTTTGAATAGTTGATAAAAGTCGAAATACTTAAGTTTAGTCTATTGTTTTCGCTCAAAAATGCATATATATACAAAGCCATGCTATTTAAGGTCGGTAGAGTGATATGACTGCTTGTATTGAAACTGGTCAACATTCAAAGAAGTAAATTTATATATAGCGATAGAGTCTCTGATATTTCAAATCGCACACAACAATTTCCTTTTACTACCCTACAGTGTATTGTTAGACATATTGGATATGGGATGGTAGGAAACATTTTGTGTGATTTGAGAAATAATTCTTTGAACTCTTCCTTACTGATTAGGTTGTTATGTTTATAATAATTACTATATAAGCAACTCCGCCTTTGCCAGTCCCAAGCTGGATGAAAAAGAATCAAGGGAGCAGTAACAAGCTCACTAAAAAACCTGGGCTCAGCTGGACCGGCTGATAGTACCCTGTAAGGGCTCCTAATCCAGGGATACAGGATGAGCAGAGTCTGTACTCCATGTTAGGAGCGGCTGCACATGTTGTCTGTTCCTCATGTCAGAGGCGGCCATTTCTTTTGGAGCTAAGTTGACCTGCCACTGAGTAGTGCTCCCAGTCTTAATGACAAAGGCAGACGCATTCTACTTCGCCCAGTCATGATGGTTGTCAACTAAGTGCAATACTCAACCTGCAATCCCAAAGCGCATTATTGACTGTATTGACTCATCCATTGATGAGCTCTACTCATCCCCAGCAGACACCATCAACAAGCTCTACAAGCTTGATACCCTAATATGATTGGATGGAGATAAGAAAGAAGAAGACTATATAAGCAGAATTAACAATTCAATAGTTATAACAATCCTGTGGATTAAATTGGCCAAATAGCTGGAAAGGTTCACCACTGATAGATCATACCTTTCTCAAAACCTTTTCATTTTCACTAATCTTAGAAATACGTCGTTTTTAATGAAAAACAAACAGAGCGCTGAATAATTCTAACCTCGACATACAGGTGGTACTATGTAATCTGTTTACCAATGTTTGAATATCTCACATGTCTACACATATATACTATCAGGCCATGATAATCATATGGACAGAAGTAGGCGACTGATTTTACTGTAATTACATTTTATGTCTACTACATACACTCATGAGCAAAACTTAAAGAAGTATTTGATGTTGCCAGTCGTCTATTTTTATTTTTTTAAGGAGACAGAGGTAATTTTGTTCATACTTGGTTATCTCGGGTGTTTTCAATAAAGGTTACTGTGTATTAAATATCTTTCAGCGGTATTGTCTGAATCCCGATATACAGCAAAACCTTCATGAGAGGACATTCGCGTTAGACGACACCTCTCTACAAAGGACAGTTTTCATTTTCAAAATTACGATTTTTACTATTTAGTAACTCTCCTGTAAGAGAACATTTCTCCCTAAAGGACACTTTGGATCTACAATTAGGTGTTCTTTACAGAGAGGTAGTTCTACTGTATATGTTAAAAGGTACAACTTCCTTAAGTTTTGTCCATGAGTGTAGGTAAAAATCAATTTTACATTGTACATAGGCAGTAATGCCAAGTTTCTATTCAGTCTCTTGAAGTCAATGTCAGAGAAAGTGCCGTGGTATCTACTGATACTACCCACCAGGACATGTTTGGAGAGAAGTGTCAACAAAGTGTCTTGTTTGTCGCGACATGGTCAGATGACTCCGGCCAACCACCACCGTACACGTGTCGTAATGTGCCTGACCTGAATTGACCGTCACGTTTGGGCAGGCGTGTCACCGCGACGCTTTGGTGACATTTCGTTTGGCCGGCCGTTGACGATATGCGTGGTGTCTCTCTCTCTGTTCGGCGTCGGCCTCCATCCCGAGACAATAAATATCACAAGTGTGGCAAAGGCTACCATCTACAAGTACCATCTTGGTCTTGAGTTGGGTAATGCTAGCCATCTTATCGACCTGCCCACTCTGTGGGAAAGAACTCTCGCAGTCCATCGGTGGCGGAGTCTTTCTCGAGGTGGGCGCCACCAATGAAGACCTTGTATATATTATTATATATATGTATATTTATCAATTATCTTTATCTATTTATATCTATTTATTCCTATATTTATCATTATACAATCTTAGTTATTCGTATTTTTTCAATTTTGTATTTAACCTTATATAATCTTATATGGACATTGTAATAAATCAGTTTCAATCTCAAATCTCTCTCTCGACAGAAAACAAGATAATTCTGCGAGATTCCTTCAACATGGCAATTGAAAATGTTAGGGACAGAGACCCCTTTATAACCAAGGGCCGAATTCAGGATGTCTTGTAGCCCTTGATCTAAACTAATGAAGCCTGTATAGATTTCATTATGTATATTCATCCTTGTTATTGTTTTCTATAGTTTTCATCTGTCACTATGATATTTTATGAACGAAGTAATAAAAGTTGATTTAATCTCAATCTCTCTCTCTCCCACGTTGGCCCACCGCTACTGGTCCTGCAGCTCCATCAGGCCCCTCATACGGGAGGCCTTCAACATCATACAGCCCGACCTGCAGGGCTACTGGCTCTTCGGTCAAGGGCTGGATGACAACGCTATCCTCGCGTCTGCCAAGTCATCAATTCACAGGTTCTTTCTGAGCCTTGAGATGAGGGGAGAACGTGACTTACTGTCTGGAGGAGGACTCTATGTTGTTGGGGGAATCTCCTCGACTGTACATAACTGTATATATTGTCAAGTAGGTCCATCCAGATGGGACAACTGTCAATCATCCCTGGACTCCGGGGGGGGGGGGACCACAGGTGTGGGGGCTTCTGGGAAGCTGAGCTGAAAATAAGGAAAACGGGACGGTGGCTGACGCCGTTCATTAGGATTATCTTTAACTTGGGGTAAGTTGTACTTTCTCTCTCTCCCTATAAATACCCCTTATAATAAATTAATTATCCCCAAACTTGCCCTTGCTTTATTTATCTCCGCGACAATATTTTACTCTTTCATTTTATCCCTCTTTTTATAATTACTATATACTACTACCATTGACTTGTGTATGAGGTCAATAAAATATTTTTAAATCTAAAATCTCTCTCTTGTAGAGTAACAGCGCAATTCTTTAGACATATTTTTTGTTTACAATTTACAGCATGACCTCTGTGTGTGTGGTCAATCTATATGTAAAAATGTAAACTACTTTAGATAAAAAAATTAATAGAAATATTTATATATTTTCTATCGTTATTTATATTGAAGTACCATATACCCTCATGGACCAAACTTAAGGAGGTGGAAGTCTTTGATGTCAGCGGTTGTCTGTGTTTTTGAAGGAGATAGAGTCAATTTTGTTCACACTTGGTTATCTCGCGTGTCTTTAATAAAAGTCAATGTAATATCTTTCAGGGTTATTGTCTGAATCCCGATATACATGTTAAAAGATACAACTTCCTTAAGTTTTTTCCATGAGCGTAAAATATTCAATTTCCAAAAAATCTACAGATAATAATTTAGATATTTTGTTACTAGGATATGTATTTATCTTATTGTTTCTCTTATTTATTGTTAATGGGGAGAGAAGTCCGACCATACCTCCCTGCGGTCCCCCCTGGACCCTTGGAATATTTGACCAAATTCTGGTTCGTTTCCAAGGTGACTAACATGGCAATGGCACCCATTTTCCAATGAAGAGCAAACCCGACACCCAAGATAGTGGACATTACGACTGCTGTGATAGATATGTACGGGGACATCTGAGGCTCTTCATTGGACACAACAACGACATTTTTTGTTAATAAGTGGGCAATTACACTGGTCAACAAGATTTTTGCACAAGAGAACCTGATTATGTTTCTAGTGTAACTTTTCATGTTGAACTCAAATATATAATCAGAAATTTCCCATCACCTATGGTTTTTGCGTGACTGTCTTTTTTTAGTATTGGGATAAATACAGTAAAAAATGCAAACAATGTTACGTAAGCAGTTTTGCATAACCCTTATTACATTGCACTGGTTTATCAAAAAATATTTTTCTTTGTCCACAAAGAAATAGCATCTTATCTACATGTCCTGAATCCAAATATACCATTAGTTTTTTTCTATTACGCAATATTTCTGAGATACACCTACTTGAAATTTGGAAATATTGTTAATATATAGGCATATATGAACGAAACATATTTATTTATTGAAAAGCAGTGACAGTGGATTTTCTTCTATACTTTGCTTGTGGTAGATCCCTCTTGAGTGTCCAGCAGTAGTCGGCAAGCATAGCGGGACTCCATTTACCCTGGTACCGCTTCTCCATGCTTGATATATCTTGATGAAACCTCTCACCATGCTCATCGCTAACTGCGCCAAGATTGTCTGGAAAGAAATCTAGATGTGAATGCAGGAAATGGATCTTGAGGGACATGTTACATCCCAGTGCCTTGTAGGAAAGCAACAGATCATTAACTATGTCTCGGTAATTTTCAACCTTGACACTTCCTAAGAAGTTTTTGCAAACGTTTCTAAAGGAATTTCATGCTGCTGCTTCAACTACATTCAAACTATTTTGAAAATTTCCATCCTGCTGCAATTCTCGAATCTGAGGTCCAACGAAAATGCCTTCTTTAATCTTCGCTTGACTTATACTAAAATACTTTTGTTTTAGGTAGGCAAATCCACTGGCATTTCGATCCATTGCCTTGACAAAGTTCTTCATTAATCCCAGTTTAATATGTAATGGTGGTAAGTAAATATTTTCTGAATCGATCAGGGGTAGATTTGCAATATTTTTATATCCTGGAGTAAAGATTTTACGGTTTGGCCAGATTTTTTTAATGTAATGCCTTTCCCTATCTCTGCTATCCCACTCACACAGAAAACAACAAAATTTTGTATATCCAAGCTGTAATCCACGCAAGAGAGCAACGATTTTCAAATCGCTGCATTATTTCCAACCGTATCTTTCATATTTTTTTTTTTTTTCAAAAGCAGTTTCATGTTTTCGTAAGTCTCTTTCATGTTGGATGCATGTGCTATTGGCACTGATGGGAACTTATTTCCATTGTGAAGGAGAACAGCTTTCATACTAATTTTTGAAGAATCAATGAATAAACGCCACTCTTCTGTATCATGGTCATTACCAAGCGCTTCCATTAGACTAACAACATCATTGCAATATACTAAATCATTCTCTTGTGAATAGAAGTCTTGAAATTCATCTTGACGCTTGCGAAAAAAGCATACTTTTGAGCCTTTATGCAGCAGATTCCAGCCTTTTAACCTAGAGCCTAAAAGTTCACTCTGTCTTCTGGATAAATCTAAATCACGTACGAGGTCGTTCAAATCTCCTTGGTTTAATAAATGAGGTTCAGATAAAGCACCTGCTTCAAAATTTGTGTCATCCCACTGTTGCTCTCGTCTATCTGAATCATCATCACTAAATATTACATTTTCAGGAGGCTGTGGAACAGGTAAAATATCACTATGAGGAACCGGTCTCATAGCAGAAGGCAAATCTGGATATTCAACTGTATGTCTTGATTTGGATGTAATACCTGTAGTCTTTGTCAAACAAAAATAACACTCTGAAGAATGGTCTTTAGGTTCCCTCCATATCATTGGAACCGCAAAAGGCATATGACGTTCACCTTTAATCCACCCTGTAAGATGTCGAACACAAATTACACAACAATGGTGAGGAGCCCAAGTCTTATCTTGGTCACCGACTTTAAAGCCAAAATAAAGTTCATAGCACTTTTTGATGAGCGGTGTAAAGTTTCGCCTTTGAACTTTAAAAGTTAACTCCCCACAAATATAACAGAAAATATCAGGGATATTAATGCAACGCCTCGGCATATTGACACAGTCTAGTGCACACGATTTATAAAAGCAAATCGATAGAGAAGAATAAACTAATCACTTCAAATTTACCTGTCACTTCTGCTGCAAATCTATTAAACAAATCGTTAGGTTCAATTTAAATATATATATTATTTATTTAAGTAACCCAGGTTCCTGGAGCGTACAGAAGTCGCCAACTACCCGGGATGTCCTTCTGACCTAAGTCTTCTTGGATTTATATACAATGCCAGTGGAAGTCCAATTAATGAGGTGTTGCCAGGCAGATTTCTTTTTTGGGAGATTTTCTAGGGATACTGGACATATGTTGGGGATACCTAGGAGAGTGGCTGTCTGGGATATTTAGTATTGGAAGGTTGGGCAAGTGAAGAGGAGGTGGTCTACGGTTTGGTCTTCATCTTGGCAGTAGGGGCAAGTTGGGTCTTCTTTCGATACCGTTGCAAGGTCTGCCTGAATTTAGCCATGGCCGGTCAGGATTGTTGTGGAGGTAGATCCATGCTTGATGTTTCGAAGCATTTGGAGGAGTAGTTTCGGGGTAGCAGCAAATCTTCGTAGATTTCTGGTGGAGTAATCTTGCATGTAGAGGTCTGTCCACATTTTGAGGGCTATCTGTTCTTTTTTACCGCGCGCGACGCTCTTTGGGAGGGTGGTAAAGGATAGTGGCAGATTAGAATGTGCTGCAGCCTTTGCCGCCTGATCCGCCAGTTCATTTCCTGGAATACCGCTGTGGCCTTTGATCCAGCAGAGTTGCACATTTGGTGAAAAATGCAGGTTGTAGATTATTTCCGCAATTAGTTGTGTTCTTGGGGGCCAAGACCTACATATGGCTGATAGAGCTGATTGGCAGTCTGAGGCAATGATAAAGTGTTCTTTCGGTAAATTCATGGTGATTTTTGTTGCGTAAAGAATGGCAAGCAGTTCAGCTTGGAACGCTGAGCACTCCTGGTGGAGTTTAAGTTGTATGGTTTGTAGAGGAGGTGGTAGGATGACTCCAGCCCCAACTCCTTCTGATGATTGGGATCCGTCTGTGTAAATATATATATTAAAACTGTTAATGAGCAAATAGCTTTACAGAGCTTGTCGTTATTTTTGAGTTGAAAGCAAAACAGATTATAAAATTATATAATAATAAATTATATATATTCAATTAAAATATCAATAATTTGTTATTTAAATTAATATTTATGATTCTTAAAGAGCAAAATTTAATTAATAACAAATAAAATAAAGCTTTTGGCTCCACATACCAACTCTTCTTGTCAAAAATAAAGCGCTAGCTTAGTTAATGATGTAACTTAAAAAATGCTTACGTAACATTGGTTGCATTTATTACTGTATTTATCCCAATACTAAAAAAAGACCATCAGGCAAAAACCATGGGTGATGGGAAATTTCTGATTAGATTTTTGAGTTCAGCATGAAAAGTTACACTAGAAACACCATCAGGTTCTCTTGTGCAAAAAAAAAAGGTTTTTTTTTTGTAGACCTGTGTTATTTTGGTCAAAATAAATTTCTTTGTCATATTCATTGTTGTCTCCTATTATTTTTGAACGTAACAATGTTTTATGACATACTTTTAAAGCCTGTTGATTTGCCATATCTTATTCTAAGAGTCCAGAGGTCTCGGAGAGGCATACGTACACACGCTCCAAGAAAAATGATGATTTTGTTCAGTTACTCTACTAGTCGGTAGCCATGAATGGATATTTTCTTCTTTAGCGAGTGTAATATTTTAACTAGATTGTATTTAATTTGCATATTCAGCTTACGGACCTCCAAAGTACTGATGGAATCGCTTACCACACGGTCTAACTCCTAAAAAGGGAAAGCCCCTACCTGGCGTCTCTACTTGGCGGAGAATAGACAACGTCCTAGACCGACTAAATCAGTAGACAATAACAATTAACATAATTTTATTGACATCTTGTCAATACATGCAAAAGTGCACAGTCTGTACTATTTTTAAATGATAACCATATACAATTATATACATAATACTATGTACAATGAATATAGCGCCTCAGCCACCGCTGCAGGGTTTGGTGGAGAATCGCCAGCGGGTCTCCAGCGACACCATGCATTTCGCGATCGACGAAGAAAACGTAGCTAAGCTAAGCCAGTAGAAGGTCAGGATGAGACTGGGATAAGTCTTTAACTCCATCCTAATTGGAAAAGGACACTCTCTTGCCCTTGAAGTTATTAACGGCTTCTAAAGACGAATGAACCAGCTATCAGGTCAATGGTATATTTATGCGTAAATCAAGGAACAACCATTGCATTCATTATCATATTCATTACTGTCTACTATTATTTTTGAACGTAATAATGTTTCTGGACATACTTCGAAAGCCTGTAGATTTGCCATATCAAATTCTAAGAATCCAGTTCCAAGATCCATACCTACATACTCTCTAGGTGATGCTTTTGTTCAGTTACTCTCATCTGTCCTTGAAGTTATTAACGGCTTCTTAAGACAGATGAACCAATTATCAGGTCAATGGTATATGTATGCGTAAATCAAGGAACAAACATCACATTTCTCTCACCAAATGCATCAACTGAATGTACCCACTGACACAAGGCCCCATCTTACCACAATATCATGGCTATACATAGATGAATCTGATTGAGGGACATCAAGGGTCTTTAAAGTAATTCACTTGAAATGATCATCACACAACTGTCGACATCTGATCCACTAGAGAGCTGGTTCTTCAAGGTTATGGTAGATTATTAGCTGTAATCAGACGCAATGTCAACCATATATATTATCAATTTTGGAGGTCATCTTCTGACGTCATCAGGAATAAACAATCTAGACTTCCTGCCTACTTGAATAATTAATCTAGTTAGGTTGTGTCCTTTCCTCCCTGGAATATCCTCTCCGAGTATTTTGTGATAGTCTCCAAAATATTGAACGACATGGACTCTCTTTCTTGTTCATATACCTATGGTAGACTTCATTATTTTCTCTTTTACAAATCTTTCAATGCCTTTTGCCTAAAGAACTTTTAATTTTGATTTATTTTCTCTCTCTCTCTCTCTTACCATTATAATATTTTAATACACCTATCCCCTGATTTACACGGTACTTGTTTTACACGTTTTCGCTTTTACACGGTTTTCCAAATAAGTTTTTTTTTTTTGTTTTTATCGCACTATACAAAATGCTACTGTGATTGAACATATGCGCTGTGTACACATCTCACGAGGAATCCCGTGCTTATGTGCTGACTACATATTTTAACCTGTCAATGCATTTTATTTTTATTTCTGTGTACACCTATCCCCCGATTTACACGTTTTTCTCAGGAACGTATCTACCGTGTAAATCGGGGGATATGTGTATATAATAAACAAAATATCCTATGAGGGTGAGTTTCTTGTTTATTTTATATTAATCTCAAACTTTCGGATTTCACAAACCCTTCTATAGGAGTACACCTATCCCCCGATTTACACGGTACTTGTATTACACGTTTTCGCTTTTACACGGTTTTCCAAATAAGTTTTTTTTTTGTTTTTATCGCACTATACTAAAATGCGATATTCTACTCTATACTACCTATGTTGAAAAGAATATTGGGAGGCTCTGATTCATGAAGGAGCGAACACCTATTCAGATTTGACAGTTTAATATACACCTATCCCTCGATTTACACGTTTTTCTCAGGAACGTATCTACCGTGTAAATCGGGGGATAGGTGTATATGATAAATAATTTTGATCATATACACTTATAGAAGGGTTTTCATACCTGAAAGCTTGAGATGAATATAAGGTAAAACAAGAAACGCTTCTTCAGAAGCCGTTTTGTTTATTTTTATTGCAGAGGGTTTTACTTTTTCTGAATTTATTTTTTGCCTAATTTCTATAAAATCACAGCTCATAAGTTCATAAGAAATGGCTATCATATATACTCCCTAATTGTTTTCTATATTTATTAGCTATACAGTAGAACTACCTCCCTGTAAAGGACAACACCTAATTGCAGAGCCAAAGTGTCCTTTCCTTTAGGAAGAGATGTCCTCTTACCGGAGAGTTGCTAATACAGTAGAAACTCCCTGTAAAGGACACCTAATTGCAGTGCCAAAGTGTTCTCTCAGGAGAGGTGTCTTCTTACCGGAGAGTTTCTAAACACAGTAGAACCTCCCTGTAAAGGACACCTAATTGCAGAGCCAAAGTGTTCTCTCAGGAGGTGTCTTCTTACCGGAGAGTTTCTAAACACAGTAGAACCTCCCTGTAAAGGATACCTAATTGCAGAGCTAAAGTGTCCTTTAGGAAGAGGTGTCCTCTTACCGGAGAGTTTCTAAACACAGTAGAACCTCCCTGTAAAGGACACCTAATTGCAGAGCTAAAGTGTCCTTTAGGAAGAGGTGTCCTCTTACCGGAGAGTTGCTAATACAGTAGAACTTCCCTGTAAAGGACACCTAATTACAGAGTCAAAATGTTCTTTAGGGAGAGGTATCCTCTTACCGGAGAGTTACTAAATTATAAAAATGGTAATTTTGCAAAATAAAACTGTCCTTTATAGAGAGGTGTCCGCTAAAGGGAGGTCCTACTGTAATACTTTGTTATAATCCGTTTATTCGTATATACAAGTGAACGTTTTCTTCATTCTATTTGAAGTAATGTTGACGTAATTGATATATTATCTAGTCACATTATCATTCCAAATGTTCACTTTGATACCATCTAAATGACTGGAATTGTTCTCTCTAAACAGGGCTACTATTCTTTTGTACGATGTCGATGTAAAAAAAACGAGGAAAAGTTTGAAACGATCAAGAGATTTATTTCCTTGTGGTTGAAGGAAATTATCTTCATTATTATTTTTATATAGTTTTATTATTTCCTCTTTTTGATGTGATTTATATAAGATTTGATTGTTTATAATATTGCTGCTAATATTCTAGGTAATAACTTGGAGTTGTGTGGTAGTAATTTCGATGATTAAGTGGAATTTGTGAAGGTCCTGGTACAATTTTGTATTGAAGTAATAGAACCATAAAGCACATGAATGATTCTTTTAAATCCAAAATGAAGCAAACTTTACTGTCCTTACTGGATGAAATATATTGGAAGAGATTTTGGCTCATCAGTGGGAAATCCTCTCTTCGGTTTCATCAAATTTAATCTACCAGACCCCTTCTTAGAGCTCTAATAATGTATTGACGATTCAGCTTGAATATTCTACACTGAAGGGTGGAATATTAGTTTTAATATTAAATGAAAACTATTGATATAAGTTCTCAGTACGGTAGAATTGTATATACATGTTTGCATTAAGCAATGATTTTCCGCAAACAATAAGTGCAAGGCCTGCTAGGTTTATATTAAACACAAGTAAAAAAACGCGCCATCTATATATAATAAATAGAACCATTAAGCACGAAATATGTATGTTTGTTTTAAATTCGAATGAAGTAATGGCGGTAAAAGTTTATTATGGTTGTAATTGTGTATATACATATATATATAGTACCGTTATAAGAATTTCAAGATTTATAAAATTTGTTATTTAGTTTAAACACATGTGAGGTTTGTTTTTAATTTTTTTTTTATAATAAATAATTAGTTAGAATATAGTAGTATAAAAAGGTAACACCAGCAAAGCATCGGCGGTTAAGCGTTATAAGCTGGGTAAAAAGAGGAATAAGAGAAGAGAAAGTTTTATATAAAAGATCTGTAGTTCTTAATATTTTACTTTTCCTCTTTTTTTCCAAAATTTTTTTATAATATTTTATTCACACACACATTCAATATATATCGAATTTATAATATAATATAATGCTGTTATGATTATATAGAACGACTTTTAACAAATTTTACCGCAAATGTTTCTTATTTACAGAACGAAAAATCGTAATTTTAATTATTTTAAGGAGAAATAACGTCTATTCCTATCCTTAGGGATGAAGTATGAATTTTGAAGAGTGTGAGGATAGGAATAGTCGTTATTTCTCCTTAAAATAATTACAATTACGATTTTTCGTTCTGTAAAAAGGAAACATCTGCGTTAAAACCTGTTAAACGTCGTTCTATACCTCGAATTTTTTGCTGGATAATTGAAAAAATAGATTGAAATATCCTACATTAACCACCATATTCATACCAGATATACCAAATAATGACATCTTCTTACTCCCTAAATATCAATTTATAAGGAATAGGATGTAGCTTTTAGATTATAAATGGCAATATTAAAAATCATCGAAGACTAGTAATAACGTTTTTAAATAACGACTTACTAGTCGAGAGAGAGAGAGAGAGAGAGATAATGGTACTGTCATCTAGTCAATTCTTTATTCCACATAATAGTATAGCATCATGACCCAATACAGTATTAAAGCTCTGAAGACGGTCTGGTAGATTAAATTGACGGAATCGCTGGGAGGATTTACCACTGATGAGACAAGCCCTCCCTTTCATCGCAGTAAGGACAGTAGAAGTTTGATTTATTTGTGAAAAGGAACATTCGTGTCTTATTGTCTTTATTCGTTATATAATAGTGTATAAAATGAACCATAATCTTTTGTTCCCGGTAACCTTTTTGAACAAAAACCTTTAATCTTCGAACTGGTACAAAGATCCCTCTATCTTGAAAATGTCAAAAAGAAATTTAAAATAAACTTCCAACAGAAATAGAATCAAGCTATGTGAATCAGAAGTTATTTCCAGATATGGTCGAAGTCCGGCTTCACTCTCTCTCTTATCAACGGTCCTCAAGGAAGTGATTCATGTCACAATCGAGATATTGAACGTTGTCAGATTCTAGGCGCTGAAGTTCTAGACAAGGAAAATGTCGTCAGAAAAGAGGCAATCTTCCAGATAAATTCGACACTAAAAACTTGCGTCACCAATCGACCTTCTCTGAATCACCTGTTCGATAAATTTGACACATATCTTTTCTGGAAAATTTCAAGACGTCCACTAGAAAACCATTAGTTGGTGAGTTTCGGACATATTGGTAATTTTTGGTAAAGTACAATTTAAATCCTATTTTAGAATCATAAGGAAAAAGACCAAATAATTATTTTTGCATACCCCTTGAACACATGGTACAGGCCATGATAATCATGGTGGGTAGTAATAGAAGACTGCTTTTACTGTAAATGCACAACATGTCTACACATGTGAAATGCAGTTCGACTTTGCACTTTCAAAAGTATCAGAGCCCCGACCAAATCAATAAATTGTATCAGTTGTTTCACTAACAGCGCTATTACCAAACATCCAGCACAATTTATTGAGATTTGGTCATATTACCTTATGTTTCGAACATTGCTTTTTCATCATCATGTTACAAAATGTTTATTATTTTATATACAGATTCTTAAATTCGGAATTATTATACTACTCTGTTAACTTCCCTCATTGCAACTTTATGTCGATTTGTCTTTGCTTTAAATAAATTGTTATCCTGAAGTTTTATCCTTCCTTATTTTCTACGTTACAATATAAACTCCTGAAATATTATTAAATATTTTCAGAAACCTTTTTGTGTGTATTTTAAAAGAAGTTGTGGCTCTTTAAATCGTAATTGTCATGTCTATTGACTTAAACTAGAGAATATTAGTTGCAAAATTTCAAAATATATATTTGATTATAATTTATTTGTAGATAGCCTTTTTCATTGGACAACTTCAGATAGCTCACTTTTGAACTGGTCCTGGAGGCTTTGGTTTCCAATAAAATTCCGAGCCTCAATAGAAAAATTGAACTACCCCCGCAGTACATAGCGTTTTGTAATAGCATGGATCCCGCATAAGGAATTTTAACCTCAAGTATTTTCCCGATTTACATATTTTATTTATTTTAAATTTTTGTATATTTTATCTCTTAGCTTAACTTTGTTTTATCCCGTTTTATACAAATTTCTCACTCACTCTCTAGATATGTTAATACTTACTTGTTCATAACAATTCCGCTTCTTTATTCTATTGTAAAAATATTCAAATCTTCCTTAATTGGGTATATATACCTCTCTGCACATTTTCTTGGATTACCTGAAGAAAAGCGTTTTGCTTGAAAGCTTGTATATTCAATAAAAAGAAACTCACCACGTTATATTTTCGTTTTCTCTTTCACAATAATAATAATACATTGGACGAGATAGAAACATATTAAGAAGGCTGGCTCATCAGAGATCCACATGGATTATCAAGACCTGGTACTACATGTGTAGATACATGCGGTATATATATACAATATAAAGAATCACAACTCTCTACCCACAGTGATTATCATAGCCTGGTACTACAATTGTAAACATATGAAAGAGATGTTTTTTTTTTTTTTTTTGCGAGTTCAGAATAAACTTTTTTTATTCATCATTCACAACATGATATAGTACAATAAAATCAATTTCACTTTTTTACTAATTTTACATATATTTTATTAATAATTTGAATTGATTTAACAAACGAAGATGTTAATCTCTACTAAAAGTGAGCCTTAGAATACTCAACAAGAATAAAATAAAAATTTGAAAGAGATGTTTAAAGAACCAGCAATTACAACCCTCTCTACCTAAAATGATTATTATAGCCTGGTACTACATTTGTAAACATATGGAAAAGATGTTTAAAGAACCAGCACTCGCAACCCTCTCTACCTAAAATGATTATCATAGCCTGGTACTACATTTGTAAACATATGAAAGAGATGTTTAAAGAACCAGCAATCACAACCCTCTCTACCTAAAATGATTATCATGGCCTGGTACTACATTTGTAAACATATGGAAGAGATGTTTAAAGAACCAGCACTCGCAACCCTCTCTACCTAAAATGATTATCATAGCCTGGTACTACATTTGTAAACATATGAAAGAGATGTTTAAAGAACCAGCAATCACAACCCTCTCTACCTAAAATGATTATCATAGCCTGGTACTACAATTGTAAACATATAGGAGAGATGTTTAAAGAACGAGCAATTACAACCCTCTCTACCCACAGTGATTATCATAGCCTGGTACTACATTTGTAAACATATGGAAGAGATGTTTAAAGAACCAGCACTCGCAACCCTCTCTACCTAAAATGATTATCATAGCCTGGTACTACATTTGTAAACATATGAAAGAGATGTTTAAAGAACCAGCAATCACAACCCTCTCTACCTAAAATGATTATCATGGCCTGGTACTACATTTGTAAACATATGGAAGAGATGTTTAAAGAACCAGCACTCGCAACCCTCTCTACCTAAAATGATTATCATAGCCTGGTACTACATTTGTAAACATATGAAAGAGATGTTTAAAGAACCAGCAATCACAACCCTCTCTACCTAAAATGATTATCATAGCCTGGTACTACAATTGTAAACATATAGGAGAGATGTTTAAAGAACGAGCAATTACAACCCTCTCTACCCACAGTGATTATCATAGCCTGGTACTACATTTGTAAACATATGGAAGAGATGTTTAAAGAACGAGCAATCACAACCCTCTCTACCCACAGTGATTATCATGGCCTGTTACTACATATGTGACAATATAGGAGAGATGTTTAAAAAACGAGCAATCACAACTCTCTCTATCCACAGTGATTATCATGGCCTGTTACTACATATGTGACAATATAGGAGAGATGTTTAAAAAACGAGCAATCACAACCCTCTCTATCCACAGTGATTATCATGGCCTGTTACTATATGTGTAGTCAGGGTGATGTACAACAGGATAATCAGTCACAACCACAATGATTATAAGGGTCGGATACTGAATGAACTAGATACTTACAATAAAAATAAACAAAATTTCTATCCACCATGATTATCATAGCCTGGTACTACAATTGTAAACATATAGGAGACCACCGACAACCCTCTCTACCCACAGTGATTATCATGGCCTGGTACTATATGAACTAGATACTTGCAATCAAAATAAACAAAATGTCTATTCACCATGATTATCATAGCCTGGTACTACAATTGTAAACATATGGGAGAGATATTAAAAGAACGAGCAATTACAACCCTCTCTACACACAGTGATTATCATGGCCTGGTACTATATGTGTAGTCAGGGTAATGTACAAAGAATAAGTAGTCACAACCCTCCACCCACATTGATTATAAGGGCCTGGAATTAAATTATTTATATATTAGTAAAAGAAAAATAAAATTACCAAGGATGAATTTCTTATATTTAATGCTTTACGTTTCAAGATTTCGGGTATTAACGACTCTTTGACAGGAATAAAAACCAAAGAATAGATGGATCATAGATTTGTATATAAGCAGTTGATCCATCTAGATTCCTTCTTTGGTTTTTATTCCTGTATAGAAAGGGTCGTTAATACGCGAAAGCTTGAAACATAAAGCATTAAATATAAGAAACTCATCCTTGGTGATTTTATTCTTCTAATAATTGTCGAAGGATTTTAAGTTGATGGATTATATATTCTTGCAATATAATATGAAATAGAGTCTACCCACCATTATTATCATGTCCAGATACTACAAGTACACCACAGTATAAAGAAGCGGAGGAGGCAGCAGGTTTACAACTTTATCTTCTGGGTGGTATTTTTATGAGGCCTATGATAACCTGGCCATAAACCTCTGTAGTTGGCACCCTTTTGTAATAAAACACATTTTGTCAACTTAGATTCACACTTTGATATAAATACATTCAAATTTGACAAATATATACTCCTTAAGTATAAATGCAGATTTTAGGAAAATCTGGCGATATATTTATAAATGGTAAATTATTACTTTTTGTATAGGTGTGTTTGTTGGGCATACCTTTACACAATATTCGAACTATCTGGATGAAAATTTGACACCATATAGAGGTAGGTCAGTCGCTGTCATAGTGCCAGGTCCGAGATATGCAAATTCATCCGATAAAAAGCCTATTTGCATGTTATTTTTGTTGGGCTTACGTTTACCCCACAATATTTGGCCAAACTCTGAAAAAAGATTGAAACCATATAGAATTATGTCTGGAAGGAGTCACTTTTATAGTTTTAACTCAGGAATATGTAAATAAATCCGATCACTGATTAATTTGCATACTCTTTTTGTTTTGACTCCTCAGGAAAAGCTTGGTCATTTGTCTTGTTAAAGAATATTTAATGCAGTCGAATAAACCTAAGGGTCAACAGTAATAAGTTAGGCTCTCCCAAACTTTTATCGAAAATATAATGCTATGAATATATTGAACTTTAAATTTAAATATTGCTAAAAACAGACAGAGTATATCTTTACCTCCATAATTAATTAAGTTTATCAAGATAAAATTAAATTACAAGATTCAGGAGATATAGGAAATCCTAAACAAATTTATGCACCTTATCCAAGTACACAATTTCTCAAATTTTACTATATTTTCACAATAGAATTATATATTTTACAAAACGTTTTGAAATCGAGGAAAATATCTATATATTCATACAACTATATACTTAGCCAATTCACTTCAGCCAGTTAGAGTTTTTTATTTTTCTCAACGTTTCGAGAAAATTTTTTGTCTTCTTCAGGAGAAGTATTCTATAGAGAACAATAAATATAAAATAAAAGGATTTAAAAGCGCGAATGTTTCTTTTATACATAAAACGAACTTCTACTGTCCTTACTGCGATGAAAAAATATATTGGGAGGGCTTGGCTCATCAGTGGTGAACCCTCCCAGCGGTTTCGCCAATTTAATCCACCAGACCGCTTCTCAGAGCTCTAATATTGTATTGGATCATTCTGCTTTTATATGCTACACTGAAGGATGGAATCTTAGAAATGGTTGTCAAGTAAACTATGGACATAAGCTTATAGGACAGTAGAATTATATTCAAATATTTGCTTCGAGGAATGCTCTTCAGCAAACCATAAAGACAAGGCCATTAAGAATTAATAAACAATATTAGAGCTCTGAGAAGCGGTCTGGTGGATTAAATTGGCGAAACCGCTGGGAGGGTTCACCACTGATGAGCCAAGCCCTCCCAATATATTTTTTCATCGCAGTAAGGACAGTAGAAGTTCGTTTTATGTATAAAAGAAACATTCGCGCTTTTAAATCCTTTTATTTTATATGTATAGATGGCGCGTTATTGCTTTGTGTTAATAGAGAACAATATTTTAACGCCTTGCCAAATGCTTTATTTTATTCACTTCTCCTGACGAAGACAAAAGATTTTTGTCGAAACGCTGAGAAAAATAAAAAAAAACTCTAGCTGGCTGAAGTGTCTATTTTTCATAGAACTATGAATGCAGGCCAGGCATCCTCTATTTTCAGGATAGCCGATTCAATCATATGGTGCTGATTCAAAGATAAGCTCTTAGCCCATTCCAACTTTAAACTTCATATCTGTTTTCTTAACACCTTTTCAAATAGGTATTTTGTTTGGATAGAGTGTTGAATTCGGTTTATTCGAGTTGAATCACAAAACGTGAATTTATATTTAATTTAAAACATAAACCTGTCAAGTAAACAATAGCGATATACCTAACTTTACATTTTACCTTACCTATAGTTAGATTTATCACCATGTGTTTGTGAGTAACACACACTCACACTGTAGAATGCGAACAATGGAAGCGTCCAAACAAGAACAAAGATCTATAAAATTTCTAAAATTTGAAATTACACCATGTAAATTATTTCATAAAACTTCGCTTTTCAGCTACGGATCGACAATCCTCATATAATCTCTATTCACACACAAAGCTTTATTAAAACCAGCGGTCTTATACAGATTCACCACAAGAAAAAATAATAGATGGAGATCCTGTACTTCAGGCCATATAATCTCTATTCACACACAAAGCTTTATTAAGACCAGCGGTCTTATATAGATTCAACACAGGAAAAAATAATAGATGGATCTCCTATACTCCAGACCATATACAACAACAAAAGCCTTTATTGAGGACCTCTCGTCCTATAAAGGATTCGCCAGTTTACAGAGTAATTGAAGAGAAGAGAACTAAGAATACAGAGAGAAACCTATAAGTAGTAGGTATAGTGTAGTATTTTCTACACTGTGACTATATACAACAGCAGCAACAAGCCTTTTACTGGAATCAAAGTCCCATACAGGATTCGTCATTCTAATCCTGACAAAGATTATTTACATATAATTATTTACATCAGTTAGATTATGTATATAGCTTCCTTTTCTCTTCAGCCGTCTTCCAAAATTTGAACAACGCAAACGCTCCAGCTCCGTTTCTCACCACCTCATTCAACAGGAGCTCCAAAGAGAGTCCCTCAAGGCCTATTTCACTGAGGAGCACTTCTCATTTGACTCCAGACCATATGATACTCCAGACCATATAATCTCTATTCATAAAAATCCTTAGGTTGAGAACAGAGCAATCCTGATGCCGTAGCTTCCACTTTGGATGACGAAAGAGTCCTTTCAGACAAGCCATCAGCAAATTTTATTTGCACAATCAGGAGATGCCTTTTTCTTCATTTATTCACCTGATCTCAGTACAATTTCATTTTGATACAGAATGACCTTTATTAAAGACACACGAGATAACCAAGTGTGAACAAAATTGCCTCTGTCTTCCTAAAAAAAAGGAGACAATGGGAATCATCAAAGACTTTCCACTTCCTTAAGTTTTGTCCATGAGTGTATATATAGAGAAGGCCAGTATTATCCCAAATGTAGAAAGTCTGTTACACAATATATTTCAATATTTCCTCTCTAGTTCCTCTTCCTCAAAGAATTTCTTCACATTTCCTCACTTTGACACTTTTTACATAGGTCTTTCAATCACGCTCTTTATTACGACGTAATTTGTTTGTCTTAATAGCATATATACCTACAAATATACATTAATAAACATTGGAATATATAACCTGTCATCATTATATTCTATCAAAGATAGTTACATTAAATTTATGGAAACAGTTTATCGAAGCTATCACCAGAAGACCAGGGCAAGGAAGAAACTGATCCCCCATGACTGAAGAAGACCACAATCTGACTGATTGCTAACCACTATATGGCAGTTACTCAGCTCTCCATGAAACTCCGCCTTTGCCGATTCCAAGCCCGGATGAAAAAAGAGGAGGGGAGCAGTAATAAGCTCGCTAAAAAAACCTGGACTCAGCTGGCCAGGCTGATAGTATCCTGTAAGGGCTCCTAATCCACATGTCAGAGGCGGCCATTTCTTTTGGAGCTAAGTCGGCCTGCCACTAAGTAGTGCTCCCAGTCTTAATGACAAAGGCAGACGCATATCACTTCACCCAACTTTACAAGCTTGATACCCTAATAGGATTGAGTGGAGATAAGAAAGAAGAAGAGCTCTCCATGAGCCACTATAACGACATTTAGTGAACAAATTATGTTCCAATGTCTACAGTAGAACGGTATTTAAGTTAAGACGACCCATAGAAAGCCTGCTTGAATTGGTGCCATGATCACCAGTCCTGGACCTAAGATCAAAGGACCCATGTTCTCTTTAGTGACAAGTTCAGTCAATAGACACTGACTCTCGAAATTTATTTATATCCAAAGAGAATCTATTCAATCCCACTAATATAAAATAAAAAGACTGTTTTATGAAAAAAGGATCTCATTGTCTGGTATGGCTTATTTCGAACATTTCTCTACGTATTTGAAGGAAGCATAATGACAGCTCAAAGAAACAGGAATTAATTATTGAACCCATCACGATATATTTAAGGGGATTTATAGTCTCCCAGTTGGTGTATGGATGACAATGGTTATTCAAATAGGGCAATGCCATGTCAATATTTTCCTCTAGAGCATTTAGAGGATGGATTGTCTAGCCATAACTTCGGACCTGAATTCAATACGTTTGGAATGTCAAATAACGTCTGGAATGTCTTACGTACGCGTTGGTGATCTTCAGCGCCCTTCCAGTACCTTAAAGATGAGGTATGAAAGGATGAATTGTGAAGAGTAATGATAAACGGAAAAATAAAAGTGTCCAGGGATGGACCATGGGATTCCCATCCCTGGACACTTTTATTTTTCAGTTTATCATTACTCTTCACAATTCATCCTTTCATACCTCATCTTTAAGGTTAGAAATGGTCGTTATTTCTCCTTTAAATAAATTTTGATTTTTCGTTTAAAAGAAACTCATGCGGGATAGTATTTCAAATGTAGTTTTACAATCACAAGCCGCATTATATTATATTGTATTATAAATATTATAGAGAAGTGGGATTGGTTCTTAAAAACCTTCTCTAAAACCTGTTAATCAGCGTGAACTCACTTTTTGAGAGTTGTATAGAGGTCCCGTATTCCCTATTGATCCTCTATTTCTTTGAGATTATCTCCCTCATTTTGTGTATTTTTAAAAAATAATTTAGATGTTTCTCATATTTTTTATTTATTATTTTAATATTTATATTGATTATCATAGAATAAAAACTATTTGTGTGTACCAAATTATATCATTTTAAATAAAATAATTATTTTAATAAAAAAAATCAACGTATTATGTTGGTTGACTCAAATTTGGGTATTAGCTAATTATAAAATAATCTTTTGTTTACATATAACTTTTGCCATCATCTAAATTCAATCAATTTTAATAAAACCCATCAAATTTTTTTTTTTTGGGTCAACGGTTCAATAAATTGAATGAAGGGAAATTTCTAGTATATGCTTTAATGGTTTTTTTTACAAGGTCGATTTTAATTGATACGTTTTCCTGCTGTTAGCCGCTTCCAAACTTCAAATTGGGATATTTTGACCACATTTGTGAATAGGTTTATCAAATGTTGAGTCGAGAATTTAATAAAGTGTGTAGCATTCCTTTATATATATTTCCTTCAATTTCTGCATAGCATATGTTGTTTTTTTTTTTTTGCTTATCCCTAGTACACGTGGTACAGGCCATGCTAATCATGATGGGTAGAAGTAGGCGACGCTTTACTGTAAGTGCACCACATGTCTACACATGTGAAAAGCAGTTCAACTTTGCACTTATAAATGTGCCAGAGCCCCGTTTGGTTACTTGCACTCGCTGGTGGGGTTGGACTTTTGCAAGAATCGGAGGCCATTGAAGCATATTTTTTTTAATCAGAAAAAAAGTGCCCAATGCGGGAATCGAACCCGGGTCGTAGTGGTCGTAAACCAACGGTTTAGACCATCCTTCCACCAACCCTCCGCATATGTAAAACGGGTTAATGTTCCGTGTTAAATATACCCTTCTTACTAACAGAATACAATATAGAGACCTAGTGTTGACTATGAATTATAGCTATCTCAACTGGTATAGTTGAAATAACAAAATTCATATTAAAGGGAAGTATTGTAAATTAATTGAATGGAGAGTGAATTTTGTTCTAGGATGATATGTACTAAAGAAACAACTATATTTTTAAAAATTGATGAATTTTCAAATATTTGAGTTCAGAACAAGTAATTCAAAATAGAAAAAATTGTCATGAAATCATTTTTAGCAAATTTTGAATCAAAAGCCAACCTACTGTATATTCTATGATGCTTTTCACATGTGTAGACATGTGGTTAACTTACAGTAAAATCAGTTGCCTACTTCTACTCACCATGATTATCATGGCCTGTATCACGTGTACTATGGATAAGCAAAATATATATACGATGAAGCATACTACGGCTATGGCTGTCCTCAGTACATAGACAGATAGGATGTGTGACTTTCAATGAGAGAATGTTGAGTGTGTGGCAGAGATCTATCGGAGAGCTGAGAGAGGTTCTATGAAGGATACCACACACGGCTGCTGTATATGGGCTTATGTTCATAGTTTTCCTAAATACCATTTCTAGGATTCTACCCTTCAGTGTAGCATATATAAGCAGAATGCTCCAATA
>CP092877.1:74122231-74217550 GCA_030710605.1 Cordylochernes scorpioides | reverse complement strand
TTTAATGAAATAATATAGAATTCATAACAGTAATTTATAATATTGAAAATAAATACATTATTATTATAAATAAATAAAGCATAAAAAGGTTGATAAATTAGGTCTAAAAAGTTAGCTTTTTTGTTTCTATAAATTTTTTCATTGTTCTTAAGTTTTAAGTATTTAGGATAAATTTTAGGTATTAAGTTTTTGAACTGTGGATTGTTAAATATTATGATGTCATCTACATAGCGGAACATTTGCCAGTTAACATTATTTTGTAGAAAGTATTCTCTTTCGTACCAGAATAATATTAAATTTGCTAATAATGGACTAGAAGATGTTCCCATGGGAACGCCTTCTGATTGAATATATATTTTATTTTTAAATTCTATATAGTTAAAATTTAAAAATGTTTCCAGTAGAGTTTTTGCTGTTTTAAGATCTAATTTAATTGTTTTATATCTGTTATGAATAATTTTAATGTGGAAAGTTTTGTCATTAATGATTTCGTTAAATAAATTGGTTATTTTATTATTTAGATCTCTTAAATTTATTTTAGAATATAGGTCCTCAAAGTCAAATGTGTGTACTGTTTCCATGTTTGTCCAATTGTTCATTAAATAGTTAATGATTTTTTTATTTGAGTCGATAAATTTATAATTATATTTATTAGTTAATTTATTTATAATAAATTGTAGTGTTGAAGCTAATTGTATATCAATGTTTTTTATAACTGAATTTATACCAGATGTGATTGTTCTGAAAGAAATAGGTTTTTTGTGTAGTTTAGGAATTATATAGAACTTTGGTATGTTTGGATTTTTGTAGTGATTATAAATTTTTAGTGAATTTTCAACGTTTTTGATGTCTTTTTTGATTTTTGTGGCTGTAGTTCTAGCAAAAGTGTATTTATGATTATTATCAATTTCCTTTTTTAGTATATCGTGGTATAGATTTTTACAAATTATAGATAAGTTATTGGAACATTTATCTATAGGAGTGATAATAAAGTCCTTCTGTAATTTAATTATATTTTCTTTAAAAGAAGGAATATCTGAATTAGGTTTGTGTATTTAAGTGTATTATTATAATAATTTATAATTTCCTTTTTAATATTATGTTTCCACTCTAGAAAAGTAAATTCTGGAATACTGTATTTTATACTAGTTTTATTTATGAAAATATCTATATCTTTTAATATAGATTTAATTGTATTATTATAATTGTGTTTAATTTGAGGTATATATTTATACCCTTTATTTAAAATATCCTGATATTCTGGATTTAAAAAAGAAAAATTGCTAGTTAATATATGACCAGAAAGCTTATATCTATCAATATAGTTGCTGAAATTACATTTAATTTTTTTAAAATTTGCCAAATTATTAATAAATTGGTTATAATTGCAAACTAAATTACCTATATTTTTGTTGTATCTCCAGATTGTTTTGAAATTTAAATTTTTTATAGGGAAAAGATTATTAATGTTTTGGTTATTAAATATATCATTAAACTTAATATGATTAAATAAATTGTTATTAAATTTAATGATAATATTAATGTTATTAGTAGATTGTTTAATTTTTCTGTATTTAAAGATGTCGTGTGTGATATCTATTAATCTGTTAGTCAGATTATGAATTTTAATATATTCTATAAGTTTGATAAATTTATTATTATTTAGTTTAAATAATGTTTTAATAAATTTATCGACGAAGTTGTTAGTGTACATTTGTTTTGGGTCCAGTAATTCTTCAAATTCAATGTAACCTAATTTATTGGTAGTTTTACCTCTAGTTTTATTAGGTTTAGTTTTAAATTCATTTTTTTTGTATTTGCAGCTGATTTCATAAGTTGAAATTTCTTCTGTTTGTGGTTTGTATGTGTAGTTTAATTCGTCATTAAGTCCATAAGGGAATAATGTGTTGTGTTTATAAATGTAGTTGTTTTCTAATAATAGTCGTTGTTTTTTGTTTTGACATATGTCTAGTATTTCTATCTTAAAGTTGTTAAAAGAATGTAATTGATTGTGTTCTTTCATATATATATTACCAATTGATTTTTTAGCGTGGTTTCTATGTAGGTTTATTCGTATATTTAATGGATTACACGTTTGTCCTATATATGATAATTGACAATTTGGCATGTTAATTTATAAATAGTATTTACTAATTTACAACTAGTCGTTTGAAAAGTGTCATGGTTCTTAAGAGAGGGACAAGTTTGACAATTTTTTCTTAGGCAATTCTTAGCGAGTTTAAATTAACATAAAAGAGGTGCTAACCCTAATATGCTGGTAGTTTTTTTTAGTTTTTTAGTTTGTTATTCTATTGAAAAAAAAAAATTTTTTTTAAATATATTTATCTTAATTGTTTTTGTGATGATTAAATTTGTAATAAAATGAATAATTAATCTATAAAAATATAGATATTACTGTTTGTTATCTGTTATATTTTTAAGAATAACTAATAAAAAACATCTTTAAACTATCTAAACAATGAAAAAAACAAAAGTTCTGAAGTTATTTTTTTCTAAAATTACTTTTATAATTTACTTTTTCATAATCAAACAATAAAAGATAATTATAATCTGTATGAAGTTTTATTTATATTAGAATATCTAATATATAATTAAATTTGTATATTATATTATATATAAAAATATATCATAGAGCAAGCTCATATGAATTAATATAGCGTAAAAACTATATAATAAAAATATAACAATGATTCTACATTTAAAACTTAAGGAGCAGACTGATAAGAATGATAAATCATATCAAGTAGATTTGGTTAGATTAGCAAGCTAAATCTAAATAAATTATAAAAATAAATAGTTGTATAGTTTTATAGTTAAGTATTCTATTAAAATTATCTTAATTAATTTGATTATTTAAATTTAAATTATAAGATTAGTAAATTGTTATTATTTAGTATAAATAGAGAGAAAAAAAATCCTTTACTTCTAATACATCATCTAGTTAATTATATATTTATAATTAATAACAATAAAAATTTAACAAAGTAACGTCTTTTGTATCGGCTTTTACACGTCATTTAGACATACTCTAATCCTATATATAGAATAATCGAAGTGAGAATATATATAATAGTTAGAAAAAAGAGAGAAAGACAGAACCATGTACTTTTGATCAAACTAATAATAGGAAGATAAAAAGTTTTGTAAATAAGGTAGTTAAGATTGTTAGTATATATATATATATATTTTTATAATTTTATATTTTATTCTTTTTTTTATATTAAATGATTTTTTAAAGTTTTTTTATTTTAAATATGAATATAAATAGTTGTATTTAGTAATATATCTATACTATGAATTAACTTTTGTTATAAGTTTGGTTATTATGTTTTGAAACCCTACTGGTAGACCAGACATATACAAAAAAATTAAATTGGAGTAATTATTGAAAAAAGAGGTCTGCTGAACCGGGACTTCTCAAATAGAAGTTCAGCGGCGTTTCATCCCTTCTCTATTACGTCATAGACCTCTTTTAAACCAGAATTTATGTGTTAATATAAAGTTACTTCAGTGAAACATTTTTATGAACATATATCAAGAATATGAGTGTTACCAAATTCTTACTGTGAACCTACCTTGACCGCGCCGATTTCAACTGTAAACATCTATTTCTGGATGACACATGTTGTGGGGGGTGGGGGACAGAATTAGATCGTCCATTTTGAAGTTTTAGAAAAACAATATATTCAAAGAAGAAATAAAAGATAGTTAAGGGAAGAAATCCAAACTTTATAATCTTTACAGCTAGTTATATTAAAATAACTGATTCAACACTTATTCATCTTTCAATATTCCTTTAAAAAGGCAAACTATTAGAGTTTAATAAAGCTATTAATTGTGAAAATTCACTTTTATTTAATTTCCATTTTCCTCCCCAGATATTGGATATTAAATAAAATGAATTCTATTCAATATTACTTTAAAAATCTTGTGAAAAAATCTTCAAATCAGCTATTTAATTTAAGTTTAACTAATTGTTAAAGATTATAAATTTGTAGTATTAATTATTGAGAGAAATTATAGAAAGTTGATTTAATAAATGGATACTTCCATTTATTTTTTTAAAAGTATTTTATAATTGATATACTGTTGAAATATTTTACTTGTCTGATATTAAATTTGTTTTTAATAAATTCCATGTTTAAATTTTTAACATCTTCTATGAAATTTTCTAATATATTATTTATTCTATAAAATCTTAGAAACTGACCAAAATATATACCTTTACAGCAATTTAATGAAATATTGTATTAAAAATAGGGATTACGATCTATCTTTTAAAATTAGAGAGAAAAAGATGCAGCCTATTGTAATCAAATCAACGATCGGCCCAGCTGGCGAAAAGGTCAGTATAATCGACACCAACATACTTTTGAAAATTCTTGAAAGATGTGGCATCGAGTACAAAGTAGAAGAAACTCCTTCAACAAAGAAACGAACTCGCGAATCCCCCTCAGTTTCAACACCACGTAGCCATAAGACACCGAGAATGGAAGTTGTCTCACAGCATAATGAAAACGATGCCTCCATGAACGAGGTAACTGAAGTCCCTCAAGAAACGTCCGCAGCTACCCCTTCTCAGGTTAACGAAGAAAACATTGATGAAGATGGTCCTTGGACAAAAGTCACACATGCAAAAAAGCCAAGAATACCACCTGTAATAGCAGAAAATGTAACAGACTGGAAGTTGCTCTGCCAAGAGCTGAAAGACCTGTGCACAGATAAATTCCAATGCACGATCTCAGGAAATAAGCACATTATCAAGGCCAAAAATATTTCAGACTTCAAAAAAATCAGGGAATATGTTCAAAAAAACAATGGCGGCTACTCTTATAGACTCCAAGAAGAAAAACCGCTCAAAGTAGTATTAAAGGGCGTGACAACAGCCTTCAAGACTGAAGATATAGCAATAGAACTTGCAACAATGGGCTTTACTGAGACCTCTGTGAAGAGACTTCATAGACAATCAACTAAAAGCCCAATGAATTTAGTACTGGTAGAATTACCGAAAAATGAACAAAACAAGAAAATTTTTACGGAATAACTGAACTTCTCTATTAGAAAATTGCAGTAGAATCTTTCAGAACAACAAACCGTGTGACTCAATGCTTCAACTGCCAGGGTTTCGGGCACGGTCAACTTAACTGCTTCCTGAAACCAAAATGCGTCAAGTGTGCCGAGGAGCACCATTCGAAGGACTGCCCAAGAAAGTCAAGACAACTTCCCCCAAAGTGTGCAAACTGCGAGGAAGCGCACACAGCCAATTACCGCGGATGCCCTAAGTTTCCAAGAGTACATCAGCAACAGCCAAGATACCCTGGTCAGTACAAACCTAACAACCCACTTCCGATTTCAAAAAGATCTGAAACACTGCCGAAAATTGTAGAACAACAAAACCAAAGCAATGCTGAGGTTGTGACAAGAAAAACTTCTCGTTCTGAAACTAAGGACCTGTGTGAAAAATTGATGCAAGTAATCAAAACATACCTACAATGAATTGCAAATTACCTTTTAAAATTATTGCTTGGAATTGTAACGGAATCAGACCAAAGAAAGAAGAATTATTGCACTTTTTAGAAGATAACTCAATTGACATTGCTCTGCTCAGTGAAACTCACCTTAAACCCTCAATTGATCTAAAGTTCAGGAACTATCAAACCATTAGAACTGATCGAATTACAGGAAAGGGCGGGGGAACAGCCATCATTATAAAATCCTTTTTTAAATATAAAAATATGCTGATTCATACTTTAAACTTGGAAAATACTTCAATTTTGATAAAACCAGATGGAAAAACCCTCTTGCAAATCACAGCAATTTATAAGAAGCCTGATGCACCATTATTGGAAGAAGATTTGAACCAACTGATAAAACACAACCACTCAATAATCGTTGCAGGAGACTGGAACTCCAAACACCCTCTTTGGGGATCAAGGACTTCAAATAACAGTGGAATCGTGCTGCACAATTTCTCTGAAAGAGAAAGCCTCGACATTGTCGCACCTTCGTCACCCACACATTACAGTCCACTCGGCAATCCCGATTTCCTAGACTTCGCTGTACTTAAAAACATTCCCTGGACCCCAAAGGCCAGAACCACCGACGATTTATCATCTGACCATCTCCCTGTAATCTTTGAATTGAATTGCCCAAAGGATGAATTCACAAACCAGCTCAGCCGAGTAACTAATTGGGTTCATTTTCAACAAGATCTAATCTCCACCACGCCCCCCAGACTCAGCTTGAAAACTGAAGTAGACATTGATTCAGCAGTTGGAATTTTAAACGAGAAAATTAATAATAGCTACTCGAAAAACACCATAGTTTCATCTTCCAAATTAATAAAGAACCCAAACACCAAAGCCTTAATAAGGGAGAAAAATAAAGCTAGGAAAAGATGGCAATCAACCTGGGATCCAGCTCATAGAGCTACTTACCTCAATCTTCAAGGAAAGGTAAATCAAGCCCTTGAAGCAGAGAAATCTGAAAATTGGAATAGTTTTTTAAGCAAACTTGAATCGAGCCCAACAGACTTCTGGAAAAAAACAAAACCCATTAGGAAAAAAAACTGACAAAATCACTAGTTTAAACGCAAATGGAAAAACCTTGCTGACCGACAAAGAAATTGGAAATGATCTTTCAGAGCATTTTTCCAAACACTTTTCCAAGGCGGAGGATGAGGTTCCGTCGTACCTAACAGATAACACTTGCCATCATCCCCAAGAGAATATACTATCAATGACAACGCCAAATGAAGTCAAGGAAGTGATTAAAAACCTAGGTAATCACAAAGCTCCAGGCCACGACAATATTACGCCGCAAATGACTAAAAACCTCCCCATCAAATGGATAGTTTTCCTCGCTGGGATCTTCAATGCTGCATTACACCTGTGCTACTTCCCGAAGACATGGAAACATGCCATTATCATAACCATTCCAAAAAAATCACCTGTCAAATCACCTGAAGATCTCAGACCAATCAGCCTTCTCTCTACCATCGGTAAGGTATACGAGAGAATCGTTCTTCGCAGATTGCAGTCATACATGGATTCTATTAACTTTATCATTCCTCAACAATTTGGATTCAGAAAAGGACACTCCACAACCCACCAGCTAATCACAGTAATAGACTACATCCAAGTAAGAAAGTCCCACAAGGAGGCAGTAGGTGCTGTTTTTCTAGACCTTACCAAAGCCTTTGATAGAGTATGGCATGATGGCTTGATAGCAAAAATAACAAAAAATCAATTTCCAAGGGATTTTATTAAATTCTTGAAAAACTATCTCCAAGACAGAACCTTTTCAATTAAGCAAGGGAATTATATAACCACGGCAAAACCAACCCAGATTGGAGTCCCTCAAGGCTCTATCCTTGGACCCTACCTATTCAACATCTACATCAACGATTTCCCTCCACATCCAAAATGTCAAATAAAACTTTTCGCAGATGACGCAGCAATTTTATCAAACTCCAAATCAATAGGAATAATAACTACACAACTTCAAAATTACATAAACAGTATAACCAAATGGTGTAATGATTGGAAATTAGACATCAACCCAAAAAAGTCTCAGGCAATAATTTTTCCTCCATTAGACAATAAAAAATTCAAGCCACAATCCATCCTGAAGGTAAACCAGAGCCCTATTAACTGGACTGACAGCGTTAAATATCTTGGAGTTACCTTAGACTCCAAGTTGAAATTCAACATGCATGTCAAAAATATCATAAAGAAAGCAAAAATCGCCAAAATAATATTATCAAGCCTGTTCAACTATAGAAGCAAATTGACTACAAAACAAAAGTTTACTCTATACAGAAGTTGTATCCTCCCGATAGTAACATACGCACTCCCAGTTTGGTGCAAATATATTACAGCCACAGACAAAAATAGGATAAACGCATTCATGAGAATCTGCCTTCGGACAAGTATAGGAGCTCCATTCAACCTATCAAACAAGATACTGAAGGAGGACTTGAACCAACCCGATCTAGAAGATATGTACCAAACTTCCGTTAAGAAATTATACCTTCAAATGCAAAACTCAAATAATCCAACCATACAAGATATTCTACAAAATAAAGGAGATATCAATCCCCGATTCCGACGACCCGGCCCTGACACTTAGTCAAGAGCTCTTCGCCCAACAGCTGCCCTCCTGCAAGGCCTAGGGGGACCACTTCTACTCCACCAACTCGCCATGTGTAAATAGCCAGGACAAGGTGACTCGCGAGCTGTGCTCGAATGTAACACCTGTAAATTGAGACGAAATAAATAAAAAAAAATGAAATATTAGAATTCATATTACAGTATTTTATAATATTGAAATTATAATTACTTTTTTTATTATAAATTTTAATAGCATTATTTGTAAGGTCTATATTTAGGTCTAAAAAGTTAGCTTTTTTGTTTCTATAAATTTTTTCATTGTTCTTAAGTTTTAAGTATTTAGGATAAATTTTAGGTATTAAGTTTTTGAACTGTGGATTGTTAAATATTATGATGTCATCTACATAGCGGAACATTTGCCAGTTAACATTATTTTGTAGAAAGTATTCTCTTTCGTACCAGAATAATATTAAATTTGCTAATAATGGACTAGAAGATGTTCCCATGGGAACGCCTTCTGATTGAATATATATTTTATTTTTAAATTCTATATATATATATATATATATATATAATCCCTAAATCTCTTAGAGTCAAGGTCTTAAAGAGTCTGCACATCGGACATATTGGCATCAACCGCACTCTTCAAAGAGCCAAGGAATCAATTTATTGGCCTGGAGTAACAAAAGATATAATCAACCAAGGAGAAAAGTGTATGATTTGTATTTCCAATTCCAGGAGTAATCAAAAACAAACAATCATTAACAAGGAAATACCCAAAATTCCATGGCAGATTGTAGCATCGGATGTTTTTATGTATAATGACCACAATTATTTACTGGTAACTGATAGTTATTCTGAATATATTGATTTTAAAAGAACTTAAATCATTAAATTCTAAAGAAACAATAGTATATTTAAAGGAATGGTTTGCCCAACATGGGATCCCAATGGTTCTAGAAACTGACAATGGTACCAACTATTATTCAAGAGAATTCAAGCAATTTTCACAGGAATGGTCATTTACCCACCAAACCTCTAGCCCTCTACGCCCTAGGTCCAATGGGTTGGCAGAAAGGGCAGTTCAAACAGCAAAAAGTCTTCTTAGAAAATGTGAAAGAGGAAAAGAAGACATCCAAATGGCACTGTTGAACTATCGAAACACCCCAAGAGAAGGATTAGGTTCACCTGTGCAACGACTTTACAGTCGCCGAACCAGAACCGTGTTGCCAATTAAAGAAGATCTTTTGGAACCATCTGTACTGGAGAAAACTAGTGAAATTCTTAGAAACGCGCGCTCGCGCAAGACAAAAATCTTATGGTGATATGCATTCTACATCACATCAGCAACTCTCTGAAAATCAACCAGTGTTCTTGAAAGAGCGTGAAAGAGTTTGGACTCCTGCTACTGTAGTCAAGCAGTTAAGTCCTAGGTCATATGCAGTGAGATCTCAAGATAGGATATTGCGTCGTAATCAAGCCTTCTTGAGACCTTTTCATGGTGAGCCAGAAGCTCAAACTTCATCCATGGACTATCATAAGGAAATGGAGAACAATGGTCCTCGTCCACTTGAAAGTGAGCACGCATCACCCCCACCTGTGCCGACTCTGCTGGACAAGACTGACAAGGGACCCACCCATCAACGGAGCCCATGGAGCCATCACAGACTTTACCGTCCACTGACCGTAACCCTTTAAGAACAAAGTCTGGACGCCTCATCAAGCCAGTCTCCTGGCTGAACCTTTGAAAAAAAAAAAAGGGAGATGTAAATATAAAAGTAATATTAAAGTGAATAATAATCAGTAGCCAAGTTGGCGCATATATAAACAAAAGGAATAACTCTTTTAGATATATGTTGTTTAGTTTGTAATACAATAAATACATTAAGTTTTAGTCTGATTAATGTTGTTGTTAGTTTTTTAATTAACTACGAAGACAAGTTAATGTCACACTTGCCCTAGACCAAAACCATAGTATTAAGGAGGGCATTCTGAATTTGCCAAAGCTGTTGTTGTGGCTTTGTCACCGACCTGAGTCATTAATTTAATTTATGGAGACGGTCAATAGATGGTGTTTAGATTTTGATAGGAGAGGCAAACTTTATTTTAAAAATAAGGTGTATTTTGGATTTATATATGAAAAAAGAAGATATATTAAAAAAAAAGACTCATTCAGACCGCTCACATGAGCATTTCAGATGGCAAAGTGCCATCTAGTGGAACAAAAATCAACTAAACGTTAAATTAACTTGTTCCATGATATTTGGCCATGTTCAGTTGATTTTTGTTCCACTAAATGGCGCTCTGCCGTCTAAAATGCTCATGTTCAGGAAATGTCTTTTTTTGTTTTTATTATGTTTAGGCGCAAGTATTCCAAGCTGGGATATCGCGTCCAATATGTCAAATAGAATAAAAGGGCAGTAAAAAAGTATCTGACTTTTTTTCCTATTTTTTTCACAAATATATTTATATATTTTTTAAATAATTAGCAAACCCCATTTAACCTTATGATTGAATATGGATATATTAGGTTTTTAACTTTTAATTAGACAATTTTAATTTAAATTTAGACATTTTTCATTTTAATTTGGACACTTTCATTTTTTATTTAGACATTTTCAATTTTAAATTAGACATTTTTCATTTTAATTTAGACATTTTTCATGTCTAAATGTCTTCATGTCTAAATTAAAATGAAAAGTGTCTAAATTAAAATTGTCTAAATAAAAATGAAAGTGTCTAAATTATATTGCATGTCTAAAGGTATTTCAATTATTTTTATTTAAAAAATTCTATATCGACGAGTTGGAACCATCCAGCCAATCAGACAATTCCCCGAGCTTAGCTAGTACCCCTTCGAGGTAGTGACGCGCGCAAAGAACCAATCATAGCCTTTGTTTAAATCGCACGTCACACTGATGTCATGACCAATGAGAGGCTTAGTCTCAGATTGGGCCAAATGTCGAGGACTCACCCTGTTTAAATACTGGGGGTCAGTGGAAAGATGGTTTAAAACTTTGGTTTTCTACCGCTACAACCCGGGTTGGATTCCCGCATTGGGCACTTTTTTCTGATAAAAAAAAAATGCTCCGATGACCCCCAATTCTTGCAAAAGTCCTACCCCACCAGCGAATTAAAGTAACCAAATGGGGATCTGGCACATTTGTAAGTGAAAATTCGAACTGCCTTTCACATGTGTATACATGTGTTGCACTTACAGTAAAAGCAGTCGCCTACCACGTGTACTAGGGGTAAACAATAAAAATATTACCTAAGATTTAAATAAATTCAAGGTATATTTGTATTTAAATTAATTGGTTTGTTTATATTAGTTCAAAAGGCGAAAATGTTTGATTATAATTTTTTTATCCCAAATGAAAATTGAACCATTAACAGGAACAAATTATCAAATTTGGGTGTTGAAAATCAGCGCAGTTCTGAGAGGAAGAAAATTATTTAAATGTGTAATTTCTGATCCAGAACCTGATAAGGAAGACAAAAGTTCTTGGGAGATTTGGAGTGAGAAAATGATGAAGCATTTGGGATAATCATCACTATGTTGACAAATGTGAAGACATGGAGGCAGATATACTAACGAAGAGTCTCCCTAAGGACAAACTACGAAAATATGCAGATAGCCTTGGACTTGTTGATTAGGGCTTACATACAGGGGATCGTGTGTTGTATATATATTTTAATTTATTAATTATTCCCACAGAGTACACCTATCCCCTCGATTTACATGGTACTTGTTTTACACGTTTTCGCTTTTACACGGTTTTCCAAATAAGTTTTTTGTTTTGTTTTTATCGCCCTATACTAAATGCTACTGTGATTGAACACATGCGCTCTGTACACATCTCACGTGGAATCCCGAGCTTATGTGCTGACTACATATTTTAACCTGTCAATGCATTTTATTTTATTTCTGTGTACACCTATCCCCCCGATTTACACGTTTCTCTCAGGAACGTATCTACCGTGTAAATCGGGGGATAGGTGTATGTGTGAAGATCACAAGTAAATAGGCGCTAACCAGTAAGAAGAAAAAGTTCCTTTGTTTAATATTAGTTTCTCTTTTATATTTGTTTTCTCTCTTGTAAATTAATAAATATAATGTTTAAAATTACAAATATATTCTCACAATGAGTATCTTTTTTATTAAAAAAATGCTAGCTTTCAAGTGTTAATCGCTCTTCAACGGGCTTACTATAATATCAACTTTATCCCACCAGAAATATTTACATAAAATTCACAAAAGATACTCATTGTGAGAATATATTTGTAATTTGAATACTTTTTTCACAATTTTATTATGAATATATATAATGTTTGATTATAATTCTTGGAACAAGTTTCATTATAAAAATTCTAAACAAAAATCAACAATAAAAGCATTCTTTTACAGTCCAATGGTTCAATAGAAAGAGCCCCAGAATGTAAGAGAACATCATATCAAAATATTAAATTGTAAAATAATGTTTTTATTTTTGATGCAAAATAGGCATATGATTAGACATTAATATAGACATATGTTGAATATCAAGCAATCCAATTTTAATAAATTAAAATAAAAACATATTTTGGATCAAATATATTTATTAAAATTTGATATTGGGGCTGTTTGCCTATTATCTAGGAAAAATCAAATTCCTTCTAAGCTTATTATCCAATTAAGCAAGGGTATATACCAGATTTTGATAATGCAATAGTTTTATACAACAATTGTACAGAATATAAACACAAGGTAATAAGACCAAATCCAAATAAATAGTGTGTGACGTTTCGGTAATAGCGTTGTTACCATCTTCAGACAAAAGTACTGAATGTACTTCAAAGCTGTTACCGAAACGTCACACACTATTTATTTATTTGGTCTTATTACCTTGTGTTTATAATCTATAATCCAAATTGTGCCTTATCAATTGTACTGGATAAACATACTAGATTATTTCTGGAGAGCTGGGCATCTATAGAAGATAAAAATAGCATTAATAGGAAGATAGAATTACCACAATCATGGTGGTGCTTATCTCCATGGTTAAACCAATTCCTTAAGTCCACTCCTCTCTAATTTTGTGATGGTAGTTATAAGCTTGGAAAATAGGTCCTCTATAGCCAGTACAATCATACCTATAATTAAAACAAAAATAGTCAAATATATATATATATGTGGTAATTTAAGAATAAGAAAACACATGTGTAAATACTCCCCACCCTTTCTTACAACCCCTACTCTAATTGTCATTGTACCCAATCCTCATTTAAACTTTTAACTTTGTATGTATCGATTTGGTGTGTTAACCCGTAATTACTGGCGTTCGGCTTGAAAGGCCGTGTGAAAATTAAAAATGTTTGCAAAATTTTCAAAATGCAATATTTTTCATCAAAATTTTAGGTAGCTTAATAAAATGTATTTATTTGAAGAACTTTTCATTTTAAGAGAAATCTATTTTGTATATCCCGAGTTATTAAATCAAACGGCCTTTAAAGCCGAGCGCCAGTAATTACGTCACTGGGAATTTTAGCGCCCCTATTATTGGCCGTTTCACTTTTGGTTTTATAGACGTTCAAACGCAACAAATAAGTTGAGCATTCGTTTTTTTTTATTACTCTTGCTTCAATTATATGCATTCTAAATTGTGTTTTGTGATTGTAATTTTGTATAATATAATAGAAGAGTTCGGTTCCACTTTTGGTTTTTCAAAAAACAAAAATTTGGTACCCCATGTCCCTAAAATTGGAAAATCTGTTATATTACTCTCCACAATGCATTCAACCACAACAATTGATCAAGAAACTGCTGAACAATAAAAGCCCGAGATAATCACATTTTATAATATGACCAAAGGTGGTGTAGATGTAGTTGATCAGGTATGTATTCAGTTGGAAGAAGAACCAAAAGATGGCCCCTGTGTTTATTTTTCAACTTTTTGGATGTGGTTGCAATAAATTCAGCAGTAATTTATAAGGCTGTCAAGCAAGACGGTGGAATGGCTCGAAAAGATTTTATAAAGCAGCTTGCTCTACAACTAATGAGAGATGCCTTGAATATGAGAAATCAAGCCAAAAATTTGTCAAGAGATCTGCAAGTATTAATTCAGAAGCATGCTGGAACTTCATCACTTGAGGTAGGCAAATATTTATTTGATATTCAAACGAAATATCAATAATATGTGTTATCTAGGAATCCACAAGCGGCAGTCCTTGGTCCAAAAAACGCAAAAGATGCTACCTATGTAAAAAAGATCGTCGAACTCAAATGCAATTAAAAAAATGCAAAGAACCAATCTGCAAAGATCATTCTATTGAAATATGCTTGAATTGTGCACCTAATCTTGAATAAAATATTTTAGATAGAATTTTTTAGAATATATATAGAATATTTTAGATAGAAAGAGTTTCTTGTACATTTTCATTTAATTTTGTTTAGAGCTCTGTTTATTCGAAAAAAAACAAAAATATTATTCCTTGGAAATTATGTGTATACGTTTAATTTCTTTTTATTTTATAAATAACATGGTTTATTATTGATTTTAAAAGACGGCCTGAGAGGCCGAACGCCAGTAATTGTGTAAGGAAAATAGGCGCCAGTAACTAAGGGTTAAATAAATACAAAGGCATCTAGAGAATGTAGCAACCAAAAGGCCAAAACTATAGAAAACCAAAACCTGAGATCAAACGCTAGACACCGAGGCGCGCCGTTACGCCTGAGCTAACAAAGGGCTTGCCGCGCAGCCAATCAGAGTCAAGGTCAGAGTAGACGGTTGAGGGTTGTAACATAGCAGATGGCCCGCCGGCCGCAAGGTCGCTGCGTTCTCTCCCCGATGCCTCGAATTCTCCTTTGATTCGTCTCTGCGTGCTTTTGCACAATCACCACCACGACTGCACAATCACCAGCACGACTGCACAATCACCACCACGACTGCACAATCACCACCACGACTGCACAATCACCAGCACGACTGCACAATCACCACCACGACTGCACAATCACCACCACGACTGCACAATCACCAGCACGACTGCACAATCACTACCACGACAGCAGCACATCACAGAGAGTCGACACGGATTACCACAGTGAGTCGACAGGATTAAGGATTACACAGCAGGCACACCACATATATATTATATAAAAGGGCGTACCTGGATCTGTAAAGAAAAAAAAACAATAATATCTACTTATATATTTGCCTTATTCTGTCTGTTTGTTTGTCTGAAGCTCACGGATAGAATGCGCGCCCATTGGCTGCCAGCAAACACGTGACCTCCCTGCCCGCCCCCCTCTAGACAACCCTGTTATCAGCTGTGTGATACATACACCTGTCTATAGCGGCCATTCTAGACAACCCTGTTATCAGCAGTGTGTTACATCCACCTGTCTATACAGACCACCCTGTCTATAGCGGTCACTTTAGGCAACCCTGTTATCAGCAGTGTGATACATACACCTG
Organism: Cordylochernes scorpioides; assembly: GCA_030710605.1. NCBI lineage: Eukaryota > Metazoa > Arthropoda > Arachnida > Pseudoscorpiones > Chernetidae > Cordylochernes > Cordylochernes scorpioides. The sequence continues at coordinate 74,201,961 of CP092877.1, read as the reverse complement.
TCTATACAGACCACCCTGTCTATAGTGACCACTCTAGACAACCCTGTTATCAGCTGTGTGATACATCCACCTGTCTATACAGACCACCCTGTCTATAGCGACCACTCTAGACAACCCTGTTATCAGCTGTGTGATACATCCACCTGTCTATACAGACCACCCTGTCTATAGCGGTCACTTTAGGCAACCCTGTTATAAGCAGTGTGATACATCCACCTGTCTATACAGACCACCCTGTCTATAGCGGCCACTCTAGGCAACCCTATTATCAGCTGTGTGATACATCCACCTGTCTATACAGACCACCCTGTCTATAGCGGCCACTCTAGGCAACCCTAGGAAGCAAGATGTATACAAGGTGTAGACAAGATGAAGATCTAGATGAAGATTAAAACTTTTTTAAAATATATTCGCACTCGGGTAAAACCCGGGCCATTCGTCTAGTTATATATATATTATATAGGGGAGACCAGCAAACCACTCAAAGATCGTTTAAATCAACAGAAATCAGGACTAAGGAATTATAACCCACTGTCTCTCCTTGTTGATCATGCACTAAAAAACAACCACACTCCGGGTTTCGAAAATACAGCTATTTTATACCAGAACATTAAAGAAAAACACTGCCGATTGTTCTTAGAAAGCTGGGCCTCTGCAGAAGACAAAGAAAGCATTAATAGGAAAATTGATTTACCAGACATCTACACACCATTTAGAGCTTAATTTTTTTGTCTAATTATTTTAATTTAATTAGTTAATTTTTATTTTTTAATTGACTTATTATGTACTATTTTAAAGGGAGAGGTGCCGTTTTTTAAATTTCATAACTTTGCTTTTTAAATTTTTTTACTTTAAATTTTGTTGCAATACCCGCGATTTCTTAAATTATATTTTCACACATTAGTAATTACCTGTAATTAATACATACCACTTGTTTAATTATTTTTACATTTATCGCTTCAAAACGCAAAAGTATTGATACATTAAATATATAACATATTACATGCAATAATTTAAACTTTTTAGTTTCCACTTTTTAATTTATTTTTCTCATATATTCATCCTAAATTGTTTAACTTCCATTTTAATGCATTTTTAGAAAATATTTTTTTACTTATTTATAAATCGATCTCCTAAATTTTAAAATGAATTTTTTTAAATACCCACATTTAAAAAAAACTTTTTTAAAAGGTTCTTACAGTTTATTGTTTAAATCATTTTAAATTTATTTTCAAATATTTTAATATATACATATATTTTTACATTTATCTCTTTATGAGTTATTAATGAATTATTTTTATGTACTTATTACAATTTTTAAAATATAAGATAGAACTCTTTTTTTTTTTCCTTTAATATTTTAAGATATTTTACATTTTTGATTGCATTTTTTATAATTATATTTTCATGCACAAATTTCTCCCACCTACTCTGTATTTTAATTGATTTCAACTGTGATATTATAACACTATGCAGCGCTGAGTTTGTGTATACAAAAAATGTAATGCCTCGATAAAGGTTGGCGTTCAGCCAGCCGAAATATTGGCAAAATAAATATTTTATTAAATCCAATATATGCCTTTTATTATCTAATAATTATATATGTACCAAAAAAGAGAGACACCAACTCTCCCTTTAAATATATTTTATATATTCATAAGTTGACTTTTTTCTCCCACTGATTGGTTCTTAACTATCACATGACCTTAATAACACAACCAGCATGTAATGTTTTATTAGCTCAATGGTTGCACTGAACAATGAAGCCCTATATTAAATATAAAAGCATGTGTTTTAATTTTTAAATTTATCTTTTTTTTTTGTGATAATATATTTTTATTTCAGGGGGGTTTCATTTATCAATAAAATTAGTATTAGGCTTTTATAATCTTTGCATTTTTTTTTTGCTTATCCCTAGTACACGTGGTACAGGCCTACAGGTACATGTCTACACATGTGAAAAGCAGTTCGACTTTGCACTTACAAATGTGCCAGAGCCCTGTTTGATTACTTGCATTCGCTGGTGGGGTTGGACTTTTGCAAGAATTAGGGGCCATTGGAGCATTTTTTTTTTTAAATCAGAAAAAAAGTGTCCAATGCAGGAATCAAACCCGGGTCGTAGCGGTCGAAAGCCAACAGTTTAGACCAGTGATTCTCAACCTTTTTTTTGTTGCGGCATTATTTTAAAGATTTGAAAATTTGGCGGCACAATTTTAGAATTTCGCGGCACACTTTTGCTAACTTGAATGCAAGAAAATTCAAATTATGTATCAATATTTCTATGCAAAATATAAGTAATATACATCTCTAACATTCAATTTGCTAATTTCGTTATTTTAAAAAGTAAAAAAATGAAAAAGAAAAAAAGAAAAACCAATACAAACGTGAACATAATCATATGACTAAAATTCGGCGGCACATTTTTTGAATTTCGCGGCACACAAAATTACCGCGGCACATTGGTTGAGAATCACTGGTTTAGACCATCCTTCCATTGACTCCCATCTTATTTTAAGGATCTGATGCTTGATTATTTGATGCATTTTGTAATGGGAAATTTTAGTGGTTTAGTTTTATTCCAAATAAATTAATAGTGTGTGACGTTTCGGTAACAGCATTGTTACCATCATCAGACAAAAGAATGATTATATTTGGTCTTATAATATCTTGTAGTTCTAATCTAAATATTCCAAATTGTACCTTATCAGAAAGTGAGTGTTTTAAAATACAAATAACAGACAAAGAGAGAGAAAAAAAACTTGGAGAAAATAATTTAATTGCTAACTCTGTACAGTGCATTTCCCCAAAAAAATTTTTTAAAATATCGCGAGGAGCTGGTAAAACCAACAAACAATCCAACAAATAAAAAAAAAGGTTTCAAAAGAGGAGGGGCCAAAAAGTGGGTGGGGCAAAAAGGGGGCGGGGCAAAAACAAGGGGGCGGGACATCTAACGAAGAGGCAGAGTCAACAATGTCACGCCCCCCCAAACTTGGTCCGTTTTTCTTAGTGTCAAGTTTACTAAGTGTAGAGAAAAAATCTACTACTTCCCTACAAGCCAAGATTAAAAAATTCTTCATCATTCCTTAATAAAACCTCTAAAAAATAGTCCTTTTTTTCTTTAAAATTTTAATTTACATTGTTTCATATTCCAATATTTCCATGCACCAATATATATATATTTATATGATACGAAATCATACCATTATATATATATATATGGCAAATATCACTTTAGCTAACATTTATTATTATTTCTTTAATTATAACGAGCAAGGTATGAATGTTTTTAATTATTATTTTCATTGGTCAAAAAAAAAAAAAACAAGAGGAAAATTAAAAAAAAAATCAACATTTGCTTCATATTAAATTTTCTTTTTTTAAAATAATCACACACAAAAAGGCAGTTAGATTATATACTTTTTAAAATGCAAGAATTCACAAATAATAATAATGAAAACATTTATAATAGAGCTTAATAATAGAATTAGTTAAAACATAAAACACATATATATATATACATTATTATCATTCAATAACATTTTTCATTATAGAAATATACTCATTACGAGAAAAAAAAAAGTTTTTGATCATCTTTACAATTTATAATTCTTAATATATTTCAAAATAATAATAAAAAAAAAAACATATTTCAAATAAAACATTCACCTTGCTTTTTTATACATTTTCTATTATTTTGAAAATAGAGCAATCCATAGATAAATCTTTAATTAAAAAGGCATATATTGGATCAAAATATCATTTATTTTACCAATATTTCAGTTGGCTGAACGCCAACCTTTATCAAGGTATTATAGTGTTAACACACTTTAAAATGTTATAACACCTTGATAAAGGTTGGCATTCAGCCAACTGAAATATTGGTAAAATAAATGATATTTTGATCCGATATATGCCTTTTTAATTAAAAATTTTCTATTATTTCAATGAATTATTTTTTAAAAACATTTGACCAATGACCAACAAAAATTTTCTTTACATTTAAATTTTTACTATATATGGAATGAATATAAAAACAACATAAAACAAATAATAATACACAATTATAGGCAATATATATATATTTCTAAATACTTTCTAATCAAGATTTGACAACTTCCCTATTACAAAGAAAAAAAAATGCATATTAGAAAATTAAAAACAACAAACATCCTAAAAACATTGCAAAGATGAGTGGGGGTGATGCAAAAAGGATGATTTAATGAAGGCATTTTGATGAAATTTTTTTTGGGCTTCAGTGAAGAGAGAATATGAAAAAGGGGAAGAGGGAGGAGGAAAAATGATAAAACATTATTCTAATATCTTTTTTTTTTTATCAAAGAGGAGAGTGAGAAGGGAGAAAAAGTTTTAATAAGGCATCGTGAAGAGATTAAATGATTTTTGGCGTGTGGCTATCACAATGGAAGCTTAGGCAAGAGAGATTTTACAAACTACAAAAATATGCAGTGTATACAGCTATGTAAACCACATTAGAGCAATTTCTTTTCTCATCCATACATCTCACAAACAACCATCCCAAAAAAAAACACTGGAAAAAATATTAAAACAACAAGCATCTTTAGTTTCCTTCAAAGATTGATAAAAGAAGGTGAAAAATGGAGTAAAAGATGAGAAAAAAATTAAGAGAGAGTAACAAAAAGAAATCTTTAAAGAAAAAGTGAAAGAATAAATCAGTTTTAAAAAGAGCATTGTTTCAAATATTAAAAAGGTAGTTAGCCAAACTATAATATAGTTAAACCTTGTTATAACATCACTTGGAACCTAAACATTTAGGTTGTTATAGCCATGGTTAAAACAATGGGACTTAAAACCCTTGGGACCTTAGAATCAATATGTTATAAGCAGGCTACTATCATAAGGAATTTCTACTATGTTTGATTTGTTAGTGTCTTGTACAAAACAACGAATCACTAACCTATCATGAAGACGTAACTTTATTTACTAGCTTTGTTGTGATATGTTATTTTACATATCCTACATGAACCAAAACATTAACTTGTGATGATGATATATTCAATCACTGAATAACCTAACATCTTCCCTTTTTTTACTAGTCTTTAAATCTACTTGGTTTTTTCACCAGTCGACCTGATCTGGTTCTAGTCTCTGATGCAGCATTCTCAGGTTCACTTACCGTGGGGCTGTCACTCTTTGATTGGATATTTTGTCTGGAATATTTTCTGGAATTGATGGTTTAAGTAAAAAGAAATAACTCAGATGAGATAATAAATGCATTGACTCAGCATTTTACATATCCTACATGAACCAAAACATTAACTTGTGATGATGATATATTCAATCACTGAATAACCTAACATACTATATAATTTTTTTTTATAATTATAAAAATTCTTTATAAACATAAAAGGATATTAAGGAAAAAGGTCATCTCTTCTTATGTTTCAAAATCACATTAATAGGTACCGCTCAGCAAGAGCAACCTAGTTCATGATAATTGAAACAATGAATAATATGTGAAGGTTATTCACATATTAAACAAAATTTTAACGTGGGATTCAATCCCGGTTCATGAGTGTCGGGAATCGAGGGTGTTACCCACTCGTCCACCGACTTTTTTTATGTTTTATCTCTTCTTATCGTGCAGCTAAAAGTTGATCTTTTTTTTAATCAATTTATCCACCTGAACCCAGTACAATCTTACTTCTGTAGTATTTTTTTCATGTGAAAAAAAAAAAAGGATTTTTATTTCAAGTGAGTCAGCCTTAAAACTGGCGAACTTGCTCAATTAGTTTCCTCCAAGGTCTGGAAGTAACACATTGCCTTGGTCCATTGAGGATTTTCATGGGAAATAAAATGCTATGGTTTGTCTTTCATAACCATATGGCACAAGATAATAAGACAAAATCTAAATAAATAAATAATGTGATGTTTCTGTAACAGCGTTGTTACCAAAAGGTTACACAAATATTTATTTGGGTTTGGTTTTATTACCTTGTGTTTCTAATCTATAAACCAAATTCTACCTTATCATAACTATATGGCATTTTTATCGGGACCTGAAGAATAAAACGGTGGGATAAGAAACAACAACAGAATCAAATGGTAAAACTTATATAAATGCAAGACTTAACCTATTAAAACAATCATTATAATTTGTATGCCATATATATCCTTTTATTTTAGAACTACTAAAGTCTTTTTGAGATATAGAGAGGAGGGATACAAAAATACACATTTTGAGAAGGATACGAAAACCTTACACTCTATTTTTAAAAATAATAATAAAAAAAAAAAAAAAAAAAAACATAAAATGCTCCAGAAAGAAATGCAAAAAAAAAAAAAATATATATATATATATACAGTTAAACCTGTCTATAGCGCCCTCTCTTGGGATCACCAAAATCGGGCGCTATAGAGAGGGAGGCGCTATTTAGAGGGGGCGCTATAGACAGGTTTAACTGTATATATACATATATATGAAAAGGGTTTTTTTTTTTTAAGAATGAGGAAAGTGCAAAAAAAGAATTAAAATGCAAATAAAAATGAGAACATTTTGAAATTGAAAAAAAAAAAAAAAAGATGAAAAATAATAGTCCAATGTAGTTAATTTGGACTTTTCACCTGGCTTATATATATATCTATAAAGATACAAAAATAAAATAAATATAACTTTAACACAATTGAATTAAAATAAATTTTTAATATATGTATTTAAAGATAACAAGTACATTAGATCCTCTCATTAAAGGACAACATCAAGTTTCAGAGCTAAAGTATTCGTTAGAGAGAGGTGTTCTCTTACCAGAGAACAGCTAAATAGCAAAAACGATAATCTTGGCAATGAAAACTGTCCTTTGTAGAGAGTTGTCCTCCCATAGAGGTTCTACTGTATTGGAAAAATTTAACTGCTTTGTTTTGGCCAAAGAAAGAAATGTAAAAAAAAAAAAAAGACCATCTGTATAAATTGCCTAAAATAAAAAAAAAAAGAAAATTAGACCAAGATGCTGAATGAAGCATCAGTATTGTTGTTGTTGTTTCTTATCCCCTTGTGCAAAGATTACACGATCATCGGTATCAGCATCAGTATTAACACCACTAATTGAAAATACAGTAGAACCTCTCTGTAATAGACACCTAGTTGCATATCTAAAGTGTCCTTTAGGGAGAGGTGTCATCTTACTGGAGAGTTTCTATTTAGTAAAAATGGTAAGTTTGGAAATGAAAACTGTTCTTTATTGAGAGGTGTCTTCTAGCGTGAGTGTCCTCTCATGGAGGTTCTACTGTACCAGCAGTATTGAGAAGAAGAGTGTTTAAGACTATACTTGCTAAAATAGTTGACTAGGTAGGTTAGAAACCTGAGTTACTTCAGGACTTAATTCCTGCAGGATAACAAGACCAATAACCAAGAGAACATCTTTGAAGATCTAAGCATTTTGAAAGGACCGATTTTGAAGGAAAGCTTCTGTTAAATTGTACCTAAATTCTTACATATTTGGAGATATGGCCATTCTTATCTAGAATCAAAATTAGGTCTCCGCACTTTCTTGAATTTGACATTCAAATCTCTCAATCTGATTGAATGGCTGAGATAAGCTGGTAGAAGAAAGAGAAAAATGACCTTGAGTTATCCTTGCTTGTGGTTAAGAAGAATCAGGGAAGGATCTAAAGGACAAAAAAACAACAAATCTATACACATATATATAAAAAAAACAACATCTACATAGAAGAATCATCAAAAAAACATTCGTCAAACCACTCACTTCCAACTACCATTATATGAATTGTTCCCGAAAAGTTATTAAGTTAAATCGGTTTTTGTTTTTTTAAAAAACCTCATCGTAGATCTCATCATATTACACACACAACAGCTACACACAAACAGCAAGAAATGTGAACAAAAAAAATTAAAAAACTACAGCTTTGACAAGAATTACAAAACAAAGAGTATTTAGTTAATAAGAGTAATTTTAACAATATGTAAATAGGTAACACACTTCATATATACGAGAGAGAAGAAAAAAAAAAGAAGCATACAGGCACCATTTTGTAAGACACAACAACAAAAATGAGAGAAGTAAGAAAAATATCAAAAGAAAAGCACCAGTATGTGTCGTGCAAACTATAGACAAACAAAAAAACTACAAATAAATAAAGCAATGGTTTTTAAGTACCAAGTTATTACTATAGTAAAGGTTATAAGAAGTAACTTATTGGATTAAAAAGAGAGAGAGAAAAAAAGGGGGAAGTTGTCAAATCTTGATTTACCTTTTTTTTTTTCTTCATAGAAGGATATATATAATTTTTGAAGAGAGAAAAAGTAATGTACAATGTTATACCATTGGCAAAAGTTATTAATTCTCCAATTATTACCTCAACAATGGTAACAAAACGAGGAATAATAGGCATATATATTTGTATTTAAAAGCAACTAGAAAAAAAGCTATATACACTCATGAAGACAAAACATAAGGAAGTGTAAAATCTTTGACAGCACCGGTTATCTATTTTTTTTTTTAAAGGAGACATAGGCAATTTTGTTCACACTTGGTTATCTTCCTTCAATAAAGGTCACTGTAATATCTTTCATAGTTATTATCTGAATCCAGATATACATGCTGAGAGGTACAACTTCCTTAAGTTTTAGTCTACGAGTATATATATATATATATAAATATATCCTTCTATGAGAGAAAAAAAAAATTCCATTTTTTGATTAGAAACTAAAAAAAAAAATCAAAGAGGATTCATTCAAACACTTCGAATCATTATTCTTAACATTGGCTTGTAATAATCACAAATATATATTCTTTATAATAGACTCTATATTTATATATAGGGATTATGTATGATATGTACAACTTTTATATATTTTGTTATAGGAAGGAATAAAAGAAGACGAAATTATTCAAAATGGAGGGAGGGAAAAATAGATGTGAGACAATAGTGGGAAAAGTTTAGGGAAGGAAAGGTTAAATTATAAGTAAATAAAAGTTAAATTGGGGCTAAAACATGGGCAAAAAAAAGGGAAAGTGAAAAGATATAGAAATGAGTTAATACAACAAAGGTTTAATGATCCAAAAAATATATGAATAAAAGGTTGAAAGAACAACAAAAAAAATTTGATGGGAAATAAAGAAAAAAAAATTGAATAAATGATCAAGAAAATATTGAAGAGGAAGGTGGGGTTAAGGAAAAAATACGAGGAAACATAAAAAATGAGAATAAAAAAATATGGGAATAAAAGGTAAAAAAAATAAATAAGAAAAAAAAGGATACAGAGTATCAAAGGGGAGAACAAAAATTAAGAGAAACACATATGAATGAAGGTTGAAAAGAAATCAGTAAGATTGAAGAATGTTGACAAAATGAGGGAAGGGGGAGAAAAACAACAAATTTGATTCTTTGGCACGGTTAATAGGAAGTTTGGAAAAACCTTTATGAAGGAGAGAAAAAGGAAATTGTTTATTTTTAGTAATAAAAATTATTTAGTTCCCATTTAAAAGGCATCAAGGCATCGTGTGTGTATCCCTAAAAGTTCAAAAAACGTGAGCAAAAAACTATCGCAGCAGTGGGTAACAGCACCTAGTTTTAGTTAAGACGACGAAAAAACAGCATGGTGGTCAACTCGGCACCTCTTGAAGAGATACAAAAAACTGAACTCTAGCACTAGGCTATATAACAACAATTTAGAAACACAAAGGAAAAATTGAATTAAAAAAAAAAGATAAAAATAGCGCCATATTTGCATATTAACATTTTTTTAAAAGGCGCCTTCTTCAAATTTGCATAAAAGGATCATTAACGATCATACACAAATAGTGACATAAGTGTGAAACAAAAAGATAGATAAAAAACTTCATATAGTAAGACCCCTTTGCTTAAAACCATCTTTAAAAAACATAATAAGAGAGAATATGATATATCTATTAAAAATATTAATTAATTAATAAAACGTTAAAGTTTAAGACAATTTTACATATTAACTATTATTTTTTTCACTCGTATTAATCTAAATTTCTGTCTCAATACTTCTAATTATTGTTCTTTAAGAAAAAAGAAGCTTGCATATAAGTTTATGCCAAGCCCTGTCTTTCTTCTTTGCCTTTATTTGATACATTGTAAATTTTTTTTTTTGCTTATTCCTAAGTACACGTGGTACAGGCCATGATAATCATGGTGGATAGAAGTAGGTGACTGCTTTTACTGTAAGTGCACCACATATCTACACATGTGATCTCGCTTGCTTGTATATAAGTCTATACCAAGCCCTGTCTTTCTTCTTTGCCTTTATTTGATACATTGTAAATAACATTGCTGATTATTGATACTATTACTGTGTTATTTCTGTATATTCTACTCTGAGAATCTGACCAAAAGTTCATAATAAAGCTTTTTTATAGTTGTTTGTATTAACTGTAGTATGCACATTTGTGTTTGCAAGCTTCTACTAGTCATTTTATTTATACTGATTTGTTGTTCACAGAAGTGAACATAAAAAAATTGGCTGTAAAAGAGTTAATAATTACAGAGTGAAGTCTTCCAGGTTTTGAGAACAGAGTAATAGTTAAATTAGTTAGCTGGTAAAGATTCTTTAACACAACTGTGGATTAGCAAAACTTAACTCTATCGAAGAAGAAAAGCATAAGTCAGGGGAGAAGATCTTTTTTTAATATAAGACAATTATTGTACAAGCTTGTTAGAGTCAGCTGCAAAGGCTTCCATGTTAGGAATGGCCTCAAAATACAGGCAAAGTCAGACTTTCACCAAAGTGTGCCTGGATCATAATGCCATGATCAACGAAAGCTGCACCCCTATATCCCATTCCACGAGATCACATGAACTCATGGAATTCGTGTAATCTTTACACAAGGGGATAAGAAACAACTATTGTACAAGCTTGTTAGAGTCGGCTGCAAAGGCTTCCATGTTAGGAATGGCCTCAAAATACAGGCAAAGTCAGACTTTCACCAAAGTGTGCCTGGATCATGATGCCATGATCAACGAAAGCTGCACCCCTATACCCCATTCCATGAGATTACATGAACTCATGGAATTCGTGTAATCTTTACACAAGGGGATAAGAAACAACTATTGTACAAGCTTGTTAGAGTCGGCTGCAAAGGCTTCCATGTTAGGAATGGCCTCAAAATACAGGCAAAGTCAGACTTTCACCAAAGTGTGCCTGGATCATGATGCCATGATCAACGAAAGCTGCACCCCTATACCCCATTCCATGAGATTACATGAACTCATGGAATTCGTGTAATCTTTACACAAGGGGATAAGAAACAACAATTGTACAAGCTTGTTAGAGTCAGCTTGCAAAGGCTTCCATGTTAGGAACGGCCTCAAAATACAGGCAAAGTCAGACTTTCACCAAAGTGTGCCTGGATCATAATGCCATGATCAACGAAAGCTGCACCCCTATATCCCATTCCACGAGATCACATGAACTCATGGAATTCGTGTAATCTTTACACAAGGGGATAAGAAACAACTATTGTACAAGCTTGTTAGAGTCGGCTGCAAAGGCTTCCATGTTAGGAATGGCCTCAAAATACAGGCAAAGTCAGACTTTCACCAAAGTGTGCCTGGATCATGATGCCATGATCAACGAAAGCTGCACCCCTATACCCCATTCCATGAGATTACATGAACTCATGGAATTCGTGTAATCTTTACACAAGGGGATAAGAAACAACTATTGTACAAGCTTGTTAGAGTCGGCTGCAAAGGCTTCCATGTTAGGAATGGCCTCAAAATACAGGCAAAGTCAGACTTTCACCAAAGTGTGCCTGGATCATGATGCCATGATCAACGAAAGCTGCACCCCTATACCCCATTCCATGAGATTACATGAACTCATGGAATTCGTGTAATCTTTACACAAGGGGATAAGAAACAACAATTGTACAAGCTTGTTAGAGTCAGCTTGCAAAGGCTTCCATGTTAGGAACGGCCTCAAAATACAGGCAAAGTCAGACTCTCACCAAAGTGTGCCTGGATCATGGTGCCATGATCAACGAAAGCTGCACCCCTATACCCCATTCCATGAGATCACATGAACTCAAAAGAAGCTTGTATATAAGTTTATGCCAAGCCCTGTCTTTCTTCTTTGCCTTTATTTGATACATTGTAAATTTTTTTTTGCTTATTCCTAAGTACACGTGGTACAGGCCATGATAATCATGGTGGATAGAAGTAGGTGACTGCTTTTACTGTAAGTGCAAGTGTAATCTTTACACAAGGGGATAAGAAACAATTGTACAAGCTTTTTACGTACACATAGAAGTACATCTTGCCAGAAATCTTGTATTATCATTTTCTTATATACAGAAACTCTTCTTCCTAACTTGTCTTTTTCTTCTTTTTTATCGAATAGGAAGATTATCTTAAAACTTAAATCTCTACGGTTATCTGAATCATTGAGTACCTTCCACAGACTTTCTACAAAACTGGGACAACCGTTGCATAATACAACAAATTGGTGGATTATTTCATAGGAAAAATGGAAGAAACATCCAATAGTGCTGCTGGACAACCAGACAAGATTCTAAATCATTTAGTACTTTGATTACAAGGTAATAAAACCAAATCTCCAAATAAATAAATAGTGTGTGACATTTTGGTAACAGCATTATTACCAAAACGACACACACTATTTATTTATTTGGTCTTATTATCTTGTAGTTCTAATCTATAATCCAAAGATTGTGCCTTATCATACTTTGTATGATGATGGTAACAATACTGTTTTACCCAGAGCGTCACAAACATTTCAATAATTTAAGAGATTTTAGTCTTTTTACCTTTTGATTTTAATCTATAATCCAAATTATATAGTTGATCATGGAGGGTGCTAATTAGTAAACATTGTGTAATTTTGGCGATGAAAACTGTCCTTTGTAGAGAAGTGTTCTCTCAAGGAGTTTTTACTGACACAAGGCAAATACAGATAAGATGCAAAGCCTACTAAACTGGGAGGATAAAGGTTAGGATATAGATTTTGCACGAGCATTGTTATAGGCACCTGAGTAAAGGCAAACAATTCCAACACTAACACATGAGGGAAGACTCACTCCTTAGGCAAAGAAAACTGTGATTGCTTCAGGAGATAACCTTTATTAGACTAACAAGGATTAGGCTTAATTATGGTGGTTATGAGCTGGCTTAGTTCAGGGAAGTGAGAGCGAATCCTTAGAAAAATACATGTTTTCAGAGAATTAAATACACTCATGGACAAAACTTAAGAAAGTGGAAATTCTTTGATGTCGACAGTCATCTATTTTTTTTTTTTTTAAGGTAACAGAAGGCAATTTTGTTGACATTTGGTTATCTTGTGTTTCTTCAATACACAGTGTATCAAATATCTTCCAGAGTTATTGTCTGAATCCCAATATATTTGCTAAAAGGTACAACTTCCTTAAGTTTTATCCATAAACTATGCAAAAGTCTTGTTGAAATGTAATTTCAATCTAAAATTTGCCTTTTTTTAAATAGAAAAACAGAGGTCATAAAAGGAGAGCAATAATCCTATAATATATAACAGGTGTATGTTATTCTTTGAAAAAAAAAAAAAGAAAACTTGCTTTCCTAAAATATACTTTTTTTTCCTTATCTCTAAGGGGGTCTTTTAATATGAAAGAATTTTATCTATTGAGATAAAGGAAAATAAACTCAAATGCACAGAGATGTGAAAACAAACAAACAATTAAAATGTAACACTAGAGAAAATATAACAAAAAAAAAAAGAAAACAATAACAACAACAGTGTTATGAGGCAGCGAGTAGAAAGAAATAGAGTGAAAGATTGGTAAAAAAAAATTTCAAGATTTTTTTTAGGCATCAAAACTTGCTGCTAAATTTTAAGAGAAGAGATTATATTAAAAGCTTTTTTTTCTTTAAATATACTAACTGTTGAAAACTTTTTCAAATCAATTTTTATCACAAACAGAAAGAAAAAGAGAGAGAGGTGTGATTTTTTTTGTTAAAGTTGGCAATGAAGTGTTAAAAAAATAGAAAGAGAGAGAAGAAGAAAAGGAAAAATTTGCAATGATGCTAGAAAAAGGTGCAGGCATTATATAAAAATATTCCTTTTTTTTTTTGGTTGAGTTATTGGGTTGAAGTGATGTGGCGTTGGTGAAGGTAGGGGAGTGATAGGTTAAAGGGGGAATGTTTTTTGCATATTAGTAGGTTTTGTTTTTTGTAAAAAGACACTCTGCGGGGATATGTGTTGGGCCTTAAACAGCTGTCTCTCTATCTTCTCTCGGCACTGGATAATGGCCGAAAGTTTCTTGACCTGAAACAGCAGTCGCAGTTAAAAATATGGCAACACAAAAGTCAAGAATGAAAAATCAAGGAGTTATGAAAATTGCAAAGGTATAAAACAACTATACATGGCATAGATAATATGTTTAAAGATCTACTTCTTCTTTCTTATCTCCACTCAATAATTTTAGAGTATCAAGTTGTGACCCTTGATGGTGTCTGTTTGACAACCATCATGACTGGGTGAAGTAGAATGCATCTGCCTTTGTCATTAAGACTGGGAGCACTACTCAGTGGCAGGCTGACTTAGCTCCAAAAGAAATGGACATGAGGAACAGACGCCATGTGCAGCAGCTCCTAACATGGAGTACAAACACTGCTCATCCTGTATCCCTGGATTATAACCCTTACAGGGTACTATCAGCCAGGCCAGCTGAGCCCAGGTTTTTTAGTGAGCTTGTTACTGCTCCCCCTCCTCCTTTTTCATCTGGGCTTGGGACCGGTAAAGGCGGAGTTTGTTTAAAGATAATTAACGCGATTCCCAACCTGCCAGTCCTGATCATCTATTGAATTGTATCAAATCCTCCAAAAAAAAAAGACCTCTGGGAAAACCCTAGGACTATAATAGAAAAGCTGAGACAATGGAACCTAATGGAGATTGTTTAAATGACTTGAGGAATAAGCAACAACAAAGATACAGTAGAACCCCTCTATAATTGGTGGTAGTAGTTCTTATCTCCTTAAGCCATGTCTAGAAGTCTAAAATCCTCTTCAATACATGTAAAAATAAGCAAAACAGCTATTGAGGGTGAGATTCTTGCTTGAGTGAGTTTTTAAATTTTCCCTGTAAGGTATTTTCTTACTTTATTATATATTCATTTTACTTTTTTTTTTCTTCCTTGTAAGCTGTTTTGCTAATTATTTATCCTCAATACACATGTTGCAGGTCATGATAAAGACTATGAATTTTTGTGATTTTGAGGCAGAATGTGTTGAAATTGAAGTCAATTTCTCTATGAATTGACTTTTTATGGTGTGTGACGATAGCCTCTTACTTTATTCCTTATTCTAATCAGTTGAACATCCTGGATTTCCAGTTTATCGCTTTTTTTTCTTCTATTTCATGAGTAAATTTTTCACCTCATGATTTACACTCATAGACAAAACTTTGATGTCACTAGTCATCTATTTTTTTTTTTTAAAGGAGATAGAGGCGAACTCGTTTAAACTTGGTTATCTTGTGGGTCTTCAATAAAGATCACTGTAATATCTTTCAGAGTTATTGTCTGAATCCTGATATACATGTTGAAAGGTACAACTTCCTTAAGTTTTGTTTGTAAGTCTTCAATAAAGGTCACTGTAATATATTTCAGAGTTATTGTCTGAATCCTGATATACATGCTGAAAGGTACAACTTCCTTAAGTTTTGTTTGTAAGTCTTCAATAAAGGTCACTGTAATATACAAGGTATGTCCCATAAGTTCCCGGACTGGGTCCATAAAAAAATAAATAAATGAAAAATGTAAATAAATTTGACAGTTTATTATAGAAAAAATATCTGGCAACACGGTGGTACCAATATCGAGGCGGTACGTGAGCGCGCGCCAAAGTTATTCTAATTTATTTAAAGGTTACACCTTGCGCTGCGGCGATTTTACGATGGAAGAAAAATTAAAGCAGAGGATTTGCATAGAATTTTGTGTGAAACTTCAAATATCAGCAACCGACACTTTTGAAATGCTTAATAAAGCATTCCCCAATAACGCCCCAAAGAGAACAACTGTTTTTGAATGGCATTCTAGATTTAAAGCTGGCAGAATTTCCATTGAAGATGATCCTCGTCAAGGACGCCCAACATTTCAAAGGACTGATGAAAATGTGCAAAAAATCACCGATTTGATAAAAGAAAATCCTCGAACCACTTTGCTGGAGCTAGAGCAAGACACAGGCATCTCTAAAACAACGATTGGAAGGATCGTAACCGAAGATTTGAGGCTCAAAAAGACTCCTGCAAAATTCATCCCAAGATTCCTCACTAATGAGCAAAAACTGTGTCGGCTTGCAACCTGTGAGGACATGCTGGAAATGACAAGAACGGATCCGGAATGGAAAGACAAGATAATCACAGGCGACGAGACATGGGTCTATGGCTATGACCCTGAAACCAAGCGTCAATCTGCCGAGTGGAGAGGTCAGGGTGAGCCTAGACCCAAAAAATCCAGGATATTGAAATCCAGAAACAAGGTGTTGCTGGTCGCTTTTTTGGATAACAAGGGCATTGATAATCACGAGTATCTTTCTGCCGGCCAAACAGTTATTAAGGAAATGTATTTGAGCATTCTTCGCCGTCTAAGGGAAGCGATTCGAAAAAAAAAGGCCAGAAAAATGGACTAATGGTGACTGGATCCTACACCATGACAATGCCCGCCCTCACACAGCGCACATGGTGACGAGTTTTTTGGCGAAAAACGGGACAGAAATCCTACCTCAACCACCCTATTCCCCAGACATCGCACCAAATGACTTTTTCATGTTCCCCAAACTCAAAGCAGTTCTAAAAGGAAGACATTTTGACACCAGGGAAGACATAATAGAAAATTCGCTGCTGGCATTGAAGAGCATTCCAAAAGAGGCCTATAAAAACTGTTTCGACAATTGGGAGAAACGATGGCGCTGATGCATTGAAGCAAGGGGGGATTACTTTGAAAAGTTTTAATAAAAAAATTTGAAAAAAATCTTACCTTTTTTTTTTATGGACCCAGTCCGGGAACTTATGGGACATACCTTGTATATCAGAGTTATTGTCTGAATCCTGATATACATGCTGAAAGGTACAACTTCCTTAAGTTTTGTTTGTAAGTCTTCAATAAAGGTCACTGTAATATCTTTCAGAGTTATTGTCTGAATCCTGATATACATGCTGAAAGGTACAACTTCCTTAAGTTTTGTTTGTAAGTCTTCAATAAAGGTCACTGTAATATCTTTCAGAGTTATTGTCTGAATCCTGATATACATGCTGAAAGGTACAACTTCCTTAAGTTTTGTTTGTAAGTCTTCAATAAAGGTCACTGTAATATCTTTCAGAGTTATTGTCTGAATCCTGATATACATGCTGAAAGGTACAACTTCCTTAAGTTTTGTTTGTAAGTCTTCAATAAAGGTCACTGTAATATCTTTCAGAGTTATTGTCTGAATCCTGATATACATGCTGAAAGGTACAACTTCCTTAAGTTTTGTTTGTATGTCTTCAATAAAGGTCACTGTAATATCTTTCAGAGTTATTGTCTGAATCCTGATATACATGCTGAAAGGTACAACTTCCTTAAGTTTTGTTTGTAAGTCTTCAATAAAGGTCACTGTAATATCTTTCAGAGTTATTGTCTGAATCCTGATATACATGCTGAAAGGTACAACTTCCTTAAGTTTTGTTTGTAAGTCTTCAATAAAGGTCACTGTAATATCTTTCCGAGTTATTGTCTGAATCCTGATATACATGCTGAAAGGTACAACTTACTTTGTGTCTACATGAGGGTATATAAATAAAGATAACACTTATTTGAGGTATTTAAAATACAATATAACGCGGCTGATGATTGTAAAACGAAAATTGAAATTATACCGCGAATGTTTCTTTTATAAAAATCGAAATTTATTTTCAAAGAGAAATAGCGACATTTCTAACTTTGAGGATGAGGTATGGAAAGGTGAAACATGAAGAGTAATGGCGAACGGTAAAATAAAAAGTGTCCAGGGGCGGGAATCGAACCCACACCCTTCTGCTTACCGGGCAGGTGCCTTGTCCACTCGGCTACCCTGGACGTATTTTTCCGTTCGTAACTAGTATTTAAGTAACATTTAAAATACAATATAACGCGGCTGATGATTGTAAAACGAAAATTGAAATTATACCGCGAATGTTTCTTTTATAAAAATCGAAATTTATTTTCAAAGAGAAATAGCGACATTTCTAACTTTGAGGATGAGGTATGGAAAGGTGAAACATGAAGAGTAATGGCGAACGGTAAAATAAAAAGTGTCCAGGGGCGGGATTGTATTTAAAATGTTACTTAAATACTAGTTACGAACGGAAAAATACGTCCAGGGTACCCGAGTGGACAAGGCACCTGCCCGGTAAGCAGAAGGGTGTGGGTTCGATTCCCGCCCCTGGACACTTTTTATTTTACCGTTCGCCATTACTCTTCATGTTTCACCTTTCCATACCTCATCCTCAAAGTTAGAAATGTCGCTATTTCTCTTTGAAAATAAATTTCGATTTTTATAAAAGAAGCATTCGCGGTATAATTTCAATTTTCGTTTTACTTATTTGAGGGTTTGAAAAAAATATTGGGATCAGGTCTGTAAATTATAAGACAAAAGCATATCCTGATCATGCAAATAAAAGTTGCTGATAGCTTACGCCATCTGTCGGAATAAATATTACCTAATAATGGAATTTTAAGTGTAGATCCATAGTCCATGAGTGTAAATGGAAATTATTCTTGCTGTTTTTATTGAAAGAAGAAGTTTTGTTATAATGATAAAGTTGATATACTGGAGATAGCAAAGAGAAACTTACTACGCAGGTAAGCGGCCAGCTCTGTATCTCCAGCCAACAACGCCAGGTCTCGCGCTGTATGCCCATCCTTGTCTGTCCGTGTCAGAGATGACCCCATAGACACCAGCATACAGCATATCGTCCTGCGTTTATTGGCCGCTGCCGTATGCAGCGGAATCCAACCTCTAACAAACAACACATAGGTTTAATCCACACAGGTACATTCTGGGTGACATGGAACTTACTTCTCTGTGTCAGCTATGTCCATTATGTGGGAGGGGGCTGCCACAAGTGAAGGAAGGTTAACTCGGGGCAATTTCACAATCTGGATTAAAGTCAAAGAGGGATAAAACAAGAACCAATCATGAAATGGGAACTAATGTATATATTGTAGAACGACATTTGAAAATTATCCTGCAAGTGTTTCTTTTGAATGAAAAATCAAAATTTATTTTAGGGAGAAATAACGATTATTTCTAACTTTAGGGATGAAGTATGAAAGGATGAATTGTGAAGAGTAATGATAAACGGAAAAATAAAGTGTCCAGGGATGGGAATCGAACCCACAGTATTCCGCTTACTGGGCAGATGCCATGTCCACTAGGCTACCCTGGACATATTTTTCCCGTTCATAAATATTATATAAAGTAATTTATTATAAAGTAAATAAAGCTTCCAGGGCTAAGTTTCTTGTTCCCAATATAATGCTGCTTATGATATATGTTAAAGCCTTATTAAATACAATGTAAATCGCTGTTAACTTATTTTTGACCCGTTTACATAATTCAAACCCTCAACTGTTATCTTCAAGATAAGATTTTACGGACCAGAAAACATAATTGTAGATTAATAAGCCAAATAAGAATGTGTGGCCAAATAGGATTTTGAGATACAAATATTTTATATGTTATTTTAATATTAAGATAAAGTAGAACCTCCATGAAAGGAGACTCTCACTAGAGGACACCTCTCTACAGAAGACATTTTTCATAGCTGATATTACCATTATTTTGAAACTCTCCAGGGAGAGGACACCTCTCCCTAAAGGACACTTTGGCTCTACAACTAGGTGTATGGTTGCAAGATTTCCCCACTATATACTAAGTGCAATTCTTAACCTGAAACCACATCATTGACTGTATTGACTCATCCAATGATGAACTCTACTTATCCACAGCAGATACCATCAAAAATCTCAAGCTCTACAAGTTTGATACCCTAATATGATTGAGTGGAGATAAAGAAAGAAGAAGAAGACAACTAGGTGTTATCTTTTACAGGGAGAGAGAGAGATTCTACTGTATATATAGGTTAATCAAAATTCAAAACTATTTTAAAGGCGTAAGATTCTTTTTGATATTAAACAATTTATACTGCCCTTACTGCAATAGAAAAATTAATAGGAGGGCCTGGCTCATCAGTGGTGAACCCTCCCAGCGGTTTCGCCAGTTTAATCTACCATACAAGAACAAGAATAAATTCAAAAAGAATCTTACGCCTTTAAAATAATTTTGAATTTTGATAACAGATGGCGTGCTAGGGCATCATATAGGTTAATATTAACACAATCCGTGAGTAGGTTAGGTATGAAGAATCCAGTGTAAAAGCCCCACCAGTGGCCATGAGGTAGCTGACACATTCCTTGTGGCCTGCCTCAGCTGCAGTGTGTAGAGCTGTTCGGCCTTTCTTGTCTCTCGACAAGAGGCTGAATCCTTGCTGGTACAACAACCTCACCTGTACACAGCACCTTCAGGCCCTGAGCTACCACTTCTTAGTCTGGTTCACTTACAGCCTCCAGGTCTCCGTCATGCGCAGCATCCACCACATCTGAACCATTCCACGGTGTTAACTTGAAATCAACCTTAACCAAACCTTGGTTCCACTTACCGTCATTGTTTTCCAGCTCATCACCGGGGACTGGTGAACTGGATCACACAAGACACCACATCATTGGAAAGAGGGGATTGGAATTCACTTCTATATATACATATACACTTATATCCATAGTCTTCTTGAAAACCATTTCTAAGATTCCATCCTTCAGTGCTGCGTAATATAAGCAGAATCATTCAATACAGTATTAGAGCTCTTAGAAGCAGTCTGGTGGATTAAATTGGCGAAACCGCTGGGAGGGTTAACCACTGATGAGCCAAGCCCTCCCAATATATTTTTTCATCGCAGTAAGGACAGTAGAAGTTTGTATTATGTATAAAAGAAGCATTCATGCTTTTAAATCCTTTCATTTTATATATACACTTATGGAAAAGACTTAAGGAAGTTGTACCTTTTAACATGTATATCGGAATTCAGACAATAACTCTGAAAGATATTACAGTGAACTTTATTGAAGACACACGAGATAACTAAGTATATATACACTCATGGACAAAACTTAAGGAAGTTGTATCTTTTAGCATGTATATCGGGATTCAGACAATAACTCTGAAAGATATTACAGTGACCTTTATTGAAGACACACGAGATAACTAAGTATATATACAACAACAACAACAACAAAACAGCTTTATTAGGGCATCTTGCCCTGTACGGATTCTCCGTGGAGTTACAGACAATATTAACCATAAGAGAACAGGTGAAAATATAGTATTTACAGTCAAGGTATGTCAAACAGGGTGACTTTTTATTGTGCCCCTGTTCTTCTCTCTTCCATGAGTGCAATTTTATTCCCAACCGCTTTTTGAAAGTTGAACAGTTCAATTGCCCAACTTTTCTTATCTGAAACAGTTTTTATTAGCTTTATTGAGTTCAAATGCGGTCTAGGAAGACTTTTCAGGATCTTTTTTCTCTCTCCTTCCAGATCCCCGCATTCAGCAATAAAATGGTATATTTCATCAGTTATCTGACTTCCACATAACCCACAGTACAAATCTTCTTTCTTAATTGCGTAAATATGATTTTCTTTGATCATTGTTGACATTAATCTGATCTGTGCAATAAAACTCACTAAAGCTGAAGACAGATTGCATGAAAAGTAATTTTCTGGAATAAATGAATCATAAAGTAACCTATAGTTTGAGTATGTTTTCGTAAGAGATAATTTTGCCAGATCTTGCTGCAATAGCTGTTCAATTTTTATTTTTAGTATATTCGGAAGTTCGATCTGTATGTCATCATAATTTAACCTATAGTTTAGCCATGTGAGTCCACAATGATTGATGATATCCATAATATTCTTACAGAATCCTATAGGTTTTTTTGTCATTAAGGAAATTTCCTTCAATCTATTCCAGCATAGCTTAGGTAGTCTATTGTCTTCCATTTTTTGTAATCTAATGAAATATTTCAAAATTAATTTGATCGTTGTAAAAGTCAAAGATATTCTGCCTGTTTCCAGCCTTACAATGTACCCTGGTATATATCTTGGTAGATTCAGAAAATTTTTGATAAACGTATTCTGTAATTGGTCTATAATATCCGTATTGTCCCAAGCCCACACAGGGGCCGCATAGAGCAGTATTGATTTAATAACTGAGTCAAATAGATTCAGAGCAACTTTTAATGAGTTAATTTTTTCTTTTTTTATCAGTCTAATAGTTGCATTTATTGCCGTATTTGCTTTGGCTTTATAAAAGAGGGCTACCTTTTTACTATTAATAGTGGAAGTGAATGGATATCCCAGATATGCAATATTGGACGCAACATTCAGTGGGGTGTCACCCCAGTACCAGTTTTCGTGTCTTGCCGGTCTTCCTCCATTTCTGAATACTATTATTTTGGACTTATTTTCATTTAAAACTAATTTGTTCTTATCCAGGTAAGACTTTAGTAAATTGATTTTAATTTGAAGATTAATTTTCGATTCTCCAATTATGGCTATGTCATCCGCATACATAAGTAGGTGTAAAACGCCAAAATCAGGGAGATGAAATCCTGTAAGTGCTGAGTTATTATAAAGTTCTATTAGGTCGGCCATATATAGTATAAATAAAAGTGGGGAAGTGATTCTCCCTGCAACACTCCAGAATTAATTTTCACATTATTTGAATATTGTCCTTTCCATTGGATAGTGATCTTAGCTTCTTGGTAAAAGTTTTTTATCAGCATTACAAATTTATTGCTAATGCCCATTTTATGCAATTTTTGCCAAAGTAAATCATGTGGGACTGTGTCGAAAGCTTTAGTCAAATCGACGAAGAAGACATATAGCTTGCCTCGTTTTCTTCTCAGAGATAATTGGATGAGTGAATTCAGTAGTATTATGTGGTCAGTGCATGATCGGTTCTTACGGAAACCTGCTTGGTTTTCTAAAATAATCACTCTTTTTTCTATCCAGTTGTTTAATCTGTTTCTTAGTATTGTAGTAAATAATTTAGATATATTACTGCAGAGGGCAATCCCTCTGTAATTTGTTGGGTTATTCTTATCACCGCTTTTATATATAGGGTGTACTATTGAGTTCGTCCAGAGTTGCGGGTATTTTTCTGTGGACATTATTTTGTTGAATAGGTTTTTCAATTTATTTAAAGTCGGTATTGGTAAATTCTTTAGCAACTCATTTGGTATACCATCGAGTCCCACTGCTTTGCCGTTCGCTAGTTTTTTTACTACATCATGGATCTCTTCAAGGGTTATTTCCGTGTCTAAATCTGGATCTTTCCAACCGATCATCTGGTTTACCGTAAAAGTAGCTTCTTTATTTTCTTTGTTCAGTAAATTTTTATAAAATAAAAACCATTCTTTTATATCAATCTCACCTTGTATTATTGTTTTTTTTCTGAAGGATGCAATGGCATTCTAAGTATATATACACGCATGGACAAAACTTAAGGAAGTTGTACCTTTTAACATGTATATCGGAATTCAGACAATAACTCTGAAAGATATTACAGTGACCTTTATTGAAGACACACGAGATAACTAAGTATATATACACTCATGGACAAAACTTAAGGAAGTTGTACCTTTTAGCATGTATATCGGAATTCAGACAATAACTCTGAAAGATATTACAGTGACCTTTATTGAAGACATACGAGATAACCAAGTGTATATACACTCATGGACAAAACTTATAAAAGTTATACCTTTTAACATGTATATCAGGATTCAGACAATAACTCTGAAAGATATTTGATAGAGTGACCTTTATAAAGAACTGACTAATAACCCTCATCAGTCCAGGTCAGACTTTCAGCCTGTCATATAATGATGTTTGAAACTATTAGTGCAAATTTTTCTTTTTAAAAGATGAAGCAATTAACCACTCTCCTTTCTGCAATGGAAAAAAACTATTGGAAGAACTTGGCTCATCAGTGGTGTGTGAACCCTCCCCCAATCATTTTTCCATTGCTGAAAGGCCAGTAGAAAATTATTTTATTTTGAGAAAAAAAAAAGGCAATTTCAAAAGGTAATAAGACCAAATCCAAATAAATAAATAGTGTGTGACGTTTCGGTAACAACGTTGTTACCATCTTCAGACAAAAGTACTGAATGAGAAATTTTACCACAGCATGTTTTTAAATAGTTCCTGTTATCAAGTATGTAAACAAGATAACAGATAAGAAGAAGATATTTATCTGAGAAACACAGAATATTATTACAATAATAATAATAAAGAAGAAGATATTTATCTGTTATCTTGTTTACACACTTGATACAGGGACTATTTAAAAACATGCTGTGGTAAAATTTCTCATTCAGTACTTTTGTCTGAAGATGGTAACAACGTTGTTACCGAAACGTCACACACTATTTATTTATTTGGATTTGGTCTTATTACCTTGTGTTTATAATCTATAATCCAAATTGTGCCTTAGCAATATCAAAGTAAAATTTTCAAATATCATTAACCTAAGGAGAGCAATCCCTTATACAGTTAATTTGATTAACTTCATGGTCTTTGCTTTAACTTTTGATTTCATTTTAATATACCAGTTGCCTCAATTTGGACGACAAAACTTGTTAGAGATGGAGAAGAGGAAAAAAATAGAAGAAGACAAACACAGCCACATCAACCCAATAGTTTATTCTAACTTCCGACATTTCAGTGAATTCCTATTACTCTCTTAAGGGGAATTACTTTAAATCCTAGTTCTACTTATATGTGGCCGTGTTTTTTCTCTGAATCAACTTCTAACCAACAAATGATTTTCAAAAACAATACAACTTACTCTGCATCGTCAAAGTCCTCCCTTGTAATGCTACAACAACAACAACAATAGTGTTACACACCTTCTTTGCAACAATAGGACAAACATAAAGGCATTGTGATCAATATACGGAGAAAAAAACCTAATCTTGTTGTTGTTTCTTATCCTCTTGTGCAAAGATTACACAAATTTCATGAGTTTATGCTTCTTGAGCTGTTTGATGATAAGCAGTGGCCTCTCCCAAAGATCCTTTTTTTTCTACACAACTGGCGATGCAAATCCAAATGAGTTTTTATTGGTGAAACTTCAAAAGTATTACCTTTTCAGACCAAATCAAATCTTCTTCTTCCTTATCTCCACTCAATCACAATAAGGTATCAAGCTTGTAAATGGTGGTTTCAAAATAAATAAATAATGTGATGTTAACAGCGCTGTTACTGAATTGTCACACATAATTTATTCATTTGGATTTGGTCTTACAGTAGAACCTACCTGTAAAGGACAACACCTAATTGCAGAGCCAAAGTGTCCTTTAGGAAGAGGTTTCCTCTTACTGGAGAGTTTCAAAATAGTAAAAAATGGTCATTTTGCAAATGAAAACTGTCCTTTATAGAGAGGTGTCCTCTCATGGAGTTTCTACTGTATCACCTTTTATTTCTAATCTAAAATCCAAAGTGTACCTAATCGCAGGTGAAACTTCAGTAAAAATGCTGTAAGCAAAAGCATCCTACATTAATTGCTTTTTTGAAGATTAGGTCTTGTTACCTTTATCTAAAGTCCAAAGTGAAAACTTTAATCATTTTTTTCCCTTTAAAATGAAGGTTTCAAGGAAATGAAAACAATTTTGGTGTTGAGTCTTTTGAAGATGTCTAACCTAGGCACAGAGAGATGGTCCACGGCTCCGCCTTCATCAGAAGGAGCCCCTGTAGAGTCCTGGTCCAGGATGTAGAGCTCCTCTGAACAGATGTCTACCAAGTAGTGTAGATGCTCCTGGGCTTTGTCTATCCTAAAGAACCGTTCAGCTGTACATGCTGCAATCCACACACACACCTCAGTTAGCTGGAGATGCTGCCACCATTATATTAGGGGGTAGGTAACAGACAGTCCCCAATTTTTTTAGGAAAATATTTTAAACTATTACTAGCCGAATGACCCAGGCAACGCCTGGGTTTTACGCAAAGGCAATTTTCCCCTGAGTGCGTATGTATTAAAAAAAAGTTGTTTCTATTTAAAGTTTGTTTTACCCGAGTGAAAGTTAGGCTAACTAACATTTTTGTTAAACAAAATTTGCAGGACAGCATCCACTCTGTTTATTAGAGCTCTAAAAAAAGTGGTCTGGTAGATTAAATTGGCGAAACCGCTGGGAGGGTTCACCACTATTGAACCAAGCCCTCCCAATATTTTTTTCATCACAGTAAGGACAGTAGAAGTTTGATTTATTTGTGAAAAGGAACATTCGCATCTTAATGTTTTTATTTGTTATATATAGATGTCGCACATTATTGCTTTGTATTAATATATTACTCAACTATTGAAGTATTTTGAGTTCATTTTGTCTGCTTTTCGTCAATTCTTTTACCTATTAAACTAAAGTAGAACATACCTACTCCTATAAAACTATGTACACAGCACAAGTAACATGAAGAACTACTCACAGTCTAAGAAGCACCAATCTAAAGGCTTAGCACTTTCAGTTTCATTGGCTTTTTCCTGCCACATCCAGAAACCACACACACATGAATATATGGAAAAATTTGTGACATTGTACTGGGATAAAGAGCATAAATTAAGAAGAAAAAAACTGAAAGTTGCTGATGGTCATCTAGCAGAATATATATATATAAACTTCGTTTAATTATTCCAGAATTCTTGATTAATCAAGAATGGGTATTTATCCAATTCTGGAATAGTTAAAAAATTAACGAATAATTGATATTTATTGTAAAAACGACATTTAAAAATTATCCCACATGAGTTTCTTTTCAATGAAAAATCAAAATTTATTTAAAGGAGAAATAACGATTATTTCTAACCTTAAAGATGAGGTAGGAAAGGATGAATTGTGAAGAGTAATGATAAACGGAAAAATAAAAGTGTCCAGGGATGGGACTTCTTCACAATTCATCCTTTCGTACCTCATCTATAAGGTTAGAAATAATGGTTATTTCTCCTTTAAATAAATTTTGATTTTTCATTGAAAAGAAACTCATCCGGGATAATTTTTAAATGTCGTTTTACAATCACAAGCCGCATTGTATTATAGTTGATATTTATTACGATTAAAGCCATCAGCAACTTTGAGTTGTACAATAAGAGGACATGAATATATTGTTACATCAAAACCAATACCAAAGTATATTTGTGGATAAATAAAACTAACCTGAAGGAGAGAATCAACCTGTAGGCGGATACCTTCCAGGTCGGTATCCTGGTCGAAACATAGCGAACCAATCGGCATAGC
Organism: Cordylochernes scorpioides; assembly: GCA_030710605.1. Classification (NCBI taxonomy): domain Eukaryota; kingdom Metazoa; phylum Arthropoda; class Arachnida; order Pseudoscorpiones; family Chernetidae; genus Cordylochernes; species Cordylochernes scorpioides. The sequence continues at coordinate 74,174,588 of CP092877.1, read as the reverse complement.
TGTACAACACCACAGTGTCAATGGAGGCGTGCTCCCACACAGAAGATTTCATAGCCACACATAAAACTTTTATATATATATATGTGGCAATATAATAAAGTGGAAAGAGAAATAAGGACACCACAAGTTGGAAGAGGAACCCAGACAACCAGAGAGAGAGAGGGAGAGAGACGGGACCGGCAACAGCCGGGGGCCGTTCGTGTCGCACACAATCCCCAACTGTCCTAAAAAGTCCCGAGGTGTTAACTGACGGACCCCAGTGGTCGCCTCTTGGAATATCGCTGGTGTTTCAAGTGACTGGTCCTTATCCTCCCGTCTCTCTCTCTGGGTTGTCTGTAGGTTGGCTTTATTATTCCTGGAAGAGTATATATTATGACATATATAAAATCTAAAATTGTAGAATATAAGAATAAATGTTCACACACATCCCCTGACTTATAAAACAAGTAATTTAGAGTCAAGTTTCTTGTGCCATTTTTATCCTTCTAGCTTTCAGGCAACAGGAGCAACTAGTAGTGTTCACTTATATAATACATATAGTTAGCTGGAAGTTATATTGCTAGATGCTTCTGTTAAGGGGCATGTTAGCCTGAAAGCTGGAGGGATAAAATGGTGCAAGAAACTTGGCCTTGGATTACTTGTTGATATTGTTTTTTGCTTATATCCCTAGTACATGTGGTACAGGCCATGATAATCATGGTGGGTAGAAGTAGATGACTGCTTTTACTGTTAAGTGCACCACATGTCTACAAATGTGAAAAGCAGTTCGACTTTGCACTTACAAATGTGCCAGAGCCCCGTTTGGTTACTTGCACTCGCTGGTGAGGTTGGACTTTTGTAAGAATTGGAGGCCATTGGAGCATTTTTTTTTTTTTAAACGTAAAAAAGTGCCCAATGTGGGAATCGGACCCGGGTCGTAGCGGTCGAAAACCAATGGTTTAGACCATCCTTCCACCGACCCCCCATTGATATTGTGAAATAAGAATAAATGCAAAACAAGAAGTATAAAGTATAGAGCTAACATATAAATGATTTTAATAGTTACCCCATTATAGAATGTATTGAAAACCTTCCTACCCCCCACCTACTTGTTCTTCTAATGTGGGATCTACAAGAAAATAAGACCAAATCCAAATTAATTAATAGGATGTGACGTTTCAGTAACAGCGTTATTACTGAAACATCACACACTTAATTTATTTGGTCTTGTAGTTTCAATCTATAATCCAAATTGTGTCTTATCAAAAGTATGGTCTAAAAAATTCCTGAACATCTGTCATTAAGAATCCATTGGATTAAAACAAGAAAACTCTGAAGGAAGCAGGTATGGGTTGAGAAGACGTACCAAGATCCTTGAGCTTATCCCTATCATAGTGGTAGGTCTCGTAGGTTTCCATGGAGAGTTTCTTCACCTCGAAGGCCAGTTTCTCTAAGGTTTGCCTGCCACAACACATGTTGCTCCACCAAGGTCAAAGAGAGGGATGGATGCAAGTAGAGTTGAGAAGATATGGCCCATATATTATCTATCATATACTTTACGGTTGTTGTTGTGTCCAAAGAAGAGTCTCAGATGTCTCCATACATCTCTATCACAGCAGCAGCAATATCCACTATCTTGGGTGTGTAAAGCTGCTACTCTGGGTCCAAGTCAATTTATACTTTACGGTAAAAACTTCCATTTAGAGAGTAACCCTCTTCCTATGAAACTATTACCATAAGTAGCCAGCCAACCACCTTTATAAAGCTCTAAAAGAAAAGACTGGTCTAGGGTTTAACCAAATCACAAAGCAAGACTATACACACACATCTAAGAGAAACTTGACACAATTTTAAAGTTATTTTGCCAATTGCAACACCTTTACCTCAAGTAGAAAGGATACAAAGGAATGCTAACAGATTCAAATAAAAATATTGTCGTTTCTTATCCCCTTGTGTAAAGATTACACAAATTCTATGAGTTCAAACACCTGGCTGATACCATCGCTATTGTGGTTGAACATGTGTCACTCATCCATCATCTTGTCTACCTCTATTTAGATACTAACTTGGGACATTGTTCTTTGAACTTAAAGAGTACAGAGATTTTTTGAACTTAAGAGTTTTTTGAACTTAAAGAGTACAGAGTATTTTTTAACTTAAGAGTTCTTTGAACTTGTAGAGTACAGAGTATTTTTTAACTTAAGAGTTCTTTGAACTTAAAGAGTACAGAGTATTTTTTAACTTAAGAGTTTTTTGAACTTAAAGAGTACAGAGTATTTTTTAACTTAAGAGTTCTTTGAACTTAAAGAGTACAGAGTATTTTTTAACTTAAGAGTTTTTTTTTGAACTTAAAGAGTACAGAGTATTTTTTAACTTAAGAGTTCTTTGAACTTAAAGAGTACAGAGTATTTTTTAACTTAAGAGTTCTTTGAACTTGTAGAGTACAGAGTATTTTTTAACTTAAGGATTCTTTGAACTTGTAGAGTACAGAGTATTTTTTAACTTAAGAGTTCTTTGAACTTGAAGAGTACAGAGTATTTTTTAACTTAAGAGTTCTTTGAACTTAAAGAGTACAGAGTATTTTTTAACTTAAGAGTTTTTTGAACTTAAAGAGTACAGAGTATTTTTTAACTTAAGAGTTCTTTGAACTTAAAGAGTACAGAGATTTTTTTAACTTAAGAGTTCTTTGAACTTGAAGAGTACAGAGTATTTTTTAACTTAAGAGTTCTTTGAACTTAAAGAGTACAGAGTATTTTTTAACTTAAGAGTTCTTTGAACTTGTAGAGTACAGAGTATTTTTTAACTTAAGAGTTCTTTGAACTCTTAAAGAGTACAGAGTATTTTTTAACTTAAGAGTTCTTTGAACTTAAAGAGTACAGAGTATTTTTTAACTTAAGAGTTCTTTGAACTTGTAGAGTACAGAGTATTTTTTAACTTAAGAGTTTTTTGAACTTAAAGAGTACAGAGTATTTTTTAACTTAAGAGTTCTTTGAACTTGAAGAGTACAGAGTATTTTTTAACTTAAGAGTTCTTTGAACTTAAAGAGTAAAGAGTATTTTTTAACTTAAGAGTTCTTTGAACTTAGAGAGTACAGAGTATTTTTTAACTTAAGAGTTCTTTGAACTTAGAGAGTACAGAGTATTTTTTAACTTAAGAGTTCTTTGAACTTAAAGAGTACAGAGTATTTTTTAACTTAAGAGTTCTTTGAACTTGTAGAGTACAGAGTATTTTTTAACTTAAGAGTTCTTTGAACTCTTAAAGAGTACAGAGTATTTTTTAACTTAAGAGTTCTTTGAACTTAAAGAGTACAGAGTATTTTTTAACTTAAGAGTTCTTTGAACTTGTAGAGTACAGAGTATTTTTTAACTTAAGAGTTTTTTGAACTTAAAGAGTACAGAGTATTTTTTAACTTAAGAGTTCTTTGAACTTGAAGAGTACAGAGTATTTTTTAACTTAAGAGTTCTTTGAACTTAAAGAGTAAAGAGTATTTTTTAACTTAAGAGTTCTTTGAACTTAGAGAGTACAGAGTATTTTTTAACTTAAGAGTTCTTTGAACTTAGAGAGTACAGAGTATTTTTTAACTTAAGAGTTCTTTGAACTTTGAATTAAGAGCTGGTTGAATCAGGTATTACAGTAGAACCTCTCTCTGAAGGACAGCACCTAGTTGCAGAGCTAAAATGTCTTTTGAGAGGGGTGTTTTCTTATCAAAGAGAGAAGCTAATTAGTAAAAAGTAATTTAAAAAAATGCTTTTTAAGAAAAATAGTAGTGTCCAAAAAGATAGTTTTATATGGTATAACCTCCTTAGTTGAACCAACTATAATTAACTGTTTACTTTAATTTAATCAATTTTTCAAATCCCAACCATTCCTACATTTTAAGTTGCCATCTTTAATTCAATCAGCCTATACAGGACCTTTGGGAGAGGCCGCTGCTCATCATAAAACAGCTCGAGGAGCATAAACTCATGGAATTTGTGTAATCTTTACACAAGGGGATAAGAAACAACAACAACTTTAATTTAATGGGCTATACACTCATGGACAAAACTTAATGAAGTTGTACCTTTTAGCATGTATATTTAGAGATATAGATAACTCTGAAAGATATTACAGTGACCTTTATTGAAGACACACGAGATAACCAAGTGTGAACAACCTCTATCTCTTTGAAAAATGGAAAAAATAGACGACCGGCAACATCAAAGACTTTCCAATTATTTAAGTTTTGTCCATGTGACTAATTCAGCATAAACTAATTTAACATCACCTTCCCCCCGTAAGTAATGACAACAAAAATACCCCAGAAAATGTCAACTAGCAGTGAGAATGTTGTGATGAGCAGATAAACATCTTGATGAGCCAGGCCCTCCCTTTAATTTTTCCATTGCAGTAAGGACAGTAGAAATTGTTTTATTTTAAAAAGAATATTACGGCTCTAAAATAGTTTTGTAATTTGATAACAGATGGCGCGCTAGTGCATCATAACATAGTTGTTCAAATAAAAGACACAATTTGATATTTGCGGAAGAGCGATTGCTCGAAGCATATTATATATTTATAATTATATTTAATTCTGCTGTCCTAAAAGCTTATGTCCATAGTTCTTCTAAAATACCCATTCCAAGAGTCTTACAACAGTCAACTATAAAAGGAAGTTCCAAAAATGCAATATAACAGCGGTATGGTAGATTAAACTGGCGAAACCGCTGGGAGGGTTCACCACTGATGAGCCAGGCCCTCCCTTTAATTTTTCCATTGCAGTAAGGACAGTAGAAATTGTTTTATTTTAAAAAGAATATTACGCCTCTAAAATAGTTTTGTAATTAGATAAACATCTTAACTGACAACAATTCAACACAAGACTTTAATTCAACAGAAGACTTCTGAAGTTGGAGAACTGTATTTACCTATCAGTTGCTCTCTCTTTATCTGGTAAGAAGACACCTCTCTCTAAATGACACTTTGATTCTGCAACTAGATGTTGTCTTTTACAGGGAACTTCAACTGTATAAGAAAACTATTTTTAAAACAATATAATGAATCCACTTAACATTCTCATTCCCATATATATATATTCCACTAGCCGAATGACCCGGGCAACGCCCGTGTTTTACCCGATTGAATGTTTTGATTCAAATACTATTTGTTACAATTATAAATTGGCGCCTTAAATAAATGCATATGTTAGTTAATAACTATAGCCTATGTGCTTTATCTGTCTATGTACTGTTGGCTTCCGTAGGCGTCTCTTACTGGGAAAAAGAAAGAGAGGATTCCATTTGGTTATTATCTAATACAGTCGAACTTGGATAATTCGAACCCCAAGGGACCATAAAAAAATTCGAATTATCCAAAAATTCGAATTAAAAACGTAAATTCTATTTATAGGAAATTCTAGGGACCAAGATAAATATTCGAATTAAAGAGGTTTTCGAATTAAAGAAGTTCGAATTATCCAAGTTCTACTGTATATGCATTTATTTAGGGAGCGACCCGCTCCAACACAATTAGTTACAAAGACGAAATAGCGAGTGGCGTGGTGGTGTGATCGTAGCCAACCAATAGGAGGGCGCCATTCCAAAAAAAAAGCAAACGGTGACAGAGATGAAAACTGATGACTGATTGATTAGGAGATGAGGAATGACGCTCGTAACTGTATATAGAATTATTTTTGATCTATTCAAAGTTACCCCAATTGTGATACAATAAACATTATAAAAAAGGGCTTAACAAGGATGTAAGATCAAGTACACTTACTCTCGTGGAAGTTTCTCCAGCTCATGGCGCTACACACCCAGTCTAACTTAGTACATATTGTTGGATACTGACAGTGGGTTGTACATAGAGGCTAGAAATACTTTAAGGCTACCTAGCTGGCATTCATAGTTCTTGGGGGGAAAACAAAGCCATTTCTTATAATGATACAGTTAAATTTGAATTATAGATTAGAACTATAAGGTAAAATGACCAAATCCAAATAAATTAATAGTGTGTGATGTGTCAGTAAAACAGCATTGTTACCATCATCAAAAGACTAAATGCAAAAAAACAAAAGATTTAGTCTTTTGTCTAATGATAGTAAGAATGCTTTTATCGAAACGTCACACACTATTTATTTATTTGGAGTTGGTCTTATTACCTTGTGAATCTAGTCTATTGATGATTTTATATAGGGGGGGACACAATGGCTAACATGTCTGATTATATGGATCAGGGAGAGAGGCACATTAAAGCTCTCCGTAACATCAGCTATCCATACCTTAGACTTGGCCACAACCATATTGGCTTTGTTGCGTAGACGGAGCTCTACGCGAGAAGGCAACAGGCGGCAAGGTTCTCCATCTACTTGAACAGGGATGGTACGAGTTGTGACCAATCGCGCAGCGCGGCATTGTGCCAGACAGGAACCATGACCTCCAGCTTGTAGAAATGGCTGGAAACAAATCGCACACATGATTCAATGGATACCCCCACACATTGGCAATGAAGCTGCTGATACGCTAGCAAAAAAGGCACAAGAAAACCCTTTCCACAGATTAACAAACTTATTTTTAAAGAAATAGAGACAGTAGCCAAAACAAAAATAAACAAGAACTGAAGGTTCCCGTCTAAGCACAGCTGGTACAGTGGAGTAAACCCAGAAGGAGCTCTGAACCTCATATTGCACCAAATAACACTAACAAGATTTAGAACAGGCCATCTCAAGCCATTGAAGATAGAAAATAATAACAAAATTTTCCCCACTTGTCCAAAATGTATCTTGCACCTGCAGTTTCAGAACACATTTTGGCTTGCATTAGATGCACTAAACAGGACCTTTGGGAGAGGCCGCTGCTTATCATAAAACAGCCCAAGGAGCATGAACCCGTGGAATTTGTATAATCTTTACACAAGGGGAAAAGAAACAACAAGAGAGAGGTAGCACTCACCAGTTGGTAAGTGGTGAGTCCAATCACTTCTATCAGGCCGTCGTCAGTTTTCTGCGGCCCCAGGCTAGTCCCTGCATTACCCCACGGCCGTGTGCCACCTCCATAGCTGACACACACATACACTTATATAGGAGAAGGGATATTTTGATTGCATCAAAACATAAAGACCAAATACCATAGAATGATGTATAGGGTTGCAGCTTTCGTTGATCATGGCAACACAATCCAGGCATACTTTGTTGAAGCTTTTTTTTTTATGTATTTTTTTATTTATTAATTATTTAGTTAGTTTTTAGTCATGAATTTACAAAACTTAGAATCTGAAAGAAGAACCCCTATGCTCAAAACTGGGCAACTCTGTGCTTCACTTCCATCAATAATTGACAATATGACCCAGAATAAGTATATTGCTACGGCGTTTTATGGTTTCCACAAGTTCATATCTCAGAAGAAGGCCAAGTGACACTCACTCCTCACTTTCTTACTGCTACTCTTTTTGTGTTGTTTTTCTTGCTTCCCTCTTTCTCTTTCTTATTTTTTTTTCTTTTTCTTCTGTCTATATCATTGTTTCCTTTGTCTCACTGCTTTGTTCTTATGCATACTTCTGGTGAATCCTGTATAGGGTCAGTGACCCTAAATAAAGGCTTTTTGTTGTTGTTGTACAAAACTTAGAATCAAAAGTTCACTGGGGATTAGGCCTTAAATAGACAGAAGCCTGCTAGCGTGGGATTGGTCAATTCTTTGTAAGAGGCGTAACATAAAACTTAAAAATATAGAAATTTGTTCATTCCTGGCCAATCCGACCACCCAGAAGTCTGAAAATTTGTACATATGCATTGTTCATTAGAATGATTGAGTGTTAAAAGTTTCATACTTCCATGTGATCTGGAAGTATATTAAAGTTAAAATTTTGAAAGGCAATTTGAAAATGTGTCCATTCCTGGCCATTCTGACAACCGTCTGAAAATCTGTCAACTTGCATTGTCATCAGGTTCTAATAAGTGTACAAAATTTGAGATTTCTACGTGCTCTAGAAGTATACTAACTGTTGGATCCTATAGTTAATAATTTCCTTAAATTCAATTTTATATATGAAAATTAAGCCAAAATATTCTAAATTCAATTGTACAATATAAATCTTTAATATGTAAATTTTAAAGCAATCAACATGTATGTAAATTTCTAGTTTGGTTAGTTAATAGCTTTTTGTTTTCTCTCTCTCTCTACCACTAGTATCAAAATCTAAGTAAAATTCATGTATTCAAAAATCATGTGGTAGCTACTCCTAACTCTAAAACCAAAAGACAATAAAATAATTCAAGACAAGTGGCAAAGTGCTTCTTAGTATCTTTTACTGAACATTCAAGCCACGATCACTATGGTCCCTCGAGCCGGATACTTTAAAAAATTAAGGTAAGCCATTTGAAAACTTAAAATTCTTAAAATAAAGTCATGCCCAAATCTGAAGTTAAAATTCGGCACAAATTCAACTTTATTATTCAGGAAATAAAGGATCTGGAATCAGAGAATAAAGCTATTGTAGAATCCAAAAACATACATAGATTAAAGCTATTCCAACAAGAAGTTAATGAAAGGAAAATTAGTTTAAATCAAGTTATCAACACATTATTAGAATCAGAGTTAGATGATACACAATATGACGATTATTCAAAGGCCAAGAAGGATATTTTTAATATGTTGGTGTCTATTGAAGAGGCTTTATCTTTGATTGAAACCAAAGAAAATACTCATAGTGATAAACAACTGCCCGAATCCAATGTTAATTTACCTAAGATAAATTTACCCATTTTCAATGGTGATTCAGCCAATTGGCTTAGTTTTAGAGAAATATTTAACTCCACCATTAATTCAAATCAAACACTAACTGAAATACAAAAATTTCAATATCTAAATGCATCTGTTAAGGGTCCTGCGGAAAAGTTGATTCGGGGTTTTCCCATTTCTGACAAAAACTACCAGCAAGCATGGGATACCTTATGCAATAGATTTAATAACAGAAGAGAATTGGCTTTTTCACAAATCAACAAAATATTCTCCACAAGGCCATTAAAATCTATTTCGGCTGGTTCTCTCTATGAAATCCTTGATGTTTGCAATGAAGGCATTAGAAATCTCTCAGTGCTAGGACTTGAGAAAAACACATTAACAGATCTAATCCTGATCAATTTTTTTGAAAAAAGAATTGGTGAAGCCCTCAGGAAAGAATGGGAATTAACCCTTCAAAATGAAGAATATCCAACATTTGAAAACGTTGTGAATTTTTTAGAAAAACATGCTATAAGCCTGCAAGGTATGAGAATTCCTTTGTTCCAGGAACAAAAAACCTCTAGCAAAAATATGATGGCTCACGGCCTTTATGTCAACAAAGGTCAAAATTGTATTTTATGTCATCAAATTCATAAACTAAATGACTGCCATAGATTCATAAATCTTCCCTTGCCTAAAAAATGGGAATTAGTTAAAAAACATAAACTTTGTCAAAATTGCCTTAGAGCAAATCATGAGATATCCAAATGTCTCATCACATCAAGATGTAAAAACTGCAAGCAGAACCATCATACTCTTCTGCATGAATACAACTCTGAACCATCCATTCCACAACCAACAACCTCTCAAGAGATGTTGATTTCAACAAATACCATCTGTAATGCGATGCCTTTGGAAATGGAAACAAATATTCTACTGTCAACAGCCCTTATTAAGGTCAAGGCGAGGGATGGCTCATTTGTGCTATGTAGAGCATTAGTGGACAATGGGTCCCAAACATGCCTAATTTCAGAACAATGTTGCCACAAGTTGGGACTTGAAAAAATGAAAAATTCTTATACACTAAAAGGTGTAGGTGACATTGTTGTCAACAGGACAACATCGCAGGTTGAAATAGAGTTCACCCCACATCATAATGATCAATTATTTTCTGCCAGAGCATTTGTGGTTGGGAGGGTAACTGCAGACCTTCCAAACTTCCAAATTCAGTCAGCAGACTTTCCTCATTTAGAAAATTTGCTCTTGGCAGACCCAGAATTCTATGTCACCAAGTCCATAGACCTAATTTTGGGTGCAGATACCTTTGTAGAATTCATTATAGGTCATAAAACAGATTTAAAGCACCATCCTATAGCACTTAATACCAAGTTAGGTTGGCTTGTTTCTGGGAGAATCCATTCAAATATTAAGTCGAATACTTCGGTAATCAATCACTGTACCACTGAACTTGATTCCAGCATAAGAAAATTCTGGGAACTTGAAGATGTCCCAATTTCTAAGGCCCAGTTGGGTACAAAGAATGCCTGTGAGATATTATTCAAGTCAAACCTCAAAAGAGACATTGAGGGCAGATATTCAGTCAATCTCCCTTTTAAATCAACACCCAATTTAGGTGATTCAAGATCTCAAGCATTGGAAAAAGGGCTACAGGAAAATCCAAGTAAATCTGAAGATAATTCAAGTAAATCTGAAGAAAATCTAAGTAGATCCGAAGATAATCCAAGTAAATCTGAAGAAATTCCAAGTAAATCTAAAAAGTCACGTATCTCTAAGTTAACTCCACAAATTACTTCTAAACAAAACCAATTACTTCCTTCTGAATCAAGTCAACCATCCACTCCAGAACAACCTCTCGCTTCTCAGTCAAGTGAACCACTCTCATCTAAGAAAGAAACTTCGATTATTCCTAAGATAAAGCCACCACCCTATTATAGGCGAAAACGTCAACTTCCTACTGAGAAAACTACATGGGATGAACCAATTGAATCAGATATAAAGTCAAATTGGAATAAATTCCAAACTCAACTATCGTGCCTAAAGGAAATCAAAATACCAAGATACCTGAACAGTTCATCTTCTGAAATAGAAGAATTACAACTACATGGATTTTGTGATGCATCCCTTAATGCTTATTCAGCAGTTTTTTACCTGAAAACTAGATTCAAAAATCAAAAGATCAAAATCAATCCGATAACCTCAAAAACTAAGGTTGCACCATTAAAGACCATTACAATTCCAAGACTTGAACTAAGTGCAGCATTGCTTTTGGCTCAACTGAATCAAGTCATTCTTGAATCATTTCCTTTTCAACCTGACAAAACCTTTTTGTGGACTGATTCACAAATCTGCATAGATTGGATAAGATCAGATGCCAGCAGATGGAAGGCCTTTGTTTCGAACAGAGTGTCGTCAATTCAAAATTTGACTCAAATCACTGATTGGTTCCATGTATCCAGTCAAGATAATCCAGCTGATTGCGCATCAAGAGGAATCATGCCTCAAGACTTGGTCAATCATAGAATTTGGTGGCGGGGTCCTATTTGGCTTCAAGAAAATAATGTTCGATATATTCCTTCTTCACCAACCCAAGTAAATCTCAATATCATTCAAGAAGAAGAAGGTGAGGGTCAAGTGTTGGATCAAACAACCTTAATTCAAAATTCAGAAACTATGTTAAATCTAGAATTCATTGAAAGGTATTCCACAATGACCAAATTGATCCGAATAACAGCTTGGTGTTGGAGATTCTACTACAATTGCCTCCTCTTTGATTCAATTCGTCAGAAAGGACCTTTGACAACAAGAGAATTAACAAAGGCAATTCAAGTCTTAGTCAAATCAATCCAGCAAGTTGAATTCTGCACGGAAATAAAATTACTGAAGTCAAACAAGCAACTACCTCTGTCCAACAAGCTAACTTCTCTAAATCCCTTTTTAGACACTCAAGGACTTCTAAGAGTTGGAGGTAGACTCAAGTATTCCTATTTAAATGAAAATCAAAACTTCCCTCTCTTACAACCGAAACCCCCACGCCAGGAATCACTTATCAAAAATCTCTAAACTGAGAATGCCGACATTCCTGAGGCTATTGATGAGAATCAAGAAGATTCTTCAATTTTAGAAACCACTTTTGTCATTGAAGACGAAGAGTCTAACAAAGATATCGGGACTCCAAAGATTGAAATCTCCGAAGTTTCGGTTATTGATAAATCGGAAGGCAAATATTCGAAAGAACCAGTGGTCAGTGTAGAAGCTCTGGATAAGAAGGAACTGTGCCATGATGACCCAGCTCACCTCAATGTGGTTGAAGCTGATCTTAATCGACCTAAAGAGGCTACCAGTGGTATAATCAATATTTCTACAGAAGCTAATGAATCGGCAAGCAAAGAGAAAGCTGTATCTGTTGAAATTGGGGATACATCAACAAAGGATTATCTACAGAGCGGTGAAAAGGCTAAATTATCCCGCTGGAAACCCATCGATTCTCTATGCTTACAAGACGTCAAGGAATCTGAAGACGACAATGAAAATTACAGTTCATCGGCATATATAGAATGGCCAGAAATCTTGAAGAAAGAAGTCTTAAGACCCGAAGCTTTAGAAAAGGCAGTCAATCTGGAAGATTTTGAGAAGGCGGCAGAAAGTCGACAACTCTCCAAAGAACATTTAGAGGAATCGACCGAACAAGGCTCATGCATAAAAGCTGAATCAAAAACTTGGGAAGATCCTATTGAATCCGACTTAGCAGCCGCAGAGTCTGATAATCCAGCAGTTTCCGAAAGAGAACTGGCCAACGAATCTGAAAATCTCATCCAAGATTCATCTCAATCGGATACTCAAAGATGGAAGCTGATTCAAAAACTAAAAAACTCATTCTGGTCAAGATGGCCCAAGGAATATCTGAGCAACCTCCAAGGCCGTGGTAGATGGCGAATCAAACAAGACAATATCCAAATAGGTCAACTAGTCTACCTCAAAGAGGCTCAAATATCTCCACTTCACTGGCCTTTGGCTAGGATTCAGGAGATATTTCCAGGAGAGGACAAGAATGTCCGGGTAGTCCAGATAAAGACTTCAAACGGAGTCTTCAAGAGACCCATTACAAAGCTGATTCCATTACCTTTCAAACAATGAGAATTGTAATCTTAGCTACATAGTCGGAATCAATTAGTCCAGCATCTATACTATTGGAACTCTTTTTTATTTTTATTTTTTTTTATTTTCTGGTCATCTCTTCCCAGCCGGGGGAGTATGTTGGATCCTATAGTTAATAATTTCCTTAAATTCAATTTTATATATGAAAATTAAGCCAAAATATTCTAAATTCAATTGTACAATATAAATCTTTAATATGTAAATTTTAAAGCAATCAACATGTATGTAAATTTCTAGTTTGGTTAGTTAATAGCTTTTTGTTTTCTCTCTCTCTCTACCACTAGTATCAAAATCCAAGTAAAATTCATGTATTCAAAAATCATGTGGTAGCTACTCCTAACTCTAAAACCAAAAGACAATAAAATAATTCAAGACAAGTGGCAAAGTGCTTCTTAGTATCTTTTACTGAACATTCAAGCCACGAACACTAACAATGGATTACAAGAATAGTGCACAGACAGCAACAAGAGTTACCTGGGAATGTTAAGGAAGAGGATGGAGTGCACCCGCAGCTCACGCAAGCGCGGCGTAAGATCCTGCCCGTCACACTCCAAGGACACATAGCTGCAGAGATCCTTCCACTTTCGCTGGAGTAAATCCTTTCCACCCGCTGTGCCGTAGAACATCTTGTTTCTTAGACGGGAGTTGAACCGCTCAGGATGGGCTTCTGCTCACACAACATCACATGTTGTTTCTTATCGCATCCTTGTGCAAAGATTACACAAATTCCATGAGTGCATGCTCTTCGAGCTACAACATTGTGTTGATTAGGTTGTCAATTGGAGTGGGGGGATTGTGACCTAATGTATACTATTCAAGAAATATAATAACTATTACAACAACCCTCATTCATTGGAACTAACTTGAAGAGCTAAAGATAGTTCCAATAATCGGTAGTCTCCATTATAAGTAGTTTTCATAATTCTCCAATTATCAATAGTCCCAATTATTGGTGAGAAAAGGAGTGGCATAAAATCATTGATTTACAAATACCCCACGACCTGGGATCGAAACGTGCAATGGACACTTTAATTCTTTTTTTTTTTTAAATGCTTCAAAGGCTTCCAATTCTTGCAAAAGTCCTCACCGGTTAGTGTAAGTAACCAAATGAAGCACACTTTAAGTACAAAAGTTGAACTACTTTCTACGTGTGTAGACATGTGATGCATTTAATACAGTAAAAGCAGTCACTTACTCCCCACCAAGATGATCATGGCGAGCTTTGGATAAGTACCACCACCACTTCCGCCTTTGCCGGTCACAAGCCTGGATGAAAAAGGAGGAGGGGGAGCAGTAACAAGCTCGCTAAAAAACCTGGGCTCAGCTGGCCCGGCTGATAGTACCCTGTAAGGACTCCTAATCCAGGGATACAGGACCAGCAGCGTTTGTACTCCATGTTAGGAGCAGCTGCACATGGCGTCTGTTCCTCATGTCAGAGGCGGCCATTTATTTTGGAGCTAAGTCGGCCTGCCACTGAGTAGTGCTTCCAGTTTTAATGACAAAGGCAGATACATTCTACTGGACCCAGTCATGATGGTTGTCAAACAGACACCATCAAGGGTCACAACTTGATACTCTAATGATTGAGTGGAGATAAGAAAGAAGAAGACCACCACCACCATAAGTAAACTTTATAATCAGTATCTCCAAATATCAATTGGCCCAATTACCAAACATCCCAAATATCAGTAATCCCAATTAATAAATATGTGCGTATTTAAACACTCACAAAACTGAATAAATTCTAAATAATAATTGGGAATAGTGGAAATTGAAAACTAAATTTTACCTTCCCACAGACAGAAGTCTCAATTAAATAGAGGCAATGATAGAACAGAATCCTTGCCTAACCATAAACTAGGTAAAACATTCATAGAAGCATAGGGCGCTTCTCCCGTCAAAATAAATGTCAAAAACTGACGCCATCTATTGACCGTCTCCGCAAACTAGCGGCCTCGGGTCGGTGACAAAGCCACAACACTATTTTGACGGGAGAAGTGCCCTATGCTTCTATGGATCAATTTTCTCCCGGCAATTTTTCCATCTATAGGTAAAACATTGACACCATCATGTTAATAATCATGATACAGTAATTCCATATATATAACTAGACGAATGGCCCGGGCAACGCCCGGGTTTTACCCGAGTGCGAATATATTTTAAAAACGTTGTCTTGGGTGGTCGCTATAGACAGGGTGATCTGTATAGACAGGTGTATGTATCACACTGCCGATAACAGGGTTGTCTAGAGTGGCCGCTATAGACAGGGTGGTCTGTATAGACAGGTGTATGTATCACACAGCCGATAACAGGGTTGTCTAGAGTGGCCGCTATAGACAGGGTGGTCTGTATAGACAGGTGTATGTATCACACAGCCGATAACAGGGTTGTCTAGAGTGGCCGCTATAGACAGGGTGGTCTGTATAGACAGGTGTATGTATCACACAGCCGATAACAGGGTTGTCTAGAGTGGCCGCTATAGACAGGGTGGTCTGTATAGACAGGTGTATGTATCACACAGCCGATAACAGGGTTGTCTAGAGTGGCCGCTATAGACAGGGTGGTCTGTATAGACAGGTGTATGTATCACACAGCCGATAACAGGGTTGTCTAGAGTGGCCGCTATAGACAGGGTGGTCTGTATAGACAGGTGTATGTATCACACAGCCGATAACAGGGTTGTCTAGAGTGGCCGCTATAGACAGGATGGTCTGTATAGACAGGTGTATGTATCACACTGCTGATAACAGGGTTGCCTAAGGTGACCGCTATAGACAGGGTGGTCTGTATAGACAGGTGAATGTAACACACTAATGATAACAGGGTTGCCTAAGGTGACCGCTATAGACAGGGTGGTCTGTATAGACAGGTGGATGTATCACACAGCTGATAACAGGGTTGTCTAGAGTGGCCGCTATAGACAGGTGTATGTATCACACAGCTGATAACAGGGTTGTCTAGAGGGGGGCAGGGAGGTCACGTGTTCGCAGGCGGCAGCCAATGGGCGCGCATTCTATCCGTGAACGGTGAGCTTCAGAATAAGGCAATTATATAAGTAGATACCAGTGATCTGAGGGTACAATATAAACATTGAGTGTACAGCGTTATTCTCTAGCCAAGCGTACCTCTGGCCTCGTGGAACTCCAGAGCGATGTGAGCGTCCACCCCCAGGGAGAAGTAATTGTTGACCACGTTGAGGGGCAGGGCTGGTTTCCCCTCCTCACACAGGGTCAGGTCTGCTTCTTGGTTGGGACTGACCCTCAGGTCCCACCTAACACCCACACTGCTGTTACTACAGGTCATTTTTAATAATCACAAAATTGGAGAGGACTTCAGGAATTGGCTTAACTATGGAGATAAGCACCACCACCACAAGTAATTTTCATTATGAAACATAAACCCTTTATGGACCAATGTCAGATGGAATATGGCATACTGAGTTTTGGTTACAGGACAAGTTGTCTACCATCTTATAGATGGTAAGCTATTCCCTAAGTTACAAAAATGATCGAACCTCAATAGAGCATCACATAACACTAAGATTTTAGGTCATAACACCATGTTGTTGTTATAACGATTGTTAAAACAATTGGAACTTAATAATAAGGAGATTCTAACCAAGTTGAGTCTGTAATAAGAAGGTTCCAATTGTAGTTTGTATTTCCCACCAGACCTGTCTGCTATGTTGTTATAAGAGAGATGAAGAGAGGGTACTGACCTGTCCAACTGTACAATATCCCCATATTCCACAGTGGTCAGTATCTTGGAGATGGGTTCATCTGTGTAACCCTGCAACAACAACACTGTCAGTTATCACAGTCATGCCATGTTTGTTACTTTAATTAACACTCTTTTTGGGGGTCGGTGGAAGGCTGGTTAAACCGTTTGGTTTTCGACCACTAGGACCCGGGTTCGATTCCCGCATTGGACACTTTTTTCTGTTTAAAGAAAAAAAAATGCTCCAATGGCCCCCGATTCTTGCAAAAGTCCAACCCCACCAGCGAGTGCAAGTAACCAAACGGGGCTCTGGCATTAGTAAGTGCAAAGTCGAACTGCTTTTCACATGTGTAGACATGTGGTGCACTTACAGTCGCTAACTACCCACCATGATTATCATGGCCTGTACCACGTGTACTAGGGTTAAGCAAAAAAAAAAAACACTCTTTTTATATAACTCTAATAGAGCAAAAAAAAAATTAAATGTGTAAGCTGAACTACGAGACCAACTCCAAATAAATTAAGAGTATGTAATTATTTTGTATTAATTTGGTCTTATTATCTTGTAGTTCTAATCTATAATCCAAATTGTACCTTATCATCGTGTAAGCAGAAACAAAAGGTAATAAGACCAATTCCAAATAAATAAATATTATCTGAATACCTTGTTGTTTCTAATCTATAATCCAAATAGAACCTCCATGAGAGGACACTCCCACTAGAGGACACCTCTCTATAAAGGATAGCTTTCATTTGTAAAATTACCATTTTTACTATTTGGACACCTCTCCCTAAAGGACACTTTGGCTCTGTAATTAGGTGTCCTTTACAGGAAGGTAGTTCTACTGTATTATTTATTTGGATTTGGTTACATTGTGTTTCTAATCTATAATCCAAATTGTGCCTAGCTCAAAGAGAATGGATTCATGGAATTTGTGTAATATTTGCACAAGGAGATAAGAAACAACAAAGTATAATCTAGAAGCTATGTTATTATAAAGAAGGTCACACTCACCCCACCCCAGCCCAGGGAGCGAGCCAGGTCGTTGCCAGTCCCCAGGGGCAGCATGGCCAATGGTGGAGTGGGGGACAGTCCCATCTGGTCCAGGACTGACAGGATCCAGCCCACTGTGCCGTCTCCACCACAGGCCAGGATCCTCAGGTTGGGAACTTTCTTGTACAGCTCCATCCTGGAGACAACATCCACACATCACTTTCACCCCTGGTAGATCATTTAGCAAATTAACAAAACCATTATATATAAAATGAAAGGATTTAAAAGCACGAGTGTTTCTTTTATACATACTACAAACTAAATTATATATACAGTAAAACCTCCCTTTAGCAGACACCTCTCTATAAAAGACAGTTTTCATTTGATAAATTTCCATTTTTACTATTTAGCCACTCTCTGGTAAGAGGACACCTCTCTCTAAAAGACACTTTGGCTCTGCAATTAGGTGTTGTCCTTTACAGGGAGGTTCTACTGTAACTCTAAAAATAATAATCCTTTGTAACTACAAGGTTACTTTATAACTACAAGACCAAATCCAAAGAGTGTGTAACGTTTCGGTAATAGCGTTTTTACCATCATCAGACAAAAGACTAAATTAGAAGAAATAAATTACAGCATGTTCTTAAATAGTTACTGTTATCAAGTGAACATGCTGTGATTTATTTTTTCTCATTTAGTCTTTTGTCTGATGATGGTAACAACGCTGTTACTGAAACATCACACACTATTTATTTATTTGGTCTTGTTACTTTGTATTTATCTCCGCCTTTGCCGGTCTCAAGCCCGGATGAAAAAGGAGGAGGGGGAAGCAGTAACAAGTTTGCTAAAAAAAACCTGGGCTCAGTTGGCCCGGCTGATAGTACCCTGTAAGGGCTCCTGATCAGGACAGGATGAGCAGCGTTTGTACTCCATGTTAGGAGAGGCTGCACATGGTGTCTGTTCCTCATGTCAGAGGCGGCCATTTCATATTGAAGCTAAGTCAGTGGCATGGTACTGAGTAGTGCTCCCAGTCTTGATGACAAAGGCAGACTACTTCACCCAGTCTTTATGGAGCTCTACAGGTTTGATACACTAATATGATTGAATGGAGATAAAAAAGAAGAAGACCTTGTAGTGTTCTGATCTATAATCCAAATTGTGCCTTATCACCAGTTCATAGTTAAAAACGCTGCAACTGACCCGACAATAGGTCCCCCGAGGGAGAGGTCAAAGACCTGCCGGGGGTTGAGCCACCACTGGAACTTCTGCATCAGCTTGGCCCCTTGGTTGCCCCCACTCTTGGGGTTGATGAACACCAGCAGGGGTTTGCTGTTGGCTGAGGGGATGGGCTTGAGGGCAAAGGACCGCACTGTGTGGTCTATCTTTTCCCCTACTAGGGCAGCTGGTGTTGATCCCTGCATCACCACATTCTCTCATTAGTTCATAGCTACATGCCACTCATTTGTAAACTTTATACAATCCACTGCAGTCTATACGGTGTACATATTTATAGCAAAACCTCGCTAAAAAGAACAGGGGATATAGTGAACATTCAGTTATAACGAACTTGAAATAATCTCCATTTTATTTTATAATACAGTTAGCTATGGCTATAATGAACCATGGCTATAGTGAACCAAAGGTTCAGTTCCATTGAAGTTCACTATAGAGCGGTTCTACTGTATATGCTAATCAAAGATACAAATTCATTTATTTCTTTAAAATGCACTGATGCACCAGCATGTTAAAGGGAACAATTTTACTGATGAGTGGTCGGTGGAGCACATGTGAAAGCTCACTGATCAAGTGATGTACAAACTCATACAAACTCCGCCTTTGCCAGTCCCAAGCCCGGATGAAAAAGGAAGAGGGGGAGCAGTAACAAGCTCACTAAAATACCTGGGTTCAGCTGGCCCGGCTGATAGTACCCTGTAAGCGCTCCTAATCCAGGGATACAGGATGAGCAGCGTTTGTACTCCATGTTAGGAGCGGCTGCACATGGCGTCTGTTCCTCATGTCAGAGGCGGCCATTTCTTTTGGAGCTAAGTCGGCCTGCCACTGAGTAGTGCTCCCAGCCTTAATGACAAAGGCAAGACGCATTCTACTTCACCCAGTCATGATGGTTGTCAAACAGACACCATCAAGGGTCACAACTTGATACCCTACTATGATTGAGTGGAGATAAGAAAGAAGAAGAAGACAAACTCATTAAGTGTCTTTAAAGCAGAAGTGGGCACAGCTCAAGTTCAATTCATACAAGTATTTAATCCACACAGTGCTAAGCTTTAATTTACTCTTATGTCTTTAAGTTAAAGGTATAAACAATCTTAGTACTCTTTTAGATATACTTGCATTTTTTTAGGTGTTGCAGGCTATAATGTTTTAGTATTTTATACATGCGAAAGAGTTTTCTTCCATTTTGGCTTACATTAGATACACTAAATAAGACCTTTGGGAGAGGCCACTGCTTATCATCAATTGTGTAATCTTTGCACAAGGGGATAAGAAACAACGGAAGTCTACAAGTTCTTTGCTCAAGATGCGGATGACACTTTAGATTTAAGGAAACTAGAAGCTAGAACTTTGAGCATTTTGTGACGAAGTAAAGCTATATTTCCTGCACCTGCTACCCCGAACTACAGTATTGGCTCAAATATTGATAAGCTCTACTCATCCCCAGCAGAAAGGACACTGTTAAAAGTCTCAAGTTCTACAAGCTCTATACCCTAATATGATTGAGTTAAGATAAGAAAGAAGAAGACCTTGTAGTGTTCTGATCTATAATCCAAATTCTGCTTTATCACATTATTGACTGTATTGGCTTATCCATTGATGAGTTCTACTCATCTCCAGTAGGACACCATTAAAAGTCTCAAGTTCTACAAGCTCTATACCCTAATATGATTGAGTTAAGATAAGAAAGAAGACCTTGTAGTGTTCTGATCTATAATCCAAATTCTGCTTTATCACATTATTGACTGTATTGGCTCATCCATTGATGAGCTTTACTAATCTCCAGTAGGACACCATTAAAAGTTTCAAGTTCTACAAGCTCTATACCCTAATATGATTGAGTGGAGATAAGAAAGAAAAAGACCTTGTAGTGTTCTGATCTTTAATCCAAATTCTGCTTTATCACATTATTGACTGTATTGGCTCATCCACTGATGAGCTCTACTCATCTCCAGTAGGACACCATTAAAAGTCTCAAGTTCTACAAGCTCAATACCCTAATATGATTGAGTGAAGATAAGAAAGAAGACCTTGTGGTGTTCTGATCTATAATCCAAATTGTGCTTTATCACATTATTGATGAGCTCTACTCATCTCCAGCAGGACACCATCAACAAGTTCTATAAGCTCGATACCCTAATATGATTGAGTGAAGATAAGAAAGAAAGAATAAGAAGGTATATTCAAACCTCTTTTTTAGATTTTTTCTTGGTGGAAGCCCTTTTCTTAGGTGAGCGGCGCAGGGAGGACTTGAAGGATCCCTTGCGCGGCAGTTTGACTATCCAGGTGGGGGGCACAATGAGGTTGGCATGGAAGCCTAGGTGGCACTGTTCTCCAATCCTCTGGAGGTTGAAGCAGGACTCGCGGTTGTGGTAGGCCGTCTTACACCAGGAACAGCTGATGGCTACTATGTCCTGCTTCAGAACAACCACATCCTCAGCTGTAATGGTGGCCACACTTGGAGTATAAGCTTCTGGTGAAGTCTAATAGTACAGTCCAACTTGGATAATTCGATGCCTAAGGGACCAATTAATCCAAAAAATTTGAATTAAAAATAGAAATTCTACTTATAGGAAATTCTAGGGACCAAGATAAATATTGAATTAAAGACGTTTGAATTATCCAAGTTGTACTGTATATATTTTTAATTATCCCTACAAGTGGTACAGGCCATGATAATCATGATGGAAAGAATTTAGTGAATGCTTTTACTGTAAGTGCACCCCATATCTACACATGTGAAAATCAGTTTGAATTTTGCACTTACGAATGTTACCAGAGCCTCATTTGGTTACTTGCTCTCACTCATGGAGTCGGAATTTTGAAAGAATTGGGGGCCATTAAAGCATTTTTTTAATTAGAAAAAAGTACCCAATGCGGGATTCGATCTCAGGTCGTAGCAGTTGAAAACCAACAGTTCAGACCACCCTTCCACCAACCCCCACCTAATAATAAAAACAAAACAGACTAGAGTAAATCTCTTCAATCAAAGACCACTGGGCATAAACTAAAAACTATTCAATGATGGCAATAGAGAACTGCCGGTAACATGGAATGGTTGTTACCACAAAGTAACACTGTCTATCAACCATGAATAGATTGTAGTGTGTTATCATTACCAGAAAAGGCAGACTTCAAGCCTACATTAACCTTGTGTATGATTGTTTCATGGATTTTTATCCATCAACACCAATGTGTAATTTGAACATCATCACTAGCATGTAGATCTTATTTGAAAATCTACCCCACTTTGCCCTTAAAATGTAGCTTGGCACCTGCAGCTTCAGAACACATTTTGGCTTGCATTAGATGCACTAAACAAGACCTTTGAGAGAGGCTGCTGCTTATCATTAAACAGCTCGAGGAGCATGAACTCACGGAATTCATGTAATCTTTGCACAAGGGGATAAGAAACAACAACAGGTCTTATTTGATCCATTATTGCTAATTATTTTCAATGTGTGTGGGCATTAAATAACTCCACTCACACATACACTTCTTGTCAAATCCTGGTTAATATATTCATTTTTTAGGCTTGCATTTCCTTGTTACCTCATGAGTTTATCTTTTTTACTTACTGTAACACAACTTTTAATTCTAGAATTGGGGCTATTAAAAAAAAAAAGGAGGAAAGTACAAGTAATGCAATTTTACAGACATTCGCATGGAAAAAGTGCCACTCTGAAAGCACTTTAATATCCTAACCATTATTTAGCTTTGCTCTGGCATAGAGATCTAGATCCAACATGTCCTCACTGCCGGGAAGAGTCACAGACTGTGGACCACCTCCTCTTCTCCTGTCCAGCTTTTATGCTACAGAGGCTACAGATAGCCCTTCTGCTTGGAGTACAAGACTTCAGCCCGACAGCCCTGCCCCTATTTCCTGACTCTCTGCCGGCCTGGAACTACCTGGTTACCTGGTTCACCTCAGCAATCTGCCCCCCTCCCCCCCCATGACTAGACTTCTCCTCTAGACTGCTGTACAGCCCGGGTAGTTGGCCATTTACGCTCCAGGAGCCCGGGTTACCTCTATTTTCTCTCTCCATTATTTATTAATACAGTAGAACTTGGATAATTCGAACTTCTTTAATTCGAAAACCTCTTTAATTCGAATATTTATCTTGGTCCCTAGAATTTCCTATAAATAGAATTTCCGTTTTTAATTCGAATTTTTGGATAATTCGAATTTTTTTATGGTCCCTTGGGGTTCGAATTATCCAAGTTCTACTGTATTATTTTTTTTAGCTTCAAAATACATTTTTTATAAAAAGTCTACAAGAGTTGAAATAAGAAGAAAAAAAAAACAAGGAAGAGAGAGTATAAGCAAACCTACCTTTCCACCAAAAGGAAGTTTGGACTGAAAGTTCTGCAACAATATCAAAACAGTGAGATATACAACAACTAAGACATAGTAATAAACTAAAGGTTAAACTTACCTTTCCACATTGGTTACACCTTCCTTTCTGAGCCCTCCTATGGACCCAATGATGATGAATCACAGTTTGCTAGAATAGAGGACCCATGAGGATACAGACCACGAACGTACATTCATACATAGGTAGATAGGTAGGGGGGTGAGGTGGGGATATAACAGGCTGGGGCATGCAAACACAGAGTATTATAAAGTAATATGATTTGAGTGGAGATAAGAAAGAAGACCTTTTAGTGTTCTGATCTATAATAGTAGTACTACAGGTACAGTACTACAATAATAAGTACTACAGGCAATGTCAGACTTTCACCAAAGTGTACCAAGGTGCCATGATCAATGAAAGCTACACCCCATTCCATGATATCAGCATGAGGAGCATGGATTCATGGAATACATGTAATTTTTTGCACAAGGGGATAAGAAACAAGAACAACTAATGTTTGACAATTTTTACAGCAAATGTTTCTTTTGAACAAAAAATCGAAATTTAAGGAGAAATAACGAGTATTTCTATCCTTAGGCATGAAGTATGAATTGTGAAGAGTAATGATAAACGGAAAAAATCTTATAAACCACACCATTTTATAGATAACACATCAGATTCTGAAGGTAGCAAAGCCAAATAAAAATATGTCAAATAGATGTTGCTTGGTTGTTACTCATAAGCATACAGAGATTTGCAAGGGATTTAATGGAATCTTTACAATCTGCCAAAGAGGTGTTTAGCTGGCAAAGTGGCTAGGCCATTATCTATGGCCAAAATACAGATAAGAATTTTTTCCAGGAAGATATCTTCTATATATATAAAAATGAATGTTTGTATGTTTGTTTGCTTGTTTGTATGTCCGGTATACAAATTCGCAGTAGTTCACTAATTCAAACCGAAATTTCCATACATAGGTAAAAAAATATGGGGAAGACGATAGGCTATTTAAAAATATATATATAAATCAATTATTAGAACTATAAATTCAAATTATTCTACTTAGCTCACGAACAGCGCCTTCTATCAAATATTAGATTAAATTATGCTGATGCAAACAAATAGATAATGCTAATAACAAACAATTATTTAAAAAAATCTTATCTAAATATATATCACTCGGGTAGATATGCACACGGGTCAATCCCGGGGCGAAGCCTGGGTCACCCGTCTAGTTGATCTATAAAAATAAGATGAGCGCTTCTCAGTTTGCCAAAGCTGGTGTTGTGGCTTTGTCACCGACCTGAGGCTGCTAGTTTTCAGCAATGATCAATAGATGGTGTCTAGTTTTGACATCTATTTTGACGAGAGAGGTGACCATTATTGTATAATGACAATTTACCTATATAATACTGTTACACATCGTGTTGCTGTGTGAACGATGGTAAAGAGAGTATGTAGGATCAGTAAGGATCTCTGTATCTGTGCTAACTTTTCTTTATTTACCATTGTGTGTATTATGGAGAACAAGCAAGTATAATAGACAGGGAGCATCATCCAACAACTGTTGTAACAAGAGGGAACACAACTTCACTCCTGGTTAGAGAGGCTTCTTTTCCCTGATTGGTCCATTTGCCTCCCTGGTTCACAGGTGGTGGATGGTTTCTTGCTTCCTTCCAATACTTATACAATAGGAAAAACCTAATGTATCTCCATGGAAGAGACAAGAGTTTAGTCTATTGATAGTGGCCCCAGAACTTTTTTTTTGCTTATCCCTAGTACACGTGGCACAGGCCATGATAATCATGGCGGGTAGAAGTAGGCGACTGCTTTTACTGTAAGTGCACCGCATGTCTACACATGTGAAAAGCAGTTCGACTTTGCACTTACAAATGTGCCAGAGCCCTATTTGGTTACTTGCACTCGCTGGTGGGGTTGGACTTTTGCAAGAATCGGGGGCCATTGGAGCATTTTTTTTTTTTAAATCAGAAAAAAAGTGTCCAATGCGGAAATCGAACCCGGGTCGTAGCGGTCGAAAACCAAACAGTTTAAAGATATATTCAGATATATAATTATTTAGGTTTAGTTCTCTTTACTTTCTAATCTACAATCCAATCTCCTTGTACATCAGGATCTAGAAAATTGCTTTTAAAGAAGTGGAAAATCTTTGATGTTTTTTTTTTTTTTGTGTCTATATGTCGTTTTTTAAGGAGTCAGAGGCAATTTTGTTCACACTTGGTTATCTAGTGTGTATTCATTAAAGGACACTGTGTATCAAATATCTTTCAGAGTTATTGTCTGAATCCCGATATGCATGTTAAAAGGTACAACTTTCTTAAGTTTTGTCCATGAGTGAATATTGACATTTGAAATTGATGAGCTCTACTTATCCCCAGCAGACACCAACTTATGCTCTACAAAAGCTTGATAGCCTAATATGATTGAGTGGAGATAAGAAAGAAGAATAAGAAAACCTTTTAGTGTTCTGATCTATAATCTAAATTGTGCTTTATCATATTATTGACTGTATTGGCTCATCTATTGATGAGCTCTACTGATCCTTAGCAGACACCAACTCATGCTCTACAAGCTTGATACCTTAATATGGTTGAGTGGAGATAAGAAAAAGTTTGTCTCTTTTATATGTGAATTTGATAGATTGTATTTCACATATGAATATGTTAACTGGGGAGTGATAAGGCACAATTTGGATTATAGATTATAAACACAAGGTAATAAGACCAAATACAAATAAATAAATAGTGTGTGATGTTTCGGTAACAACGCTGTTTGTGAAACGTCACACACTATTTATTTGGATTTGGTTTTATTACCTTGTGTTTAACTGGGGAGGTTTATCGCTAATTGAGATAGATTTCTGTTTTTTGCCAAGGCATTGATTAGACTAAATAGGTTCTCATCAAAACAACTTAATGGATGAGACAGCTCTGCCACAGCTGAAGAGATAAGTGCTGTCAGTCAGGACGGTAATCTGCCGACATTCTGAAGTGTTTATCACACTCTCTCCAGATGTGGTGATAACTCGCACCTCTTAACTTCATCAATGCCAGTCCCAAGCCCGGATAAAAAAGATAAGGAGAGTACAGTAGAACCTCCAAGAAAAGACACCTCTCTACAAACAACTTTTTTTTTTATATAAACCAACTAGCCGAATGACCCGGTCAACGCCCGGGTTTTACCCGATTAAATGTTTTTATTCAAATACTATTCGTTACAATTATAAATTGGCGCGGTGGATGTCACTCTTGTGAAACATCCCGCTCCAAACTTTGTGTCTGAGAAGCGATATTTTTATAGAAAGATGATCTGGCTTTTGTTTTCTGCTCGAATGAATGTTTTTCTGTTAGAATTTTGTTCCTGCGTACAAAATAATGAACTGGTTTCACCAGCGGTCTCTGCTTTTTAGAATTTTTCCCCGATATAATTTTGTATCTGATAATCAAACATGATACAACAATATCATCATCATCATTTTCTGTCTAAAAATATATAGTTTTAATAATTGATTTATATATTTTTTAAAATAGCCTATCGTCTTCCCCGTATTTTTTTACCTATGTATGGAAATTTTGGTTTGAATTAGTGAACTACTGCGAATTTGTATACTGGACATATATACAAACAAACAAACAAACATTCATTTTTATATATATATCCTCCTGTCAAAATTCAATCTATTTTTTTATTCTAAGAGTCAAAACTTTCCTAAACTTTCTACCAGGACATTAAGTAGTGCATCAACACTTACTAAAGAATATAATAATAGACTGGATGTGTTATCAACCAGAAGTAGAGAGGGGCTATAACTACCCAGGTACCTATATAAGCCAACAGTATCCATCTAATACAGGCAAAGTCAGACTTTCACCAAAGTGTGCCTGGATCATGGTGCCATGATCAACAAAAGTTGCACCCCTATACCCTATTCCAGTGTCGGGCAACCGGTGTGCCGTGGCACACTGGTGTGCCGCGAAGAATTCTAGGTGTGCCGCGAACATTTTTGTAGGTATTTAGAACTTTTGGTTAAATTTAAAAATAATGTTTCAAAAAATATTTTTTATAATTTTTATTCAATTTTAATTTTTTTTTTCAAAAATTTTCATATAAAAAATGAAATTAAAAAAAAGCAAATTTCATTTTATATAAAACTTATTTTGGTATTATAATTACAACAGTTTGCATAATTTTATATTTAATATAACGTATGTACATAATCTTGACGTACATAACTGGCACGTGCCATTATTAAAAAATAAAAATGCAAATAGGTACGTACCTATTTAAAATCATAAGTTAAAAAAAAACAATCCGCGAAAACAACTTTATTTAATAAAGTTGAATACATACTGCGGGAAAATACCTAATTTGTAAAATAATATGACCAAACTTAACCG
This sequence comes from Cordylochernes scorpioides, assembly GCA_030710605.1. Taxonomy (NCBI): domain Eukaryota; kingdom Metazoa; phylum Arthropoda; class Arachnida; order Pseudoscorpiones; family Chernetidae; genus Cordylochernes; species Cordylochernes scorpioides. Next base: position 74,147,023 of record CP092877.1, on the reverse strand, counting down.
TCATTTACAATCTTTGTCACAGCTGTTTATTAATAGAGGCTCAAAGCTACAAAGCTTAAAAAAAATAAAACAAAAAAAAATTATTCGGAGTTTTCGTCAAAGTATTGCTGTAGTAATTCTTCATTTTTTTTGCATGTTGTAAAACACACACACATTCACACAATAAGTTTTGTACACCGTAAAATCTGTTGGTTAAAAAAGGAAAAAAATATTTTTGTTACGAAATTCTCACTCACTTTTAACTCAAGGTAACTTTATTTAAACATTTTATTATTATATTTGTGTGTTTTCTAAATTCTCTCAAAACTAGATGGAGAGATTTCTAATTAGAGAAGGTGCCAGTGATAAACAAAATCAAAACGAAAATAAAGAAGATAAGAAAATAGTAAAATCAACTGGAAATAAGAGGAAATACGTTGAAGATTATCTCAAATATGGATTTATACCATCTGTTAATGATCCATCACTGCCGTTTTGCTTAATTTGCCAAAAAACCCTCAGCAACGAAACAATGGTGCCAAGTAAACTACTTCGACATATTGAGACAAATCATCGGGAGCAGATGAACAATCCAATAAGCTACTTTGAAAATATACGATCAAGTTTTCAAAAGCAATCAAAAAAATTCAAGAAATTTATGACCACCTCAGATGAAGCTCAAACAGCTAGTTACATGATAGCTCAACTCATCGCTCGAAAGAAGAAAGCTCACGCGGAAGCAGAGGAAATTATCTTGCCTGCTTTAAAAATTGTGGCTGGATGTATGTTAACGAATGATGCTATGGAGAAGGTTACGAAAATTCCACTATCATCAAAAACTATTGCGAGAAGAATTGAAGATATGTCAGAAGATATTGAGTTGCAAATAAAACAATCTTTTAATGATTCATCAACAAAATGGGCTATACAGCTTGATGAAACCACAGATATTAGTAATAAAGCTCAATTGCTGGCATTTTTGAGGTTCGTCGATACAGGAAAAATTGTGAATAACTACTTTTTTTGTAAAGAATTAAAACAAAGAACGACTGGTGCGGACATTTTTGAATTAGTTGATGAAAATGTTATGAAGTATAACTTGAGATGGGAAAATTGTGTTAGCGTCTGTACGGATGGAGCTCCAGCTATGAAAGGTTCAAGAAAGGGATTGATAGCACATGTCATAAAAAAAAATCCAAATATCAAATTTGTTCACTGTATGATTCATAGAGAAATGTTAGTGTCAAAGTCGGTTACTCCCATCCTTGTCACAACTCTAGATGAAGTTGTCAAAGTAGTCAATTACATCAAATCAAATGCTCTTCGATCGAGAATTTTTTCAACATTTGTGAAGCAATGGATTCCGATTATAAAAATTTATTGTTTCATACTGAAGTCAGATGGTTGTCGAAAGGCAAAGTTTTAAATCGATTTATTTCAATGAAAAATGAAATAATGGCATTCATTGATAACGAAGAGATTAATTTGCCTTTCATGATGAGTGATGTTTGGTGGTTACGAGTTTCATTTTTGGGTGATATTTTCGACAAATTAAACACCTTAATTTAAATTTGCAAGGGGTGCTCAGGAGAACATTATCACTATCTCCACCAAGTTGAAAGCGTTTAAGGAAAAACTCAGTTTATGGAATTTAAACATTGCTAAAGAAAACTTTGCATCTTTTCCGATGGTTCAAGAGAATCCATCAAAATCTATTATCAAAAAAGAAGTCGAAGAAACTTTGACATTACTATCCGCTTCTTTTGATAAATATTTTCCTTACTTGGACGTTGAAAAGATGGAATGGGTAGTTAACCCATTTATGCACTGTGAAATTCAACATCTGGAAGAAGAAATGCAAGAAAACTTAATTGATTTAAAAAACGATTTAGTTTTCAAAAGACTATTCACTGAAAAGGAGCTATCTGAGTTTTGGTTGTGCTTAAACTCCAAATTTCCTAAACTTAGTAATGCGGCCATCGAATCATTGTTGCCATTTGGAAGTTCCTACCTGTGTGAGCAAGGTTTTCAACACTCACAGAAATGAAGTCTAAGAAGCGCGAAAGACTTCAAATGATAGATGAGGAGATGTGCGTTTGTCTTTCACAAGTAGATCCCCGTATTGATTTGATATGCTCTCAAAAACAATCGCAATGCTCGCATTGATTATGTTAATTTAATATTGAAAATTAATAAAATGTGATATATATGTTTAAATTTTTACTAGTATTTATTGTTGTATTTTAATTACCTACGAGGAAATTTATAGTGAGAACCACAGGTGCGCCGCGAAAAAAAGAAATTAAGCTTAGTGCGCCGCAACTCGAAAAAGGTTGCCCGACACTGCCCTATTCCATGAAATCATGAACTCATGGAATTCAGTAATCTTTACACAAGGGGATAAGAAACAACAACACAATATCCATACTGTGGCTTAAGGTTCTAGTTCAATCATTGGTCAATATTCAAGTTTATTTGACTCTCTTCTAAGATGGTAAGGTATAATTTGGATTATAGGTTAGAATCAAAAGGTAACAAACAAAAACAAATTTAAATTATTGAAATGTTTGTTACAAGAAAAAATAAGACCTAATCCAAATAATTTAATAGTATGTGACATTTTGGCAACAGCATTGTTACCATCATCAGACAAAAGAATAAAATGAATAATAAAAAGAGATAAAATAAGATTTTATTCTTTTGTCTTATGATGGTAACAATGCTGTTGCCGAAACGTCACACACTATTAAATTATTTGGATTAGGTCTTATTTTCTTGTATCTTTAATCTAAAATCCAAATTTTGCTTTTCAAATGTTTGTTACGTTTCAGTAACAGCATTGTTACCATCATCAGCCACAAGAGTAGTAGTACTTTGTCGGATGATTGTAAATAACACTGTTACAGAAATGTTACAAACATTTCACTAAATTGTGTTTGGTCTTGTTACTCTTTTTGATTGACTCTGTTCCTTTAGAAACTTGAGATATCCCAGTACAAATCATATTAAAAACAAAAAAAGGAGTAATGACTTCAAAATTTTTAACCTTGTAAAAAGGGGAAGTAATCTAACAATTAAGATTATAGTTTAAATACAACGCTTAACAATAGCAAATCTAAAATAAGAAATTTTGATGTATTATTTCTGTATGATCTAAAGATACAAGAAAATAAGACTTAGTCCAAATACTTTATCATCATGTGCTTTTATCATTCGGTATGATGAGCTCTCTACTCATCTCCAGCAGACATTATCAAAAATCTCAAGCTCTACAGGCTTGATAGCCTGATATGATTGAGTGGAGATAAGAAAGAAGAAGAATATTTCTGTAACTCTGAGAGGTAACATCAGGAGATCTAATGGAATGCCATTGAATGTTATTTGAAGAATGAGGTTCACACACCAAGGAAGGGGTGATTCAATAATCTAATAGAGAGAATGGACTGAAAGGATATGAAGAGAATTACTTAGAACAGGTAGCTGACCTCCTTACTCGAGATGGCTGTGTTACTTGATGGCTGGTACCATTCTAGAGGGACTAGAGAGTGTGTACTCTTTTTATTGTTATTATCCCATGTGCATCATTATACAAGGTCATGGACACTATATGCTAGAATGATGAAATGTTAAAAAGAAGAAAAAAATGAAATGTACTCTAAATATCAAGCAAGCCAGGTAAAACCTCTCCAAAGACAAGATCCCCAAAGTCCCAAGATTCAAGACCTAAAGACATTGATACCATAACATAATTGAAAATGAGAAAATTGTATATAAACTCTTTCACACATTATTGTCAATATGATGAACTGGGTTTCTTTTTTTGGAGTGGAACCCAATAAAGTTATTTTGAACACTGGAATGGAGACTGTATACATTGATGGAGTGTAAGAATCATTAAGGATTATGATACAAGACTTCTCTATTGGCCTCCCATGTACATGAGAAGATGTTTTTGAGGCTGTTTTCTCTCTTACAGATGGTACAGGTTGGTAGATTAGTCTGATTAGGGTAACAACTCTGCTACACCAAAACATGTTGTTGTTGTTGTTGATGTTTCTTATCCCCTTGTGTAAAGAACACCAAAACATAGAGATAACATTTGGGGGTTTGTGGTGTTTTTTGCTAAGTTTAGGGAGTAATTGAACTAGGAGGAAGGAAGGAAGGAAAGGGTTTAGAAAGAGAAAGGAGAGATGTACTTACTTCTCTATATTGTCTAACACCTACATCTTTAAAAGTGGATTTACATGGAAACCGCGTCTGGGGAAACACACAGCTCAGCATTAAGAAACATAATATACAGGGCAGAACTAGACACACACACACACACACAATGTTTTATACTATACATATTAATAATAAGGAAAAGTAAAATCCTCAGCAATATGTAGAATAATAAATAAAATAGCTTTTCTGAGGATGAATTTCTTGCTTTATTATATACAGTTAAACCTGTCTATAGCGCTCCCTCTAAATAGCGCCTCCCTCTCTATAGAGCTCCCTCTAAATAGCGCCTCCCTGCCTATAGCGCCCCCTCTAAATAGCGCCTCCCTGCCTATAGCGCCTCCCTGTCTATAGCGTCCCCTCTAAATAGCGCCTCCCTGTCTATAGCGCCCCCTCTAAATAGCGCCTTCCTCTCTATACGTAGTACGATGCAATTTACATTAAAGTGACCTGTCTATAGCACCCTATTTTGGTGAGTCCCAAGAAGGGGGCGCTATAGACAGGTTTAACTATTTTCTTCTCAAGCTTTCAGGTTTTGCTAACCCCCTTTTTTTTTATTATTATTCCATGGGTAAGATTACAGTAGGTCATGAAGGTTGAAAACAATAATTTTTTCTACTATAGTTTCATGGTGACTGCTGTTGGCTATAAAAAGCTGGACCTACTCACTGTAGCAAATTCTTCTACAGTAGTATATGAAAAAATGATAATCTTAATTTTAACTAATTAAAAAATTAACCCAGTGTAGAAGGGTTTAAATTAACACAAAGCAATAACGCGCCACCTATACATATAAAATGAAAGGATTTAAAAGTACGAATGTTTCTTTTATACATAATACAAACTTCTACTGTCCTTACTGCGATGAAAAATATATATGGTGGATTAAATTGGCGAAACCGCTGGGAGGGTTCACCACTGATGAGCCAAGCCCTCCCAATATATTTTTTCATCGCAGTAAGGGCAGTAGAAGTTTGTATTATGTTTAAAAGAAACATTTGTGCTTTTAAATCCTTTCATTTTATATGTAGAAGGGTTTGCAAAAGCTTGAGAAGAAAATATATAATAAAGCAAGAAACTCATCCTCAGAAGCCATTTTATTTATTATTTTATTAATTATTGATAATAAATAGCAATATAAAAACCATTTGCGCAGTGGTTGTTAGTTGTTGAAAGGACTCTCCCATTAAAGGACACCTCTCTACAAAGGACAGTTTTCATTGCCACAAAATGGCCATTTTTACTATTTAGCAATTCTCCAGTAAGAGGATAACCCTCACTGAGATCACTTTGGCTCTGCAACTAAGTGTCCTTTACAGGAAGGTTCTACTGTATCATTAGTTTTTACAAGTTTCAAATCCTCCCTGCGGTCCCCTCTGGACCCTTAGAATATTCAACCAAATTCTGGTTCATTTCCAAGGTGACTAACGTGACAACAGCAACCATTTTCCAATGAAGAGCCCCAAGATAGTGGATATTGCTGCTGCTGTGATGGAGATGCATGGAGACATCTGAGACTCTTCTTTGGACATGACAACAACAAGTTTCAAATGCATTAATAAATCATTATCTGTAAGTTAGTATATTTGGAGTAGAGCATGTTAGAGCTACCTACACTTTTTTCACCGCTGGAAGGCCTTCTAAACTTGCCTGGAATCTGGAGGAAGACAAGAGGTAAATATGGTGAAACAACATGGAATTGGATAGATAAGGCACAATTTGGATTATAGATTATAAACACAAGGTAATAAGACCAAATCCAAATATATAATAGTGTGTGACGTTTCGGTAACAGCGTTGTTACCATCTTCAGACAAAAGTACTGAATGGAAAGTGAATATCAATGTTAATGCTAAGCCATCACTTGAAGATTCTATTTTAAAGAGTTCAGGATCTGAAGCTCTCCTCTATTTCACATTCAGTACTTTTGTCTGAAGATGATAACGATGTTACCGAAACGTCACACACTATTTATTTATTTGGATTTGGTCTTATTACCTTGTTTTATGAAATTGGATAATTGGAAAAAGGAATTAAAGAATTGGAAACAATTTTATAGATTTTGATTCTAAAGAGAAAGAATTAATATAACACTACAATGAGATCAAAAAATGATTTTAAAAAAACCTTCTAATAGGAAGTGGGTGTAACCATAAAAGACAACATTTGGATTTATAGTGAAGTATTAACATCCTGGTTGAAAAAATATATATTATAAAAGGGCCTGTCAACTATATATTGGAACAATGGCCTGTCAACACACAACTATATTGATTCATATTCAAATATAAGAAAATTGCTATATACTTTTATATATTGAATCAATAATTCCTTCTCTTAACTTTAATAACGAACCACTTGATGAGGAAAGAGTTTCTTTAATATACAATATCAGATCACAAGCTTTCGGGCATAATCACCCTTCTACTGGTGTAAAACGAGACAAAATATTAGAGGCAATCAGCTATATATATATACAAAAAAAAAAGTAAGACAATAAGACAGACTGTCTTACTTTTTTTTTGTATATATATATATATATATATATAGCTGATTGCCTCTAATATTTTGTCTCGTTTTACACCAGTAGATGGGTGATTATGCCCGAAAGCTTGTGATCTGATATTGTATATTAAAGAAACTCTTTCCTCATCAAGTGGTTCGTTATTAACTTTTATATATATATATATAAAAGGGCGTACCTGGATCTGCAAAGAAAAAAAAAATTTTTTTTCTCAAAATATTTAGAGGGATTGCTCTCTTTATCAATTTATTGCACAGTAAACTTAATTTACAAATTCTTGTAGATCATATGAAAACAACTTTGTCATTGGTCAAAAATAATTATTATCATTAATTATTTTTGACCAATGATAATAATTGTTTTCATGTGATCTACAAGAATTTGTAAATTAAGTTTACTGTGCAATAAATTGAGAAAGAGGAAGCAATCTCTCGAAATATTTTGAGAAAAATTTTTTTTTTTCCTTTACAGATCTAGGTATGCCTTTTTATATAAACTTAATTGATGGATCGCCTTTTGACTTAAAATATTTTTATATTGGCACAAGAGCATTTCATCAACTTTATTGGAACAAGGGCAAATCAACAACAATATTGGAACAAGGGCATATCAACAACAATATTGGAACAAGGGCAAATAAACAAGAATATTGGAACAAGGGCAAATCAACAACAATATTGGAACAAAGGCAAATCAACAACAATATTGGAACAAGGGCTTGTTAACTATATTAAAACAAGGGTCTTTCAACAACTTTATTGGAACAAGGGCAAATCACAATAATATTGGAACAAGGACTCGTTAACTATATTGAAACAAGGGTCTTTCAACAACTTTATTGGAACAAGGGCAAATCAACAACAATATTGGAACACGGGCAAATCAAAAACAATATTGGAACAAGGACTCGTTAACTATATTGAAACAAGGGTCTTTCAACAACTTTATTGGAACAAGGGCAAATCAACAACAATATTGGAACAAGGGCTTGTTAACTATATTGAAACAAGGATCTTTCAACAACTTTATTGTAACAAGGGCAAATCAACAACAATATTGGAACAAGGGCAAATCAACAACAATATTGGAACAAGGGCAAATCACAATAATATTGGAACAAGGACTCGTTAACTATATTGAAACAAGAGTCTTTCAACAACTTTATTGGAACAAGGGCAAATCAACAACAATATTGGAACAAGGGCAAATCAACAACAATATTGGAACAAGGGCAAATCAACAATAATATTGGAACAAGGACTCGTTAACTATATTGAAACAAGGGTCTTTCAACAACAATATTGGAACAAGGGCTTGTTAACTATATTGAAACAAGGGTCTTTCAACAACTTTATTGGAACAAGGGCAAATCAACAACAATATTGGAACAAGGGCAAATCAACAATAATATTGGAACAAGGACTCGTTAACTATATTGAAACAAGGGTCTTTCAACAACAATATTGGAACAAGGGCAAATCAACAATAATATTGGAACAAGGGCTTGTTAACTATATTGAAACAAGGGTCTTTCAACAACAATATTGGAACAAGGGCAAATCAACAATAATATTGGAACAAGGGCTTGTTAACTATATTGAAACAAGGGTCTTTCAACAACTTTATTGGAACAAGGGCAAATCAACAACAATATTGGAACAAGGGCAAATCAACAACAATATTGGAACAAGGGCAAATCAACAATAATATTGGAACAAGGACTCGTTAACTATATTGAAACAAGGGTCTTTCAACAACAATATTGGAACAAGGGCTTGTTAACTATATTGAAACAAGGGTCTTTCAACAACTTTATTGGAACAAGGGCAAATCAACAACAATATTGGAACAAGGGCAAATCAACAACAATATTGGAACAAGGGCAAATCAACAACAATATTGGAACAAGGACTCGTTAACTATATTGAAACAAGGGTCTTTCAACAACAATATTGGAACAAGGGCAAATCAACAATAATATTGGAACAAGGGCTTGTTAACTATATTGAAACAAGGGTCTTTCAACAACTTTATTGGAGCCCATCAACTACATATATAGGAACATGGGCCTGTTGAATGCAATGGAGAAATTTGAATCAAAATGTAAAACTTGTTTGAAGGCTTCATTTAGGTTTTAAAAAAAAATAACAATGAAATTTTATTGAAGCCATATGATAAAACAGCTTAAAGTAGCTGGAATCAGGAATTCATATGGGAATCTCACCTCAATACCATATACTGTAAAACCTCAATATAGCAGCCTCTTTTATAACAGCAACTTGGACTATAACATCAACATTCTAGAGTTTATCATTTTAAAATTCAAAATGGGGTTTAACTGTGGTTATAACAACAATACCATCCTCCTGCTATTATAGCCAGGTTTGTCTTTATTAGATAATTAAAATAATTTTATTGACATCTTGTCAATACAGGCAAAAGTGCACTGTGTATTAGAATAAAGGCCTACCTATACTGTAAAATCTCTATGGGAGGACATCTCTCTACAAAGGACAGTTTTCATCACCAAAAATAACCCCTATTTACCAATTAGCAACTCTCTGGTAAGAGGCCATCTCTTTCTGAAGGACACTTTGGCTCTACAACTGGGTGTAAGAGAGGATCTACTGTATGTGTGCAATGTACAAAATGTGAAGGAGTAACAGGAATGTGTAGAACTAGCTGTCACCCAATGGAACAAACTAGCTGTTGTAGCTGGGGGACTTGGAGTAGCACCAATGGAGTTGGCCACATTCCCGGGCCGACCTATGCCAGAACTGTATTTATATATCTGGTGGTTGTATCATCTCCCACCTTCTGTGACAACTCTCTCCTCCCGGCAGTTCTCTTCTCAAACAAGGAATTTTTTTTAAGATGAAGCCATATCCATGTATCTTTAAATAAACTATCAGTATATATTGAATTTAAATAAGGTAACAAGTGTCTGGAGATGTGTTTCTTTTCATTTTTATTGCAATCTCAAACTTTTGGGCATTACCACCCTTCTACAGGAGTACAAAAATAAACAAGGGTTGTAATGCCCAAAAGCTTGATATTTCAATAAAAATAAACGCATCTACAGAAGCATGTTGCCTTATTTAATTTATTTACAGGAGTACACATCTATTGCTCATATTGGATTTGAAAATTTTCTTTCTTAATATAGTAAAACTCTTTATAGCAAACCCCAATGGGGCTAAAACTGTGGTTTACTATAGCCATAGTTCACTGTATTATAAATTAAACATGGGGATTATTACAGTTTTTTTTTTTTTTTGCTTATCCCTAGTACACGTGGTACAGGCCATGATAATCATGGTGGGTAGTTAGCGACTGCTTTTACTCTAAGCGCACGACATGTCTACACATGTGAAAAGCAGTTCGACTTTGCACTTACAAATGTGCCAGAGCCCCGTTTGGTTACTTGCACTCGCTGGTGGAGATAGACTTTTGCAAGAGTCGGGGGCCATTGGAGCATTTTTTTTTTTTTTTAAACAGAAAAAAGTGTCCAATGCGGGAATTGAACCAGGGTCGTAGTGGTCGAAAACCAAACGGTTTAACCAGCCATCCACCAACCCCCTGACAACCCTAACAGGTTTGTTATAAGGGAAGGTTAGCTATATCCCAGGTTTAGCAAGGTTTTACTGTATTTTTGAGGGATAAATTACTTGCATAGCAAGATTAACACATCATGTGATTTATTTTGAACCACAAAAACTTTGATAAAGATGGGTGAGCTGCCACTCAAAATATTAGAAAAATGAATGTTCTTTTAAATCCAATATATACTAATACAGTAGAACCTCCCTGTAAATGGCAACACCTTGTTGCAGAACCAAAGCTTCCTTTAGAGAGAGAGGTATATCCTCTTATAAAAGAACAGCTAAATAGTTAAAATGGTATTTTTTTGTGATGAAAACTGTCCTTTGTAGAGAAGTGTTCACTTACCAGAGAGCAGCTAAACAATAAAAATGAGGCAAAGTAAAATAGAACGACCTTACAATTTGCACTAAGAGAAGACATTCGCTAGTTCTCCAACCTGTATACTGAGTTAATCAGAAACCCAAAGTAAGCAAGGAGTATATTTACATACTCTAGATTTGCATAACCTAGTTCCCTCTTTACTCCCACCATTCATAGGGGGAACTCTTCCAATTTGCAGAGAGGTAAATAAATGACAAGTTATCAATATTTGGATTATAGATTAAGAAAGGTAAGGTAAACAAGACCCAATCAAATACAAGGTTGTCCCAAAAGTTCGTAAACACTTGCAAAAAATTGAAATAGCAATAATTTTTGCCATAATATTATTCGCTGTTATGTATAATGTCTTTGTATTATGTATAATTATGTATTCGCTGTATAATACAGTTAAACCTGTCTATAGCGCCCCCTCTTGGGACTCACCAAAATAGGGTGCTCTCTGTACTCATGTTAGAGTCGGCAGCAAAGGCGTCTGCTTCCATGTTAGGAACAGCCTCAAAATACAGGCAAAGTCAGACTTTCATCAAAGTGTGCCTGGATCATGGTGACATGATTAACGAAAGCTGTACCCCTACACCCCATTCCATGAAATTCATGGAATTTGTGTAATCTTTACACAAGGGGATAAGAAACAACAACAACAACAGGATGCTATAGAGAGGGGGCGCTATAGACAGGTTACTTTTAATGTAAATCGCATCGTACTACGTATTTAAAATCATACGCTATAGAGAGGGAGATGCTATTTAGAGGGGCGCTATAGACAGGTTTAACTGTAATATTATTCACAGAGTAATAAGAAAAAACATCAACTTTTGGGATAACCTTATAACACAACCAGTTTATTAATTTGGATTTGGTGTTGTTACTTTAAGAGAAGAAAAGGAAGCTAAGAATGTTTTGTGAGGAAGGTTACTTACCCTATCTACTAGCAGATTAATACAGCCGGAATGAGCTGATATTTTACAAGCTGGGCACTTCATTCTGGGGCCTTGTTTCTGTGGGGAGCACACACATCAGCAAGATGAGAATCTAAAGACATTAATAAAAACAAACATTTATACGCTATTTCTATATATAAGGTACAATTTGGATTATTAATTAGAAAACACAAGGTATAAGATCAAATCCAAATATACATAAATATAGTGTATGATATTTCTGTAACAGTGTTGTTAACATTATCAATTAGGTACTTTTGTCTGATGATGGTAACAACACTGTTACAGAAATGTCACACACTATTTATTTATTTAGATTAGGTCTTATTTTATTGTAGGTCTAATCTATAATTCAAATTTCACTTTATCACTTATGAGAGATAAAAACTTTAGGTACTTACCTATTGAATCATTCAAAGTTAGGTAGAAAGTTTGAACATGAAAAGAATAAGAAATTGGCCAATTTTTTTTTTTAATACTTTATTTTATTTATTCATTTCAGAATTCCCCACTATGGTAGGTCCCTCTGTGTTTAGGTAGGGGCACTCATTCATTATTATTATTATTTTAATTATCCCTAGTACACGTGGCCATGATAATCATGGTGGGTAGTTAGTGACTGCTTTTACTGTAAGTGCAACACATGTGAAAAGCAGTTCGACTTTTGCACTTATAAATGTGTACCGATTGGTTACTTGCACTCGTTGGTGGGGTTGGACTTTTGCAAGATTTGGGAGCGATTGGAGCATTTATTTTTATTTGAAAAAAAGTGCCCAAAACGGGATTCGATCCCGGGTCGTAGCTGTCAAAAACCAATGGTTTAGACCACTCTGCCACCGACCCCCACTCATTCATTGTTGCCTAGGAGAACCCAACCTCCCATGAGAGACTACAGCCTGAAAAATGGCTACTCCTGGCCTGGAGGTGGACTCTCACCAGAGGTTGGGTAGTGTCTGGCTGAGATAGGGTTGAATTTACAAAGAATGGCCCCATCAAACAAAACACTGTCAATATTCAACAATCTTGACTTGGTATTGAATATCGCATGGCGTACTTTTCTCTGCTTCAATGAGCCTTGATTCTTGCCCAAATCCAACCCTTCCATAGACATGCAAGGTAGCCAAACAGGGCTTAGGCACCTTGTAAGGAAAAATTCAAATTGCTTTCAACATGTGTAAAAATGAGAGTACACTTAAAGTAACCATCATTTATTTATGCTTATGAGGTGATACAGCAGCGTATTTACAATTAGAGAGGAGACAAAATGAATTAAATCCAGAAAAAAGAAGTGAGGACATATCGGTCAATCATGAGTGCATAATGTAGACAGTAACCATGTGTAATAGGGATAATAATGATAAAACAAACTGGAGTTGGACTTTTGCAAGAATCGGAGCCATTTTTTTATTTAGAAAAAAAGTGTTCAACGCAGGGGTGTTGGCTGCCTTACAGTAAAAGTCAGTAGCTACTAACCCAAATGATTATCATGGCCTGTATCAGATGTACTTGAGATAAGTAAAAAAAAAAAAAAATACATGATCTAATCTGTATAATAAAACTTATCCCTAGATGTGGATCTTTAATTTATTTGATAATCTACTCTTTGTAGATTCCTATCATTAAACATAAGTTATCGCTAGTAAAAACTATAAAAAGGTAAACCTGGATACCATAGTTTTGGACTACTGATGGCAGGTACTAACTATTTATCCTTAGTATACCTGGTTCAGGTCATGATAAACATGGTGGGTAGTGGTTAGCGACAACTTTTAGTGTAGGTGCACCACATGTCTAGACATGTTGGAAAGCAGACTCATTCAGAGATGCGCTTCTTAAATACAATTTTTAATTGGATGACAACCAATGAGTGCAAGTAACCAAATGGGGCTCTGGCACACTTATAAGTACAAAAGTTGAACTGTTTTCTACATGTATAAACATGCGGTGCACACTTAGAGTAAAAGTAGTTGCCAACTACTACCCACCATGATTATCATGGGGGGGTCGGTGGAAGGCTTGTTAAACCGTTTGGTTTACGACCACTACGACCCAGGTTCGATCCCCGCATTGGACACTTTTTTCTGTTTAAAAAAAAAAAATGCTCCAATGGCCCCCTGATTCTTGCAAAAGTCCAACCCCACCAGCGAGTGCAAGTAACCAAACGGGGCTCTGGCACATTTGTAAGTGCAAAGTGGAACTGCTTTCACATGTGTAGACATGTGGTGCGCTTACAGTAAAAAGCAGTCGCTAACTACCCACCATGATTATCATGGCCTGTACCACGTGTACTAGGGATAAGCAAAAAAAAAAAAAAGATTATCATGACCTGTATCACATGTAATAGGGATAATAATAAAAAAAACTAGTGAAATTGGAGTTTTGCAAGAATCCGGGAGTCATTGGAGCAATATTTTATTCAGAAACACAAAGTACCCACTGCAGGATTTGATCACAGGTTGTGGGTGTCGGAAATCGAGAGCTTATACCACTATCTCCAGACCCCCCCCTCACCATTTACAATATATCAATAATGCTAGCGCACACATACCAAGGTGTCTGATGGAAGAAGGATCCTCTCTGACTAATGTTTATCCATTTTGTGCAACAAGGAGAAACAACCAGGTGCCAACCAATGAAGCTAAAAATAAAGAACGGGAGGAAAAACCCAGGTGTTTGGAAGGAAATATGCAGACACCTTCATTTCCTCGTAACTTGGGAGAACTTTCCCCTTGGAACATCATTGCTTCTTCTCTATCCAAACATCCTTAGTGGGTCGATGGAAGGATGGTTTAAACCATTGGTTTTCAACCGCTACAACCTGTGATTGAATCCCCCATTAGAAACTTTTTTCTGATTAAAAATAATGCTCCAATGGCCCCTGATTCTTGCAAAAGTCCAACCCCACCAGCAAGTGCAAGTAACCAAACAGATTTCTGGTAGATTTGTAAGTGCAAAGTCGAACTGCTTTTCAAATGTGTAGAAATGTGGTGCACTTATAGTAAAAGCAGTTGCCAACTTCTACTTACCATGATTATCATGGCCTATACCATGTGTACTAAGGATAATTAAAACAAAAAAAAAAAAAACATCCTTAACAGGCTAGTTTGGTCTTTATTAGCAATGAATTGCCATTCTTATAAGAAAGAACATAACCAAACAATAATTAAGAAAAAGGCATCTCCTAATCACACAACTAAAAGTTTGCTGATGGCTTGCACCATCTATTGGAAAAAATATCAACTAATTGTTGATTTTCACTTTTTCCAGAAACTCCGCCTTTGCCGGTCCCAAGCCCGGATGAAAAAGGAGGAGGGGGAGCAGTAACAAGCTCACTAAAAAACCTGGGCTCAGCTGGCCCGGCTGATAGTACCCTGTAAGGGCTCCAGGGATACAGGATGAGCAGTGTTTGTACTCCATGTTAGGAGCGGCTGCACATGGCGTCTGTTCCTCATGTCAGAGGCGGCCATTTCTTTTGGAGCTAAGTTGGCCTGCCACTGAGTAGTGCTCCCAGTCTTAATGACAAAGGCAGACGCATTCGACTTCACCCAGTGTGGAGATAAAAAAGAAGAAGAAGAAGACTTTTTCCAGAAATGTCCAAATACCCTTTCTTGTGATTAAACAATAATTAAAAATTCAATGATTAGTTGATATTTATTCCAACAGATGGTGCAAGCCATCAGCAACTTTTAGTTTCACGATCAGGAGATGTCTTTTTCTTAATTTATCCATCTTATCCCAATAAAATTTCAGTATTATTTTTTTACAAAACAATAAGTTGTAAAAAATTATTTTCACGTTCTGCACAATGCAAATGGTTTGTATACAAGTGTGTGGATTCACTAGAATAGATCTTAATTTTAAAAAATACTCAGATGATAAGCAGCGATAAGTTTATTTTTATAGATGGAAAATTTGCTGGGAGGAAATTTAGCCATATATTCTAGCCATAGATTTGGCCCAGCCACATTGCCAGCAAAACACCTCTTTGGTAGATTGTCAAGATTCCATTAGATCCCATTTGGATCTCATGGAATAAAGTCCGCCCTAGACTGACGAGGGCCATTAGCCTGATGGTCTCTAGGTGGACGCTTCTCAGTTTGCCAAAGCTGGTGTTGTGGCTTTGTCACCGACCTGAGACCTCTAGTTGTGGCGACTGTCAATTATGGTGCCAGGTTTTGACGTTTATTTTGACGGGAGAGGCACCCTGTGTTTCTATGGAAGTTTATTTTTTTGTTAGGCTGTGAAACAAGTTTTCGAGGTAAAAGGCTATTTGACAGGTTAGCATCAAAAGTTATGTTAAAGTACAAATGTTCTATTTGTGATTGGGAGGCAGGAAGAGTGACCAACTCACCAAACATTCGTTCTCCGCCATGTAGCAGAGGTCTGCTGAGCTGGTGGAGGTGACCCACATGTGATCCCCGTTAAGAGCACCGTCCTGCAAACATCACGTCTTACTTGACAGCCATCTACAGTAGTTCTCTTTGCTCATGTCTGGCTCCATTCAAACAATAGCAATGGTTGGGCAGCCAGTGCATTTACTGAACATTTAGTAGTGGATTAAGAATACACTCATGGATAAAACTTAAGGAAGTTGTACCTTTCAGCATGTATATCGGGTTTCAGACAATAACTCTGAAAGATATTACAGTGACTTTGATTGAAGATACACAAGATAACCAAGTGTGTATAAAATTGCCTCTGTCTCCTTAAAAAAAAAATAATAATAAGACAACCAGCAACATAAAAGACTTTCCACTTCTTTTTTATCCATGAGTGTATAGCTTTAAATATTTCAATGATTTTTAATAACTATTCCCAAGTATACATGGTACAGGCCAAGATAATTGTGTTTTGTGACTTCCTTTTTACTGTTAGTACACAATTTTGTATAAACAAGTAGAAAGCAGTTCACCTTTTACATTTACAAGTTTTCCCCAAGTTTGGTTACTTGCACTCACTGCTGAGGTTTGGAGTTGGGTGAAAAATAGGATTTTCATTAAAGCAGAAAATAATGATCTATGTGGGATTTGATCCTGTGGGTCATGGTTATCAAAAAACCTAGGGTGTGTATTAAATAAAAGTTGAAGATCCTTCTGGAGATAAGTTTCTGTTATAGTTTTTGTTACTTGAACTCAAACTTTGGGGTCTATCTGTATTCCTCGACAGGAGTAACACACTGAGTACACACTCCTGTCAAAGGGCTGATGACTTGAGTTCAAGTAAATAAGACTTAATCCAAATAATTTATTAGTGTAAAATGAAAGGATTTAAAAGCACGAATGTTTCTTTTATACATAATACAAACTTCTACTGTCCTTACTGCGATGAAAAAATATATTGGGAGGGCTTGGCTCATCAGTGGTGAACCCTCCCAACCCAATTTAATCCACCAGACCGCTTCTCAGAGCTCTAATACTGTATTGGACGATTCTGCTTATATACGCAGCACTGAAGGATGGAATCTCAGAAATGGTTTTCAAGAAAACTATGGACATAAGCTTATAGGACAGTAGAATTACATTTATAAGTATAGATGGCGCATTATTGCTTTGTGTTAATTTATTAGTGTGTTGACTTAACACACCAATAAAATATTTGGATTAGGTCTTATTAAATTCAAGTACTAAAAACTGTTGAAGAAACTTATCCCCCGATGGATCTTCAATTTTTATTTAATTGAGCACAGGGGATTAATATCTACTAGGGGTTTATAGAACCATTCCCTCCATCAACCTCCATAATTCAAAGGTAATGAAGGTCAATGTACTTGAAATGAAAAATCTTTAACCACAAATTCAAACAAAACCAGTAGACTAACCCATCATCCGCTTGCATTTTAGGAACAGCCTCAAATTACAGCCAATGTCAAAGTACATTTTGATATGGCACAATTTAGATTATAGATTAAAACTACAAGGTAATAAGACCAAATCCAAATAAATTAATAGTATGTGATGTTTCGGTAACAGCATTATTCTTTTGTCTGATGATGGTAACAACGCTGTTACTGAAATGTCTCACATACTATTAATTTATTTATTGTTACCAAAACATCACACACTTATTTTATTAAGATTTGGTTTTATTACCTTGTAATATACATATTGCTAAATGATGAATCTATATAAAAATTTAATTAATTTATTTGGATTATATATTTTCTTCTAACTACAACTCTGTTCTTTAATGAAAAAAAAGAAAAGGAAAAAGAAGAAGAAGGCATCATCAGGCAATAAAAGTTGTGATGTAATTTCATCTTTCCCCCAAAATCCCCGCATCATTAGAGAGGGGAGAACTGATGACTAAATCAATTGTTAAAAAAATAAATATTCTTTCTCCCATCTTCCATTGTAACCAGAATCCATTTGTGTATTAAAAAAACAAGAATCCACCAACAATTGATTCAATGCCAACAACAAGAGGGGGGGACATTGAAAGAAGGCAAAAAAAAAACCAAATAGAAAAGAAAAAAAAAGTGTAAATTTAGCCAATCATTAGAAAAGTGAGGAAAGGAATAAGTGCCAAATCTATGAAAAAGATACAAAATCTTGATATATATACAAAGGAAGGGGACAAAAAAAAAGAAGGAAGGATGGAAAAAAGAAACTACTTGGAAACCTTTACAAAGAAGGGAAACAAAATAGAGAGAGAAAAAAAAAATGGTTTCAACAAAATGTCTTTTTTTTTGTAAATTTTCCTCAAGCCGTCAGTTTATGAGTTTGAGCTCTTTTATGAGAAGGCGCTAGTTGTTATGGTGGAAGCTCTACATAAAAAGTAATTGAAATTTTTTTGTTGTTGTTGTTTACTGCCATCAAAGTTTACAATCTTTGTTAGCTAACAGAAAAAAATAAAAGTTTAGGATAATTTTTTTTTTTTTCATTAGACACTTTATTGGGGAGAGGGGGTGTATGGAAAGTTGATTAATTAGAAGAATTAATATTTTTTAACTCTGTCTTTGCCGGTCCCAAACCCGGGATGAAAAAGGAGGAGGGGGAGCAGTAACAAGCTCACTAAAAAACCTGGGCTCAGCTGGCCCGGCTGATAGTACCCTGTAAGGGCTTCTAATCCAGGGATACAGGATGAGCAGCGTTTGTACTCCATGTTAGGAGTGGCTTAAAATGGCATCTGTTCCTCATTTCAGAGGCGGCCATTTCTTTTGGAGCTAAGTCGGCCTAACACTGAGTAGTGCTCCCAGTCTTAATGACAAAGGCAGACTACTTCACCCAGTCATGATGGTTGTCAAACAGACACCATCAAGGGTCACAACTTGATACCCTAATATGATTGAGTGGAGAAAAGAAAGAAGGAGGTCAGCAAACACATGGAATGCATTCTCACTCTGTTCTGGGCAATTCTATTCTCATCTTTTATTTCCAGACCATTCTATTAGATTATCAAACTTCCTTGATCTGCTACTACCTTTCATTCTTCAAGCTGCATCTATCCCTCCAATATGGTCAATAGATGATCTCCTGATGACACTTGGAGTAAATATCCTAGGTTAAGAGTGGCCACAAACCAGAAGCAAAGTCGCACTGCTAACAAATGATACTTCCAGGTCCCCAGACAAACAACAAGTGCATAATTTTCCTTATTTTAACTTAAAATTATAAAATCAAAATGTCACATCTCTTCTTTTGATAAAGATCTAACACCAGTGTTAGAATTTCTTAGACCCACATTTCCATTGCCAATACAATTCAGAATACGCCTTTGCCGGTCCCAAGCCCGGATGAAAAAGGAGGAGGGGGAGCAGTAACAAGCTCACTAAAAAACCTGGGCTCAGCTGGCCCGGCTGATAGTACCCTGTAAGGGCTCCTGATCCAGTGATACAGGATGAGCAGCGTTTGTACTCCATGTTAGGAGTGGCTGCACATGGCGTCTGTTCCTCATGTCAGAGGCGGCCATTTCTTTTGGAGCTAAGTCGGCCTGCTACTGAGTAGTGCTCCCAGTCTTAATGACAAAGGTAGACGCATACTACTTCACCCAGTCATGATGGTTTCAAGCTTTACAAGCTTGATACCGTAATATGATTGAGTGGAGATAAGAAAGAAGAAGAATCTATCAATAGTTCAGGATCTGTCATCAATATTATCAAATCATTCCCCTAGGATGCTAGGCAAAGTGTTGTACACAGTTAAACCTGTCTATAGTGCCCCCTCTTTGGACTCACCAAAATAGGGTGTTATAGACAGGTCACTTTTAATATAAAATGTTTACCTTTTAATGTTTAAAATCGGGCGCTATAGAGAGGAAGGTGCTATTTAGAGGGGGAGCTATAGACAGGTTTAACTGTATTTTAATTGATTAATTATTCCCACAGAGAATGTGTATAAGATCACAAATAAATAGGCGCTAACCGAAAGAAGAAGAAAAAAAGTTCCTTTGTTTAATATTAGTTTCTTTTTTATATTTGTTCTCTCTCTTGTAAATCAATAAATATAAACACAAGGTAATAAGACCAAATCCAAATAAATAAATAGTGTGTGACGTTTCGGTAACAGCGTTGTTACCATCTTCAGAAAAAAGTACTGAATGAGAAATTTTACCACAGCATGTTTTAAATAGTTACTGTTTTCAAGTGTGTAAACAAGATTGCAGATAAGAAGAAAATATTTTTTTGAGAAACACAGATAATTATTCTTAGAATTAAAAGTGGTAAAACCCCACTTTTTTTTTTTTAGAGATAATTAAACCATGCTGTGGTAAAATTTCTAATTCAGTACTTTTGCCTGAAGATGGTAACAATGCTGTTACAAAAATGTCATACATTATTTATTTGGATTTGGTCTTATTACCTTGTGTTTATAATCTATAATCCAAATTGTGCCATATCAATAAATATAATGTTTGATTATAATTCTTGAAATCAGTTTCATTAAAAATTCTAAGCAAAATCAACACACAGACACCAGGATACAGTTGACAGGCCAACCTAGGTTTGAAACCTGTGGTTGGTAGTTTGGGAATTACAGCACATAAGGACAGATGTTGCAGTCTTCAGTGAAGCATCCTGGTTTACATTCTGAGGTCTCACCTAACAATAGCCTATTCAGTTCAAGGCTGAGAAGCCAACAATGGGTTCAATGGAACCATGGATGATGACTCAGCTGTGTAATCCCATTGTTCAGAACATAAACAAAGTTATGGTACTGGGATTAGTTTGTAGTAATTGGTTATTGTCTTTCTACAAACACACCTGACCTAATTTCTCCTATCACAGCATCTTCAGAATTATAGTTGTCTTGGGGGGGATTAGTGATAGTGTCAAATTATATTGACAATTATTTGCAATCTTATCATATCTTATCTCAGGTTTTAGTGGAAAGAATTTGTGTTTTCGTTTGTTTGTGAACAAATCTCTCCCGCCTTCTCATTGGACGAATGTGGCCATGTTTGTATATAAAGGGGGCTATGGTATGAGTCGAGGCGAGTGTGGTGGATTATTGTGTGGAGACGCTTAAAGTGTTCTCTGCGTGATTTATCCGTGTCTGGCTATCTCCACGCATACCTGTGTAACCCCGGTCCGATCCCTACCTAAGCAGCAATAAAGCTAAGTACTGTTTTTTTTATTTTATTTAACAAATTGTGATTTATTATTTACTTTTTTTTTTTGGTGTTGTACTTTTGAGTCCACGATTTTTTCTGTGTTTAAGTTACTCTTACTGTAGGCCCTAGTATATTGTATCTTGTGTTAACCCGTACAAAGTAACTTTTGTCAATAGAAACTGTAGATTAAACTAAGGGTTCACTACTGATGAGCCAGGCCTCCCTTTTCTATCATAGTAAAATAGAGAGAGAGAGTAGAAAGTTATTTATTTGAAGAAAAAAACAATTAGTTTTCTTTCCTGATAGATTAGAATCAAAAGGTAACCAAGACCAAATCCAAATTAATGAAATGTTTGTCACATTTCAGTAACAGCATTAGAAATACAAGGTCCAATGACAAAATACAAATAAATAAATAGTGTATAACCTTTCAGTAAAGTTACCGAAATCTCACACACTATTTATTTATTTAGATTTGTCTTATTACATCTCTTGTGTTTCTAATCTATAATTCAAATTGTACTGTACCAGGAAACAGAATTGTTACTATCATCATATTTTTAAAAAATAGAAGAGCGTGGTTTCGATCCACGGACCTCTGGGTTATGGGCCCAGCATGCTTCCACTGCACCACTCTGCTCTAAAAAGCTCTAAAAGAGTGGAAGCGTGCTGGGCCCATAACCCAGAGGTCCGTGGATCGAAACCACGCTCTCCTATTTTTTTTAGAGTATCATCATATTTGTTGATATGCTAAAATTTTTTTTCCCCACTTTACTGATAAACAATGCTGTTATACTGAAACCTCACCAACATTTCAATAATTCAGATTTGGTCTTGGTTACCTTCTGATAGTTTTTCTTTAACTTCATATACACTAGATTGATAAGGCACAGTTTGGATTATAAAACAAGGTAATAAGACCAAATCCAAATAAATAAATAGTGTGTGACGTTTCGGTGACAGCGTTGTTACCATCTTCAGACAAAAGTATTGAATGAGAAATTTTACCACAGCATGTTTTAAATAGCTACTGTTATCAAGTGTGTAAACAAGATAATAGATAAATATCTTCTTCTTATCTGTTATCTTTCTCATTCAGTACTTTTGTCTGAAGATGGTAACAATGCTGTTACCGAAACGTCACACACTATTTATTTATTTGGATTTGGTCTTATTACCTTGTTTCATATACACTACTTATTTGCACATATACATCTATTTTTTAGCTCTTTTTAAAGAATTTTTTAGCGTATTGATGCACAATTAAATACCCTTTCTTTAATGGTGAGGAAGCATTGAGGAACGCTTTGTGAATTATCAGTCTCCACCCTATTGCTAAGGGTAAACATCCCTGGAGCAGTAATGGCTACCCAGACCTCGAAGGTCCACAAGCCGGCTGCTAAGGGTAAACAGTCTGAAATAAGATTGTGGCGCCCATGGTACTCAATTCTAATGCCCATGTGGCTCTCATAAAGAAAGTCCATTGTATGTGATGCACTTGAAGTACAAGCCGTCACATGGCCTGGAGCTACATCCCTTGTGTAGACCCACCCACAAAATACTTGGAAAGAGTTGCACAATTCATAAATTACTCAACAACAAACATGTTCTCAAGAGTCATTATTATACTTGACGACTGCAAATATTGGTTAAGAAACAGGCAACCAACTTCCAAAGGGGGGTTCTATATATATGGAAGGAATCTCATCTATCATGTTCAAAAAACCCTCCAATTGCAGTAATATGGACAAAAAGAAGAATTGCACCACAAATAGAGATACAGTAGAACCTTCATGAGAGGACACCTCCCTACAAAGGACAGTTTCCATTGACAAAATTAACATTTCTACTAATTAACAACTTTCCTTTAAGAGAACACCTCACTAGGAAAAAGGACACTTTGGCTCTACAACTACGTGTTGTCCTTTACAGGAAGGTTGGTTCCACTGTATAGGAAAGAAGAAAGGAGAGTCTTTCTTATCCTTAATGGCTTGAAATTGGTCAAGAAACAACTACCATACTCCCAAAAGGGGGTATTATATAGAGTATAAATATCATTTTTCATGTTCAAAATTCCTTCAATTGTAGCAATATGGATGAGAAAAAGAAGATTTACAAGTAGAGCTAGATAGAAGAAAGGGGAGATAATGACAACTGAATGAATCCCTCAGCTGATAGGAACAATGAACGTGTGAAGGAATGGGAGCTTTGTTTCAGTAGCGGGATCTTCCAAATCTATTTATAACTTTCATTAACTTTACTTACAAGTCTTCTTTGTTTGTGCTAAACACAATCCTACTTCCACACTAATTGTTGCTTTTGCTAAAAGTGACACAAATCCATAATTGATCATATATCTATTGTTGTGTCTTATCCCCTTGTGCAAAGATTACATGAATTCCATGAGTCCATGCTTCTCAAGCTAGTTAATTATAAGCAGCAGTCTCTCCCAAAGGTCCTGTTTAGTACATCTAATACAAGCTAAAATGTGTTCTGGAGCTGCAGGTTCCAAGCTAAATTTTGGACAAGTGAGGTAGATTTTGTTGTTATATTCTATCTTTAATTGCTTGAGATGGCCTGTTCTAAATCTTTGTTTGATGCTGTCTATTTCTGGTGCTCAGAGTTTTCATTCCAAAAATTACCATTTTTACTCTTTAGCAACTCTCTGGTAAGAGGATACCTTTTCATAAAGAACACTTTAGCTCTATAACTAGGTGTTATCCTTTACAGAGAGGTATAGTTTTACTCTATATATAAAATCCAAATTTAAAGAAGAATAACTTGCCCAGAAGTCCTCCTCTACATGACGAGAATAGTTGATATTTATTCCGATAGATGGCGCAAGCCATCAGCAACTTTCAGTTGCATGATAAGGAGATGCCTTTTTTTCATAATTTAGAATAGAGTTGTACCAATCAACTTTGTCTTAGAAGGGTTGTTTCTAGGTATCGGAATTCCAATATTTCGATATTTCTCCATCACTTTTGATATTTGAATTGTCACACTGATTGATTCCTGCCTAGAAGTCCTCCTCTACGTGGTAGGCGGGAGAAGCAGCACAAGTAAGGGACTGCCCTGTAGGACGAAGTACGGTGTCGTGATCCCCAAGACGCTACGGTAACCGTGAAGAGGGAACTCTGAAATGTGGCTGACTAACAGGGCAATGGTACCCCTCCTTTCCACGGTGGACAAGACACCACCAAAGAAGAATATAAAATGCTCAACCTCCTTTCAAACAGAAATGAAAGGAGATAAAAGACAAAGGTGAAAGGAGGGGGGAAGCAATTGATAAAAATGGGAGAGATTTGAAGAAAGAAAAAAAAAATGGGGAGGGAAAACGCCAAGCATTAATATTAATGGGGAGTGAGAATCAGACGTAATAATTGTCTTTTCCCCCCTTTTCATAATTAGGTCGAGGCAGGAGACGTTCGTGTGAGGTGATATGAAAATGGGGAAAAGTTTAATTTACATTTTTTTTTTTTACCTTCCTCTCTCTCCATTCTTCTTTTATTGGATACTTGTAATTTGTCAGGGGAGTCAAGAGATGGAAAGAAGGATTTAAAAAAAAAAGAATATTTTTTCAATATAATGATC
>CP092877.1:74095223-74120186 GCA_030710605.1 Cordylochernes scorpioides | reverse complement strand
TTTCTCTCCAAGGTCATAGTCTTTCTTGTATCAGAAACGTATAGACAAACTAGAATGAAAAATCCTAAAATCCAAATAATTATAGACAATTTAAAAAATGAATATTATGTTGTTATATGCTGAAAACACCAGGTCAAAATGTCGTAAAAGAAAAAATTCACTGAATCAGAATATTGAGAGCTATATAAATATATATGCAAATAGAACAAGGTAATAAGACCAAATCCAAATAAATAAATAGTGTGTGACGTTTCAGTAACAGCGTTGTTACCATCTTCAGACAAAAGTACTGAATGAGAAATTTTACCACAGCATGTTTTAAATAGTTACTGTTATCACGTGTGTAAACAAGATAACAGATAAGAAGAATATAGTTATCTGAGAAACACAAAATATTATTCTTAGAATTAAATATGGAAAAACCCCAATTAACAGAATGGAAGAAAGAGGAAATATAAATGATATTTATAGATATGCTTTAAATTATATTTTTAAAAAAATTGTTTTTTTTTCCACTTTTAATTCTAAGAATAATATTCTGTGTTTCTCAGATAACTATCTTATTCTTATCTGCTATCTTGTTTACACACTTGATAACAATAATTATTTAAAACATGCTGTGATAAAATTTCTCATTCAGTACTTTTGTCTGAAGATGGTAACAACGTTGTTACCGAAACGTCACACACTATTTATTTATTTGGATTTGGTCTTATTACCTTGTGTTTATAATCTATAATCTAAATTGTGCCTTATCATATGCAAATAGAGTTTATATGCAAATAATAAAGAATCTCTAAAAGGCTAAATTCACGTTATCATGTTTAATAATACATAGAATGGTGTCGTTTTTTTCCCAAGAATAAGGTCATAGTCTCTTAAATCAGAAACGCTACACCCTGGAATAAAAGAATAATAAAATCCAAAGAATTTTAGGTAATATGTAAATAAGAAATACTAAATTCATAAAGGCACAAATGAATGTGATGATGATGCATTTTTCAAATGAGTAATAACGCGCCATCTATACATATAAAATGAAAGGATTTAAAAGCACGAATGTTTCTTTTATACATAATACAAACTTCTACTGCCCTTACTGCGATGAAAAAATATAAATAATAATTTTCAGTGCTGCGTTTATAAGCAGAATCGTCCAATACAGTATTAGAGCTCTGAGAAGCGGTCTGGTGGATTAAATTGGCGAAACCGCTGGGAGGGTTCACCACTGATGAGCCAAGCCCTCCCAATATATTTTTCATCGCAGTAAGGGCAGTAGAAGTTTGTATTATGTATAAAAGAAACATTCGTGCTTCTATATCCTTTCATTTTATAAGTATTTTCGGCTACATGAACTCACTAGATTTTGGTTAAATATATACGAATAAAAGATTACATGAGGAGCTTCTTTTTCGATTTATTGCAAGCTTTCGAACCTTTCGGTTCTTCTACAGGCATGGATAGTATGAATATACTAACGGGATTTATACACGTTTGAGCCATTATAAACAACATACACATTTACATACGAAGCAATATTTCAAATATAATTAAAATAGTAATAAGAATTATGACTATAAAATATAAAACTATGCAAATAAAATTGAAACATTTTTAAAGTTTGAAAAAATTCGGGAAATACATTTATATACGCTAAAAATTAGAAATGAACGGTAAGCAGGGGTACCTCCAACCAGGTACACTATGGGGGTTATCTTACACTATAAGTATGTTATTTTATAAGGTCAAAGTCTCGTAAAAGAGAAACACGGTAAACCTGACTATAGATCGCTATATAAATATATATGCAAATAGAGTTTATATGCAAATAATAAAGAATCTCTAAAAGGCCAAATCCACGTTAAAGTCGATAACAATAGAATGGTACTGATATATTTCTCTAAGAATAAGATTTCTTCTAAATAAGAAACTCGACAAAGAGTTGAAAAAAGAACTGGAAGTTTAAAAGAGGTACAGGCCATCTAAGGAGACTAGATATCACCATGGCAACAATGGTATGAGAGCTGTGAAGCCCTGAAGAGAGTCCCATAGGACTAAAGCCTCGGATTATACGAGAGACGCCTTATGATCCCATGGACTTTTTGATAGCCTTCTCCATGATATCATTCTTTACATTATTGGCACCATGGCTTTTACCTCTAAATTCCTACCTTTTTTCTTCATATAAAGCCTCTTTTTTTCTAAGATTAAAAAAAGGAATATATAAAATTTAAATATAGGTTTATTTTTATTTATTGATATATTTATTTACATATAAATTTGATTAATAACTGAAAATTTGAATAAATGAATTTTAAGAGAAGATGGCTCACCTTTATAGTGAAGCTCTAACAATAGCTTATGCAGTTTAATCTACCAGACTATTGTTTTGGCTGCTTTTAAAGCTATTATTCAAATACATATTTTGAAAAGATAGAATTTCTATATTTTGTGTAAAAATAAAGAGAAAAGAAATTAAAGTTTGTGAGCGTGTATATATAGGTTTTTTTATTTTAGCATCAGACTTGTTTTTAAGTTCAAAATTATTATTACCATACTACGTTGTTAATTTTTACGATGTTATTTGGATTTCAAACAGGCACGTGCTGAATGCATCTTATTTTATGACATACAGTTAAACCTCTCTATAGCGCCCCCTCTAAATAGCGCCTTCTTCTCTATAGCGCTCCCTCTAAATAGCGCCTTCCTCTCTATAGCACTCCCTCTAAATAGCGCCTTCCTCTCTATAGCGCCCCCTCTAAATACGCCTTCCTCTCTATAGCGTCCGATTTTAAATACGTAGTACGATGCGTTTACATTAAAAGTGACCTGTCTATAGCACCCCCTCTCTATAGCACTCTATTTTAGTGAGTTCCAAAAGGGGGCGCTATAGACAGGTTTAACTGTATATCCGTCAAAATATACGTTGAAACTAAGCGTCAAATTTTGGTCATAGATGGAATATAGTTTTTCTTAATCGACTTCCCAACCAATAGATGATCTTTGGGTAAATATATTTGAATATATAAAATCTTTTTTCAAAAATAAGGTGTAAAACAATATCAGTTGATAAATCTAAAATTATAATCCTAATTCTTTATCACAAATTACCAAATTAATAAAAAAGAGTTTAATAAAGGTACAAATTTTGACTAATTTTACCTCAAATGTTTCTTTTGAACCTAAAACCGCATTTTTATTTAAAGAAGAAATACAACTATTTCTATCTTCAGAGAAGTATCAAAAGTCATTTTACAATCATAAACCGCATTATATTGTATTATAAAAAGGTACCATTCATAGATCAAAATAACCGACCTAAAATTCCAACGTTTATGTAAAAGGTATAGAATAGCCGCAGGATTATTCCAAAGTTTCAAGCATCCACACTTTTCCCTCAAACTCAATAATTCTCATTTCTCAAGTCTTCCAATAGAGTTTCCAGATAATTCTGGGCTTAAACAACGTCCCACTCTTGTTAAGAATTAATTAAAAGCTGCTGCCCCAACAATTGGGTCTGCGTGGGTGTGTGTGGTTAGTATTGACTTATCTAGTGGTTTAATGTTGGCATCTAATTCCTTGTTGTTGGCCACATTATATGGTGCTTTAAGTCTGGGAATGCCAGACACAAACTTCCCTCTAGATAATAGGATTAATAATAAAGTATGTCAAACTTTAGTGTAGTAGTTGAGAAGATTTTGTGAAAGTTTGCTAAAAGTTAGAATATACATTTTGTAATAGTTTTTTACTAACTTTCATGGTAGTTAATTAACTCTTTTTTTTATATTCGCATTGCGGCTTAAAGACTTGTATTTTATGTTTAAGGTTTCGATAGGTACTCAAATGGAAGATTTATTTATTTCAATTCATAACGCTATGTCCCCCTAGGGACACTTGCGCTAAATGTACATACAAATATAACAAAGAAAATATTCAACATGGAAAGATACACAGAAAGCGACTTAGAAAGATTCATAAATATTATTTACATATAGAGATATTTTTTGAATTTTATTTACAGTTACATCATTAAATTTAAAAATATATACATATATACACACATATACACGCATACACCTATATATTGCTTATAACCATATAATATGTTAAATATTTCCTTGAGATCGTTACATCAAAGACCTAAAATGGAAGATAAGACATCGCAGCTTGTTGAGTAATAATCTCTTTAGATATTTTACAAGAAGAATTAAAAGAGAACTTGTTTCATTATTAATTATAACGAGATAAAACCCAAGCTTTCAAACCACAGTTCTTCTACAAGTATCACTTATGAGAATTTGAAACTATAATAGACGTATGTTTATGAAAAATAGACACTTCAGCCAGTTAGAGTTTTTTTTTTATTTTTCCTAACATTTCGACAAAAATCTTCGTCAGGAGAAGTAAATAAAAATAAAGCATTTGACAAAGCGTTAAAAATTGTTCTGAGGTTGCAAGGGCGTTCTCACGTGATTTTTTCGAATTTAGTACAACATCTAAAGCACGAGTCAAAAACAAATATTAAACTCGTCAAAGACTATGACGTTGAGAAAAATAATAAAACTCTAACTGGCCGATGTGTCTATTTTTCATAGAAATATGGATGCCGGCTAGGCAGCCTATATCTTTACGATTTTATAGAGTCGTATGCTTCTTTTAAAAATAAATCAATTTCTACTGCCCTTACTGCAATGGAAAAATTAATGGGAGGGCCTGGCTCATTAGTGGTGAATCCTACCAGGAGTTTGTCAAGTTTAATCTACCATACCTCTCTATATTGCATTTTATTATCTTCCTTTTATAGTGATACTGATGCTAGACTTCTTGGCATGGGTATTTTAGATTAACTATGGACATGCTTTGAGGACAGTAGAATTACATATAATTATAAATATATAATATGCTTCGAGCAATCGTTCTTCCGCAAATATAATTTTTCCATTGCAGTAAGGACAGTAGAAATTGTTTTATTTTTAAAAATAATCATACGTGTCTATAATAGTTTCGAATTTTGATAACAGATGGCGCGCTAATGCATCAGAATACAAGTATCACTTAATAAAAAAAAAAAAAAAACTGTGGGCGGCATGGAATTCTAGACGGAGTTAGATAACAAATTATTTATCGTAAAATCAACTTTTAATTACACTTATTTAATACAAATTATCAGAAGTATTGTTGTATACTACATGTTTATGTTCTTTTTATGTGTGTTTATCTGTAGTGTGACCAAATATATTTATATATTATAAAATTAAAAACGAAATAAAAAATAAAAGATAAAAAGATCAGGTGTTGAAATCAATATTAAAAATGGCATATCCTGACCAGGAGCACATGTGCTTTACAGAAGGCAGAGCGCCATCTGGTGGAACAGAAATCAACTAAACATTGATTTAGCCTGTTCCCTGATATTTGGCCAACCCAATTTCTTGATAAATCATTGATAATTCATTGATATAATATATGATTTTTATATTTTGAATGATGTATAATTATTTTTATTATATTATTATAACAACAACAAATAATGTGATATTAATGTTAATTTATATAATTTTAATAAAGTATATTTTATGGGCATTATAAATTTATAAGATGAATATTTGAATTAAATAGTTGTTAAACAAATTAAAACTTATAATGTAAATATGAAAAGTTAATATATGGGAGCCTCTACAAAACATTTAGAAAAAGACGATTTTATATACCTTAAGAAATAGGTTCATGGAATATTAGGTTTCAATAAACAAGACAAAACTTTGTATAATTAGAATTATGAGAGCACATTTACACACATGTAGATATGTTCGAACATACAAAATATCGGATCACTTCAAACTAACAGAATCAAAGAGTAGATGTCGGGTATTGGAGATAACATACTGGTTAATAAGTACTAGTGTAATATTTAATAGAGCTAAATACATATTTTCAATTAATAATGCATTTATTATTTTAAAAACAACACTTGAAGTTACACCGCATGAGTTTCTTTTCAACGAAAAATCAAAATTTATTTCAAGGTGGAATATTGACTATTTCTAACCTTTTTGGATGAGGTATGAATGGGTGAATTATGAAGAGTAATGATGAACGGAAAATACCTCATCCAAAAAGGTTAGAAATAGTCAATATTTCACCTTGAAATAAATTTTGATTTTTCATTGAAAAGAAACTCATGCGGTGTAACTTCAAGTGTTGTTTTACAATCACAAGCCGCAGTGTATTATATTTATTATTTTATTAACAGAGTATAATTTTTGATGTTTTTATTTTTGTTACTCTGTAAACTTCCCTAATTGCTTATCTTTTTTAATCAATCATAGTTTATTCTTTTTGAAAATGAATATAAACAAAAATATTTTAAAACTTAATTCTATTGATGTTATGTGGCGCTGAGTTTGTTGTTGACACACTTTAAAATGCTTTAATACCTTGATAAAGGTTGGCGTTCAGCCAACTGAAATATTGGTAAAATAAATGATATTTTGATCCAATATGCCTTTTTATTAAAAAAAAAATAGTTTATACTTTGTGAAAAAATAGTACAAATGTGATATTGTACTGGGATAAGGTGCATATATTAAGAAAAAGGCATCTCCTTATCGTGCAACTGAAAGTTGCTGATGATTGCGCCATCTATCGGAATAAATATAAACTATTCTCGTTGATTTTTAATTATTCCAGAATTGGCTAAATACCCATTATTGATTAATCAAGAAAAGCTAACCACGGACGTGTTTCGGGCTGTTGGCCCTCATCAGCGTGGTGCAAGCTGTACCTCAACGACCAAATAAATTGGTCATTAAGGCATCCTGAAAAATCATGAAACGGGTAGTTAAGGCCAGAATTGCGTGAGAACGCTACACAATCTGAAAGAAATAGTACAAATGTGATATTGTACTGGGATAAGGTGCATGAATAAATAAAAATCAACGAGAATAGTTGATATTTATTCCGATAGATGGCGCAAGCCATCAGCAACTTTCAGTTGCACGATAAGTAGATGCCTTTTTCTTAGTTTATACTTGTCTCAAATAAATTGCGGTGTCATCCTGAGAATTTTGTCTTTTCTAATTTTCCACGTGTGGCAATATTAAAAATTCCTTTCCCAATATTTGTCTCAATATTATCACGATATTTTGTTTACAAACAAGCTTTAATTAAGTAAAAACAGACTGTGAACTATTCAGCTCAGAATGTTCCTCTAACCTTCATGGAAATTTTCAGTCAAACTTTCAGTGAACTATAAAACCGATATAAAGGAAGCAGCTTGTTCTCCCCAAACATCCAAGTTAAAAATTCATTACCCAATGTTTGTCCCAATATTATCACGATATTTTGTTTACAAACAAGCTTTAATTAAGTAAAAACAGACTGTGAACTATTCATTTCAGTATGTTCCTCTAACCTTCATGGAACTTTTCAGTCAAACTTTCAGTGAACTATAAAACCGATATAAAAGCAGCATCTTGTTCTCCCCAAACATTCAAGTTAAAAATTCATTATACAAAGTGGAAATAGAGATTTAAAATGCAAAATCACTCAAGTGCTTGTATGAACGTTGTGTTATGGCTGTAGTAAAAAAATCGTAAAGTTTACGATTGTCCCAAAGAAATCAGTTTTATGGAAAAATAATTGCATGCGGCATATATTCTTCTATTTATATGGCTGTCTATAGAATTTATAAAATAAAGGGATTTATATGATTCTCTCTCTCCAGAGGCATACTATAACAGATTAAACCATTAAACCTATAATATTTATATAGTTATTTCTACGTGGTACATCGAAATACAATTATAACCAATCGAAATACTATCAATAAATCAGAATGATATTAATCAATCAAATTACTATTAATAAATCAACAATTTATCAATCAATCAGAATTATATTAATTAATCAAATTACTATTAATCAATTGAAATGATATTAATTAATCAAATTACTATTAATAAATAAACATTTTATCAATCAATCAGAATGATATTAATCAATCAAATTTACCATTAATAAATCAACATTTTATCAATCAAACAAAATGATATTAATCAATCAAATTACTATTAATAAATCAACAATTTATCTCTCAATCAATCAGAATTATATTAATTAATCAAATTACTATTAATCAATTGAAATGATATTAATTAATCAAATTACTATTAATAAATAAACATTTTATCAATCAATCAGAATGATATTAATCAATCAAATTTACCATTAATAAATCAACATTTTATCAATCAAACAAAATGATATTAATCAATCAAAATACTATTATATATAATCTATTAAATAAACTAATTCAATTAACTAAATCAATTAATTAAACAAAATTGTCTCTGTCTTCTTCAAAAAAACAGATGACCGGCGATACTAAAGACTTTCCACTTCCTTAAGTTTTGTCCATGAGTGTATATTTATTAAAATAAACAAGAAATCCAGGGTTAAGTTTCTTCTACTATTTTTATATCCCTAGCTTTCGGTTTCACATGCCCTTCAACAGAAGAACTACATGTATGACTTCCAGCTAATGAGTATATATATATATCTATATATATAAAAATGAATGTTTGTATGTTTGTTAGTTTGTATGTCCGGTATACAAATTCGCAGTAGTTCACTAATTCAAACCAAAATCTCCATACATAGGTAAAAAATAACTGGGATGACGATAGGCTAATTTAATTTTTTTTTTTTATAAATTAATTATTAAAAAACTATATATTCAAATTATTCTACTTAGCTCACGAGCAGCGCCCTCTAGAACGCTCAGGCGACCTGCCGGCGGCGCGCGCCCGTTGGCTGCCGGCAGGTCGCCTGAGCGTTCTAGAAGAGAAGCTTTTTCTTAATTACAATGCAAGCCTTACCTATATTTACAGGTTTTCTAATTAATAACTATTTCACATATTTACATAAATATTTTCATTTTTTGCAATAACTGATCTAATTCGCCGTTTAAAATAACGGCTCTTGCTATATTTGCTATTTTTTATTTTCCTATGTTTTATGTATTTGAATAATACATTTAATCGTGTAAACCCGGGCGTTGCCCGGGTCATTCGTCTAGTATGTTATATGAAAATATTATTTTATTTCAAATTATAATCTCATAGATTCAAATACTCTGCTAAATCAACCGCCAGAGGTCACTCTTCCCCTATAAAAACTCATTGTTGTTTTATCCCAATGGCCGGCTCAAATCTTTGTACATTATGTAAATAATCTTTTGTTTTCCTTATTCTACTCGCATTAAGCCAGGCATTACTTTTATCAAATTATGTCTTTTTTTATATATTCCTTTAACTCAATTAAATTGCTGATCAAAACTATTTTTCATTATTATACTGTAAAGATTTCAACCACGACTGCATTTCCATTACCATAATCCTCAACATGATCTAAATACAAGCAGAAAATCCCCATTCATCTTTATTTATAACATATATAAAATTCCGAATTTTTAAATCTTTTTATCAAACATAATATTATAAAGACAGGATAAAATCGCACTCTGAGGGAAAATCCCAAATTGAAATAATATTCTAATACATCTTCTCAGAAACAATTTCAAAATTCACAGAAGGTTTATCATCATTCCTTTGGTATATTTATGAAATGCGTCATTTTTCTGTTGGCAGAGAGAAAAATGTCTCTCATAATTATTTCTATATTTATAATTAACCTGTAAATTCAATTAGAAGAGACTTAATTGTGATTCTCTCCTTCTCTCTAACCTAATTTACATAAAATAAATTATCTCACAAAATATGACTACAATTAAGTAAAGCTCCATTATACTCTGTGAAGACACATATCATTAAAACCATTATAACCTTTTTTTGTGGGAATTATAATGATATATCTGTGTGCATAGAACAGCAATATAATTATTTTAATCATATGCAAATATATCTGGTAATATACATAAATACATAATCACTTTAATTTCAGCATGGCTGTATGTTATATAAAAATATTATTTTATTTTAATTATAATTTCATAGATTCAATTACTCTGTTAAATCGACCGCCAGAGGTCACTCTTCCCCTATAAAAACTCGTTGTTTTATCCCAATGGCCGGCTCAAAACATTTGTACATTATGTAAATAAGCTTTTCTTTTTTATTCTTACGCCTTAAGCCAGGCAGTACCTTTACCAAATTATGTTTATTATATAAAATCTTAAAGCTCAATTAAAACAATCTCTTATCAAAACTATTTTTGTAATTATACTTTCAAGATTTTAACCACGACTGCATTAACATGGTATAATCCTTAAGATAATTACATACAAGCAGAAAATCAAATTCAATTTATTTATTTATAACATATATATATATATATATTAAAAAATAGTACAAATTTGATATTGTACTGGGATAAGCTGCATAAATTAAGAAAAAGGCATCTCCTTATCATGCAATTGAAAGTTGCTGATAACTTGCGCCATCTATCTGGCCTTAACTACCCGCTTCATGATTTTTCAGGATGCCTGAATGACCAATTTTTCGGTCGTTGAGATACAGCTTGTACCACGCTGATGAGGGCCAACAGCTCTAAACGCGTCCGTGGTTAGCTTTTCTTGATTAATCAAGAATGGGTATTTGGCCAATTCTTGTATAATTAAAAATAAACGAGAATAGTTGATATTTATTCCGATAGATGGCGCAAGCCATCAGCAACTTTCAGTTGCACGATAAGGAGATGTCTTTTTCTTAATATACATACATATAATGCCTCGATAAAGGTTGGCGTTCAGCCAGCCGAAATATTGGCAAAATAAATATTTTATAAAATCCAATATATGCCTTTTATTATCTAATATATGTGTATGTGTTAAAAAATAATTGAAAAATAAATTTTAAAATAGGTCAGGTGTTATATTAAAAACAAATATCACACACACACACAAGAAACAGGTTTAATCAACGTTTAAATATGGCTAAATACCCATTGGAATAATTAAAAAATCAACAAATAGTTGTATAATTATACCGATAGATGGTGCAAGCCATCAGCAACTTTCAATTTCACGATAAGAAGATGCCTATTTTTTCTTTCTTAATTTATGCATATTATTCAAGTACAATATTACTCAAGTTTATATATAGGAGTTTATGCCTGACAACTTTTCACTTCTCACTCCCAACAAAATACCGATTTATGTTACAAATTGGAAATCTTTCTGCGACAAAGTTACCGATACACCACCAGGAAATAGAACTCTCCAGTCCAACATGTCAATAATGGGAAAGTAAAATTGGATAGTGACAGTTATCTGACCACTATCTCATTTGATCATCTCACCGTCACCCTTATAACTTCATTTTTTATAAATAAATTCTTTTATCGTGTTTTTATCATAGTAACATTATTTTGAAGACTAACACCATACATTGAACTAGTTTTATTAGGTAGATTATTGAAAATGTATTTCGATAAATGATTTTTATTATTAAACGAAAAAACATGGTGAAGGAAGACGAGTTTCTTTTATTGATGCATAGGTGCAAGCTTTCGAGTAAAAACCCTTCAACAGGCGAGAAACGAAGCGCGACTTATAAAGACTATAGTACAAATGGTAGGAAGGAATATATATATATGAAAAATGAAAGTTTTAAACTATTTATATATGTGTGTTAATATTAACAGAAGACCGATTTTTGATAAAAAGTAAATATTAAATCTGCAGTCTGATACCACGAGACGGCGCATGATTAGGGCTATTGAAATAAACATGTGGGAGGTTTAAATAAAGGACAGGATAGGATTATTGTGCAAGTCATCAGAAACTTTTCCTTACATGATCAGGAGATGCCTTTTTCTTAATTTATCAACCTGATCACAGTACAATTTCATTTTTGTACTATTTTTTCACATTTTTTAGAGTTCTCACACAATTCTGGGCTTAACTACTCGTTTCATGATTTTTCAGGATATCTGAAAGACCAGTTTTTTTGGGTTGTTTAGGTACAGCTTGTACCACGCTGATAAAGTGTTGTATTTAATTTCCAAGCTTATTATCATTGATGACATTTTATTGATATTTGACCACTCTGATGTTGTTGTTTTTTTGTTCGATAGCACATATATAATTTGATTGCTGTATTTCCCATTATTTTTTCTTTCTATTAGGTTATAATTGTAATATTTGTATGATTAAATAAAATCATTAATTAAAAAACTCCTTCATTAACTAAAAATTCTTTCATAAAGGCCAACATCCCGAAACGTATTTTGTTCTTCTTGTTTAATCAAGAATGGGTATTTTTTCCAATTCTAGATTAATTTATACAAAGCAATAACGCGCCATCTATATATGATAAATGAAAACATTAAGACGCGAATGTTTATTTCCCAATTCTAGACTATATTTTAAAAAATCAACGATTATTTGATATAATAATTCCGATAGGTGGCGCAAGCCATCAGCAACTTTTAGTAGCACGATCATATTTATATATTTAGAAAATGTTATATCAATTGAAATGTATATGTTCTAGAAAAAATTCTGTAAAGTCGACCGTCAGATAGCGTGGCTTAATACTACATAAATACATTGTTGTTGTTTTCTTTGGCTGGCAAAAAAAAAACTTATGTAAATATGTAAATACGTGATCAAATATTTTGTTTTATTTATTCACGTTTCAAGTTAGGATTTCATCCTCAAATTATTCTATCAGTATCATTAAATCAAATAGTGATCTAAACGTAATTCTTTTGTATTTTCTTCCAAAGGTTTCTGCATACCATTGACATAATAATTCAAAATAATATAATTCCTATCTCAAATTTTTTTTATAACATATACACCTATCTCCCGATTTACACGGTAGATACGTTCCTGAGAAAAACGTGTAAATCGGGGGATAGGTGTACACAGAAATAAAAATAAAATGCATTGACAGGTTAAAATATGTAGTCAGCACATAAGCTCGGGATTCCTTGTGAGATGTATACACAGCGCATGTGTTCAATCACAGTAGCATTTAGTATAGTGCGATAAAAACAAAAAAAAACTTATTTGGAAAACCGTGTAAATCGGGGGATAGGTGTATTAAAATCTTCAATTAAAAAGGCATATATTAGATCAAAATATCATTTATTTTACCAATATTTCAATTGGCTGAACGCCAACCTTTATCAAGGTGTTATAACATATTTAATGTCTGTCAACAACAAACTCAGCGCCACATAAACATGTAATAACACCTTGATAAAGGTTGGCGTTCAGCCAACTGAAATATTGGTAAAATAAATTATATTTTGATCCAATATATACCTTTTTAATTAAAGATATATTCATGGATTTCTCTATTTTCAAAATATATTTAAATATAAAATTACTAAAACTTTAGAATAAATCGATTTGTTGGACTTTTTTACTAAGTTTGAAGTTTTAAAGTTCATTTTTTATAGGTTTGGTTTACACAACAGAAAAAATAAGATGCGCGAAAGTTATTAAGATGATGCTTCGCATTAAAATCAGCAATTTTCTTTCAAGAAAAGGTGATGGATATTCTTAAAGATATAAAAAAAGTATTTTAAAGTTCTTTTTTAAAGTTTTAAATCAAATATATTGATTTAAGTTCACTAAGATTGAAAGAAAGTTCATGATAGTTATGGTGAAGATTGGTGATAAAAACATACTACCATGTTAATTGATAAATACACTACTTTTTTTCTTCACAGGCAAAGGACCCTTTTAAGTTTTCTCTTTGACTTGAGAGTTATAAATGATCCAACATGTGAATGCTGTCTAGATGTTGAAACACCATCTTTTGTTGGCTTGTCCTCTGACTAACCAAATTGTACTTGTTTACTTTGACATAATGCCATCTTTCTGTATATACTCAATCTTATGAAAACTTTGCAAGTTTAGAGCAATTTGTACACAGATTTATAAATCACTACTAATTCATCGTGTAAATAATTAAAGATATATGTAAATAATTCTAATATAGCACAATAGTCTGATAGACTTCATGCTTCTGTAATAATAAAATAAAATGTTATAAAAAAAAGGTTGTAATTAGGACTTTCATTCGGATTCTATGGACTCTCGGTAGCTATCCACCCTTGATTATTCAGTCCCAGAGAGGATAGAGTGTAGGAAAACACGAAAAAGAGGGGGGGAAAGAATCCAAGTACGCGTTTCGGTCTATTGGCCTTTGTCAGTGTGGTACAAGCTGTACCTCAATGACCAAAAAAGCTGATCTTGGAGGCGTCCTGAAAAACCATGAAATTGGTATTTGGATCGGATGGACATGAGAACTTAACCACAGTTTCTCATGAGCGAATACTATACAGTAGACTCTCCTATAACGCGATTTCGTACAACGCGATAAAAAAATTGCGACAAATTTATATTTGCACAACGAATCATAAGTTTTACGAAGGAGCTTCTTTATTTATACTTGAGCTAGCTTTCGAACCTTTCGGTTCTTCGACAGGCGTGGCTAGTATGACTATAGGGGTTAGTATAGTCATACTAGCCACGCCTGTCGAAGAACCGAAAGGTTCGAAAGCTAGCTCAAGTATAAATAAAGAAGCTCCTTCGTAAAACTTGTGATTCGTTGTGCAATTGTAACAATTATACGGAGTTTACCTATAAAAAAAAAAAAAAAAAATTATATATACAACGCGAATTTTCGTATAACGCGTTATAAAATAAAATGCGGAAATTCCCATATTGACAACTGTACAATGCATTTAATTTTTATGCACACGCGTTTTTCAATTTTTTTGTTTTTGAACGAAGTAGTGTTGTATACTTTGTCAATTTAATTGCACATGTGTTTCTGTAAGTAAAATTTTTTAAATCGCGTTAAATTGAGTTTTAAAGCTTAAAATAATATTTTCAACGCATATAAGGTATTAAATTAGAATTTACATGTAAATATTTGGCAAATATAAAAAAATTACGAAACTTGCTCCTCAGGCATGATTAATAAGTTGGAAAAAAATAAAAATTGAAAAGGATATACTGTATCATGTAAAAATGTATTGTATAAAATGATGTATATAGGAAAAATAATTATATACTAAAACAAAACTAAATGTTATATTATTTTATATGCAAATGTATATAAAAAAAACAAATTACGTAGTGAATAAACTTTAATTCCTATAACGCGATTTCATACAACACGGAATACATAAATTGCGTTATAGGAGAGTTTACCATGGTATATAATATCATAATAAAAATAATATTATTTTGAATAATTATCTTAAAACTGTTGGGAATTCTATTCCTATTTTTATAAAAAGTTGATGCTGACTTTTATTTTCATATCCAAGCTCAGTGGGGCTTGGAGCTTCTAGAACCTGGAGGGAATAAAAGACTCGCGAAGAAACAATGCACCCGCTAAAATAAACCTTATCAATGACAATCTTTGTCTTTTTATATTCTTACTCATTTACATATCATTTCAAACTAATTTACATAACAAAGAAAACATAAATTTTAAAAATTTACTAATTTAAATAATTTTCATTTGCACACACATATGTGTCTCCGCTATACAACTTTTGATCACTCTTCAATTTTTTTCTGGCAAGAGAGGTAGACATTTGTGAGTTTTTATACCCAATACCTCATTGATATTCCGACGTCCGTATTGCTTGTCGTATGTCTATAAAATGTAGAATTTATTATGTAAAATTGTTGAAAGTTATTTAAAAATTAATTGGAAATTTTACACTATAATTATTTTAAAAGGCATATATTGGATCAAAATATAATTTATTTTACCAATATTTCAGTTGTCTGAACGCCAACCTTTATCAAGGTATTATAACATTTTAAAGTGTGTCTCCTTGATAAAGGTTGGCATTCAGCCAACTGAAATATTGGTAAAATAAAAGATATTTTGATCCAATATATGCCTTTTTAATTAAAGATTTATCTATGGATTGCTCTATTATCAAAACGATTTTACACTATGTAACTTCTTTTTTTTTATTAGAAAAGCGGCTTTCGAGCGACGAAGCTTTTCTACTGGCTTAACAATGATAAGTGGATAAATACAAACTGTTTGTAAAAAATAACGTGTGCAGGTGAAATTTTGTTTAAAAAAAACAGTTTGTATTTCTTTACTTGACATTGTTAAGGCAGTAGAAGGGCCTTTTTGATCGCACAAGTTCGTTTTTCTAATAAAAAAATATATAGGTTGTTAAATTTTTAATTTATTTTGTAAAAAGTTTTGAAATTTAATCTGGGTCGCTTGTATTGAAAGTATAAATCCGTGTATTGCTATAAATACAATATAAATAAATGTACATAGAAGCAAAGGTCGAATTTTCCTTCAAATTAAACATCAAAACTAGACGCCATTTATTGACCGTTGGCGTAAACTAGCGGCCTCGGGTCGGTGACAAAGCCACAACACCATCTTTGGAAAACTTAGAAGCGTCCACCTGGCGTCTATTTTTGGCAATTTCTCTGACAGGAGAGGCGTCCTTTGTTTCTACAGATCAATTCACCTATCGGCAAAATTTCCATCTATAAATGTATACATTAATACACAGCAATAACGCGCCATCTATATATAACAAATAAAAATATTAAGACGCGAATGTTTCTTTTCACAAATAAATCAAACTGGCCTTGTCCTTGTTGTTTGCGGAAGATCATTGCTTGATTCAAATATTTGAATGTAATTCTACTGTCATAAAAGCTTATGCTCATAGTTTTCTTAAATAACATTTCTAAGA
This sequence comes from Cordylochernes scorpioides, assembly GCA_030710605.1. Taxonomy (NCBI): domain Eukaryota; kingdom Metazoa; phylum Arthropoda; class Arachnida; order Pseudoscorpiones; family Chernetidae; genus Cordylochernes; species Cordylochernes scorpioides. Next base: position 74,103,455 of record CP092877.1, on the reverse strand, counting down.
TGCCACCTTTCAGTGTAGAAAATAAAAACAGAATGATCCAATACAGTATTAGAGCCCTAAAGAAGCGGTCTGGTAGATTAAATTAGCGAAACCGCTGGGAGTGTTCACCACTGATGAGTCAAGCCCTCCCAATATCTTTTCATTGCAGTAAGGACAGTAGAAGTTTGGTTTATTAGTGAAAAGAAACATTCGCTTCTTAATGTTTTCATTTGTTAATTATATATTTGTTAAATATATAAAATATTGTTTAATATATGCGCAAATCCGGAATATGCAGAAGATATAAAGGTTGCTAATGAACGAAGAGGCAAACTGAAATCTGAACTGAGAGTATTGGAGCATAATTTGATAAAACTTCTCAACTCACTACCTCTGACTTAAGGAGCATCAATGATCAAATTTCATTTTGAACAGGCAAAATTGAAATATTTAAATACCATCAGTCATATAGTAATTGCTATAAAGATAATATACATTAATAATTTGTGAGAATAAAAACAGTTTAAATATATTCTTTGGTTTACACATTTTCTTTTTAAAAGTTCATTTGAAAATAATAAAATATTTATGGTTAAATATATATATATATTTGAAAATAGAGCAATCCATAAATTAATCTTTAATTAAAAAGGCATATATTGGATCAAAATATCATTTATTTTACGAATATTTCAGTTGGCTGAACGCCAACCTTTATCAAGGGGTTATAACATGGCGTTCAGCCAACTAGAATATTGTTAAAATAAATGATATTTTGATCCAATTGCATCCATATATAGATTTAGGTGTTCTATTTTAGTAGGTATGTTTAAAATAGTTATTAAAGAGAAGTGAGGAAACAAGGAGAGTTCCAGTTTAGAGAAAGGAAGGCCAGTTCTATGCGGAGTATAACAAGCTCGACAACAATCCGCGAAGGACTCTTAATTAAACGACAGATCCTTTGTTGGGAGGAAACAATAGAAAGTCCACCGGACTTAGCACAACTGAGACTTACTGGATTGTGTTCCACTTAGTCCTCAATATGTTGGTTTCCACTGGGAGAGAGCTGCTTTGTTAGGGATACAGCAAGGATTAAGTCACGCTGTCAACCTCTTTCTTATTTACACATTGCCGTTATGAAAAACATTGTATTAATATTGTAATAGATATGGGCCGGGATTTCTTAAGATATTGTATATACAACAACATCAAAAGCTTTATTAAGTCATTCCGTTTTGTAATGATTCGCCATATAAAGAAAAATAAATAAAAAGGAAAAATTAAACCAAATATTCACATGATTAAGGGTTTATGATATGAGAGAGAGAGATTGAAGCAAGAAAATGATTATTTTTTGAGTGTGAAAGTTTGTAAAAAATAGGAACTTACCCTCTACCATTAATTTGTTTATTTTCTTTGTCGTCTGTTTTGCACAAGTTGGGTTAGAACGATGTATGTAAATTAGATGATTCTTTTGTTGCCTTAAATACGAGGTAATTAACTCTCTCTATATCTAAAAATGTTTAAAGTTTAATAAATTAATTTTATAAATCTGAGAGTTGTCTTCAAAAACGATCCAACAGAGTTGTTATATATACATAAATATGTTAAAAACCAAGAAAAAAAAAATAGAAAAAGGTCAGGTGTTGATATTAAAAATAAAAATGGCATACCCTGACCAGGAGCACATGTGCTTTACAGAAGGCAGAGCGCCATCTGGTGGAACAGAAATCAACTAAACATTGATTTAGCCTGTTCCCTGATATTTGGCCAACCCAATTTCTTGATAAATCAAGAAAAGCCAACCATGAACGCGTTTCGCGCTTTTTGGCGCTCGTCAGCGTGGACTAGGCCGTACCACTGCGGCCAAAAATATTTTTTGGTCCCAGTAGCTTCTTGAAAAACCAAGAAATGGGTATTTAAGGCCAAACTTGCGTAAATACGCTTAACACATGAAAAAACGAAAGAAAAAAATAAAAGATAAAAAGATCAGGTGTTGAAATCAAAAATAAAAATTGCATATCCTGACCAGGAGCACATGTGCTTTACAGTGATTTATCAAGAAATTGGGTTGGCCAAATATCAGGGAACAGGCTAAATCAATGTTTAGTTGATTTCTCTTCCACCAGATGGCGCTCTGCCTTCTGTAAAGCACATGTGCTCCTGGTCAGGATATGCCATTTTATTTTTGATACATAAATATGTTAAAAACCAAGAAAAAAAATAGAAAAAAGGTCAGGTGTTGATATTAAAACAAAATTGGCATTTCCTGACCGCTCATATGAACATTTTAGATGGTAGAGCGCCATCTAGTGGAACAAAAAATTCTTAATATCTTGATAAAACCAAAAGGTATTGGATAAAAAAAGGGTTTTCTGGGTGAATTCATACCAACTTTAACTTTCTATCAAACACCGCCTACACACAATATTAGATAGTATATAAATATAGAGAATCAATATTTCATTGATGTTAGAGCAAGGGTCCAGTCAATATAGGCTAGATTGGAGACAACTAATTCCTTCTAACAGCTCCATTCAGACAAATCCTCCTAATCCCTATACCCCAGCTATAGATACGTACTTTGTTGATCAAAATATAGCAACTTGATGAATCCACTCTCTATACCGCTATATAATCAGTGGAAATACCATATTTTTTTTATCATTCAGTGTGTCTTTAGCTTTTTTTAATTGTTTAATGATTCTGGTTATACATTGACAATAAAGGATCGTAGTTTTATTCAACTATGGACATAAGCTTTTAGGACAGCAGAATTATATGTAAATATTTGCATCGGGAAACGCTTTTATACACACACACACACAACCACATATTAGATAATAAAAGGCATATATTGGATTTAATAAAATATTTATTTTGCCAATATTTCGAAATATTTAAAAATGTAAACATGTAAAACATGTTTAAAAATGTAATGCCTCGATAAAGGTTGGCGTTCAGCCAGCCGAAATATTGGCAAAATAAATATTTTATTAAATCCAATATATGCCTTTTATTATCTAATGAATTAAGTATGGATTGCTCTATTTTCAAAAGGTATATATTTTCCTTATTCTACTCGCCTTAAGCCAGGCAGTACTTTTTACCAAATTATGTTTTAATATATTCCTTTAGCACAATAAAAGCAATTACTGATCAAAACCATTTTTATTATTATTCTATCAAGAATTTAACCACGACTGCATCACCAATACCATTTAGTCCTAAAAAGAACCAGCAAATAACTAACATAGTATAATCCTCAAGATAATTAAATACAAGCAGAAAATCATTTCTTTCTTTATATAAGAATAGCCGACAGGATATTTACCTGTTTGTTCAATATGCCAAAAGCAAAATTTTTCAAATTCAAATATGCAAATATTCCAATCAAAAATAGCTTTTATAATCAAAAATAGTTCATTTCAACCAAAAATAACCTACTTTAAAAAGACATATCCCAATTCAAACAAACTCAACTCAGTACAATTTTAATATTTTAAATATTATAATTTAATTAATTGGTATTCTAAAATATATATGTTCTGAAAATAGAGCAATCCGCACTTAAATCATTAAATAGTAAAAAGACATATATTGGATTGAATAAAATATTTATTTGCCAATATTTCGGTTAGCTGAACGCCAACCTTTATCAAGGCTTTACATTTTTGTATACACTTACTCAGCGCCGCATAGTGTTGTAATATCACAGTTGAAATAATTTAAAATACAAAGGGGGAAATTTGTGCATGAAAATATTATTATAACTGTGATATTATAACACTATGCGGCGCTGAGTTTGTATATAAAAAATGTAATGTATCGATAAAGGTTGGCATTCAGCCAACCGAAATTTTGGCAATAAATATTTTATTCGATCCGATTTATGCCTTTTTCCTATCTAATATATATATATATATAATACAAGAGTATATTTTAGTACAAGTATACTTGTATCTTATGCCTACTTTGTTTCATTTCATTTTCGATTTTTTTTATTATCCCTAGTACATGTCGTATAGGCCATGATAATCACGATGGGTAGAAGTTGGCGACTTCTTTTACTGTAAGTTCTCCACATGTCTAAACATATGAAAATCAGTCCACCTTTGCACTTACAAATGTTCCAGATCTCCGTTTAGTTAATTCCACTCACTGGTGGGATTTGACTTTTTCAAGAATTGGAGGCCATGTTGGAACATATGTTTTTAATTATAAAAAAAGTGACAATTGCGGGGTTTGATCCCGTGTCGTAGCGGGCAATATCCTACAGTTTTTAGACATTTTTTTACAAAATCAGTAAAATGGATTAAAACCTAATTTGCTATTTATATTTAATGGATAAAAATACTTTAATAGAAACAATTTATAGAGTATTTTCTAAATGAGATCCGTTGAAAGATACAATAACAATAATTTGAAACAAAATAATAATTTACCATTATTGTAATCCGTGGAAAATAAATTTAGAAATAATTAAACTTCTATTAGAAATTGGATTAAAGAATTACACAAAAGAATTGGTTTTAAGTTGTAAAAAACAAACAACGATATTTTGAAATTTGTTTCTTTTAAATTCCATTTGTTTTTAATTAGTGGGGGAAGAAATCAGAATTACACACCACCTGACATTTTTCAGATATTCTCAATTAACATAAATAAATTGATACATTTAATCAAACTTCATTAAGTATTTATAGTCTTCTGCTTTGTAAAATAAATAATAGTAAATATTTCAAAAGTGTTCAAATGGTAAAAAAAAAATACTTTTTTTTTTTGCTCATCCTTAGTACACGTGGTACAGGCCATGATAATCATGGTGGGTAGAAGAAGACGACTGCTTTTACTGTAAGTACACCACATGTCTACACATGAGAAAAGCAGTTCGACTTTGCACTTACGAATGTGCCAGAGCCGCGTTTAGTTACTTGCACTCGCAGGTGGGGTTGGACTTTTGCAAGAATCGATGGCCATTGGAGCATTTTATCTTTAGAAAAAAAGTGTCCAATGCGGGAATCGAACCTGGGTCGTAGTGGTCAAAAACCAACGGTTTAGACCATCCTTCCACCGATCCCCTGACATTTGCTTATCGATTCAATAGTATTCATCAAATATTTATTTATAATTTATAATCTACATTAACTATTTATATATTTAGATGGATGAATTGATGCATAAATTTTAAATATTGGTAATTTTTTATAAATACCTTTTCGGTTGATAAATATCTGTACTGTATATATGATTCTTTATTATCCTGATTCCTGTATATATATATATATATTAAAAATAAAAAAGGCATCTCCTGACCACGAGCACATGTGCTTTTTAGATGGCAGAGCGCCATCTAGTGGAGCAAAAATAAACTAAACGTTTATTTAGCTTGCTCCGTGATATTTGGCCAACCCGTGGATGGCTTTTCTTGATAAATCAAGAAATTGGGTTGGCAAAATATAACGGAGCAAGCTAAATGAACGTTTAGTTTATTTTTGCTCCACTAGATGGCGCTCTGCCATCTAAAAAGCACATGTGCTCGTGGTCAGGAGATGCCTTTTTTATTTTTAATATCAACACCTGACCCACTTATCTTTTATTTTTTTCTATTGTTTTTTCATATATATATATAACATAAAGTATTGCGGGAATGATATTCATGTATCAAAAGAAACACCTCTCTCTTTAATTATGTATCAGCACAATGCACTGTTCATCAATCTAGTAAAAAACTTTACTATTGACGACAAAGAATGAGCGACAACAACAGTTCTGTCAAATTCAGACAAATATACAGGTATGCAGATTGACCTTTTTGTCTGAATGTTCTAAAACTGGTTTTGTGGCTTATTATTTATCATCATTTGTAAAGTCTTTTACTAACGTGATAAACAGTGCATCGTTGTTGTTGTTGTTGTCGTGTCCAATGAAGAGCCTCAGATGTCTCCATACTTCTCTATCACAGCAATGTTCTCTATCTTGGGTGGGTAAAGCTGCTGTTCTGGATCCATGTCAATTTTCTGTTGTTGTTGTTGTGTCCAATGAAAAGCCTCAGATGTATCCATACTTCTCTATCACAGTAGCAGCAAGGTCCACTATATTGGGTGTGTAAAGCTGCTGTTCTGGGTCCATGTCCATTTTCTGTTGTTGTTGTCGTGTCCAATGAAGAGCCTCAGATGTCTCCATGAATCTCTATCACAGCAGTCGTTCTCTATCTTGGGTGTGTAAAGCTGTTGTTTTGGGTCCATGTCTTTTTCTGTTGTTGTTGTCGTGTCCAATGAAGAGCCTCAGATGTCTCCATACATCTCTATCACGGCAGTTACAATGTCCACTATCTTGGGTGTGTAAAACTGCTGTTCTGGGTCCATGTCAATTTTCTGTTGTTGTCGTGTCCAATAAAGAGCCTCAGATGTCTCCGTACATCTCTATCACAACAGCAGCAATGTCCACTATCTTGGATGTGTAAAGCTGCTGTTCTGGGTCTATGTCAATTTTCTGTTGTTGTGTCCAATGAAGAACCTCAGATGTCTCCATACATCTCTATCACAGCAGTCAGCAATATCCACCATCTTGGGTGTCTAAAGCTGCTTTTCTGGGTCCATGTCAATTTTCTGTTGTTGTTGTGTCCAATGAAGAACCTCAGATGTCTCCATGCATCTCCATCACAGCAGTCAGCAATATCCACCATCTTGGGTGTCTAAAGCTGCTGTTCTGGGTCCATGTCAATTTTCTGTTGTTGTTGTCGTGTCCAATGAAGAACCTCAGATGTCTCCATACATCTCTATCACATCAGTCAGCAATATCCACCATCTTGGGTGTGTAAAGCTGCTGTTCTGGGTCCATGTCAATTTTCTGTTGTTGTGTCCAATGAAGAACCTCAGATGTCTCCATATATCTCTATCACAGCAGTCAGCAATATCCACCATCTTGGGTGTGTAAAGCTGCTGTTCTGGGTCCATGTCAATTTTCTGTTGTTATTGTCGTGTCCAATAAAGAGCCTCAGATGTCTCCATACATCTCTATCACAGCAGTCGCAATGTTTTCTATCTTGGATGTGTAAAGCTGCTGTTCTGGGTCCATGTCTTTTTCTGTTGTTTTGGTCGTGTCCAATGAAGAGCCTCAGATGTCTCCATACATCTCTATCACAGCAGCAGCAATGTCCTCTATCTTGGGTGTATAAAGCTTCTGTTCTGGGTCCATGTCAATTTTCTGTTGTTGTTGTTGTGTCCAATGAAGAGCCTCAGATGTCTCCATACATCTCTATCACAGCAATGTCCACTATCTTGGGTGTGTAAAGCTGCTGCTCTGGGTCCATGTCAATTTAGTGTATAGTTCAAATGCCTAATTAAAGAGAGAGGTATATATAATATACAGGTATACAGAATGGCCTTTTTTGTCTGATGTACTGGCTGATGTAGTATGGTGTAGTGGCTGATTCTTTATCATCACTTGTAAGGTGTTTTACTAGCGTGATAAACATTGTATCGTTCTGAAAAAGGGTTCAGACCACTCATTCACCTACATTGGCAAAATCGAGAATCAACCGATACTTCGTCCAGGTCGGGTTGGGCCAGACCATCGAGGACCCCGTCATCGCCTAGAGGAGGACTCTATCGCGGTAGGGAAGAACACCTGGCTGATCTTTTTCATGTGAATATTTTAAACTGTAACCTATCTCCCTACTGTTGACTGGATGTCAATAGACTATTTTTAATTGTCATTTGTCACTTATTCACCAGAATTGAAATAACTGTGGTTGAGTATCCAAATAAAATGTCATATACGTGTATATATAACGAACCTATATGAATAAATCAAGGAGGTATTAGGAACAAATATAAAAGTTAACAGCAATATGAGTATATTTGCACATTGATAGCTATGACAAATGGCTAGACATGATATGACATGATAGGATCATCAGAGTGTGGTGGGACAATGTACGGCACCATTGACCCTATAAAAAAACCACATAGACCATAAAGACGCTATTAGATAAAGCGAGTTTGGAACGCCTAAAGCTAAAAGTTCGGGTCAGATGGAGCTCATTAGAAATAGATGGCGGTTCATCTAGAGAAAATTGGGTTCAAACCAAGGGAAGATGGGGTTTTTTACTGTCCGGCAATTCTTTTAGCTATCGAAGCGCCTGTTGTTAGCCAGGCCGGTATCGAGTGAGTCGCCCCAAGCATTCAATACAGTTTGTCTCCAATAAATAAAAAAAAAACTGTATATTTTTTCAAAGATAAAAACGTG